>JARLTB010000166.1:2867500-3467500 GCA_030141615.1 Unio pictorum
GCAGTAATTTGGACCGTAACATTGATTGTTGCCCCACGCTCATATTTTCGCACGACGATACCTTTGGCGTATTTTCCTCCAACCTCGTTCTCTCTTGGTCCATCCCATGGGTCGCCACATATACCACATTTTCCGCCATTCGTACTCCATTGCACCTGAATAATAATAATAATAATAATAATAATAATAATAATAATAATAATAATAACAACAACAACCACAATAATAATTTTATGAATGAATTGTTGGAAAGTTCAATAGATCGATCTCATAAACACATGCTGGGAACTCAGGAAAATAGCAAGAAGAGAAAGATGAGTTCCCAGATAAAGAATGTCACATGATGATGGAATGTCTAGGGAATCAGGTACGGAATCGTATGAGACTCTTGCTGGTACGAAAAACTTTATGAAGATGTTAGTTCACTAATGTCATTTTTTCCAAGAATCTTCTCCATAACGTTTATGAAGTAACTCTCTCAAAAGAAAGAGTCACTCATAACGGTGTAGATACGGCTACATCTTTGAGAGAGAGAGAGTCACTCATAACGGTGTAGATACGGCTACATCTTGGGGACATTGGCTCTGCGAGAGGTTCCAGAGATTTGTAATGTTCTCCAACCACTTGTTATGTAAAAGCCACCACTTGTTATGTAAAAGAGTTTCTGTTATGTGTGTTGTGATTAGTTTTACATAACCTTCTTCTCATTTCTTGCTATGAGAAGGAATTATTCGTATGTTAAGGAGCGTCAATATCCATGGTGGTAGATGTTATGGTACGGCTACATCTTTGAGAGAGAGAGAGAGAGAGAGAGAGAGAGAAGAAGGAAGAGAGAAGGCTCTCTTAAACTCGTGCAATCACGATGTTAAATCAGCTACATCTGTAATGAGAAGTCAAAATATCTATTTTCTTTTGTCGGTACGGAACTGAACTTTATTTAATTAAACAACACAAATATATTGACTACATTCTAGAAACACATCTAAAAACTTTATAATAAAGGTTCATGCAATACATATTATATTTTCCCTTTCTCAAGCTTTCCAACTTCATTTATTCGTATAACTTCTGCATTATAGAATATTATACAAATGGTTAATTCTCAATCAATTTCAAGATAGCCAAAAGTGTAAGATGTAATTACTATAGTAAATGTAACAATTAATTTAAAGAAATGCATTTTACTTATTTTAAAATAGAATATTGATTTAGAATATATTGCTAGATAATATTCTTTCTTACTTAAAGAATACTTTATTTCAATCATTAACTCAAAACACGAAGTTAGTAGCAATCTCGACCTTACAATAAAAAATACATAAATATAATTAAATAACAATTCCCTAGAACATTTAAACATTTCGTTACAATATATTATAAATAAAAGTATTAAGTGAATAATGTTGCTTAACATAACAATGTTACTATTAAAATAACAAACATTACAAATACTTATTTCTAAAGAAGTTACGAATATACAATTATTTTACCTGTAATGAGAAGTCAAACATCCATTTCTTTTGTCGGTACGGAACTGACCTGACCCTTAAATGCGTGGTCTTTTATATGCATCCTGTGTCAGGTTAACGTACCCTTGGAAATAGATGTTTTATTCTCAACAAGTAAATTTCAGTTTTTCCTGGTCCAAACCGGCTTAATTTGACGTCATCTGACATAAGGTATACCTCAGATTTGTAGTTCGTTTGGCATTAGTTACGTCCGAACATGATAATCCCTAAATATTCTAAATCAGCAACATGTTTAATATATTAAGCCAGCAGCAATGTCCGACAATCTTTAGATAAGAACCATTTTGTAGAAACGACTGTCCATCATTAGTTAAAAACCATTCTGTATTTAAGTTAGCACGGAAGCTTGTTCTATGCTTTACCGATAAGACTTAGGGGTTGACTGACTTTCAGTAAGATTTCTTGCTAATGCCTGGTTTTACAAAATATACGTTTCACTGATAAGAGCTGACTGACTTTTGCTTTATAACCTATTTTCACACGATAATGTATATTCGTATAGCTAATGATTTGCGTTGCCAACTTATGCTTCGTATATTAACTATTTTCCTTCAATTAATATATAGTTGTGCTTTGGAAATAATGAAATTAATCTTAATACACTTTTAGAACTTACTTAATATAAATGAATAAAACATTACTCTAATACAATTTAAAGAAAATATCAATCTTATTAATTTTACTGAAAATTGAATCCTAACAATAATACTAATACTACAACAACAGCAACAACTACTGCTACTACTACAACTACTACTACAACTACTACTACAACTACTACTACTAATAATAATAATAATAATAATAATAATAATAATAATATTAATGACGACAACGAAGTGAACTAAAGCAATGTAGGAAGACTATGTGCATTGGGAAGAGAAGAAAACAACAAGTTGGAATTAACATCGATGAATTAAACTACTTGGCAGCTTTTATCTGCGGTAACATCATCTATGAATGTACATGGCAAAACAAGGCAGAAGCTAACACGTGCTAGATGATTGATGATATTATATTATGATGCGGTCTTCCATTTCTTCAAGTAAACAAAGAAATGCCTCGAAAATTCGGCAATCGTTGTAAACAGTTCAGATCTGCCAACTCTTACGATTTTGCCGTATGTCTTACGAAAATTACCCTTAAAATACGGACTTACGGCATGCTAGCAAAAACTATAGGAAATTGATCGTTGCCGAAAAATCCGGATAATCGGTACATCCGTGTTTTTATGTGGATATGGGTTTCATCTTAGTGAAAGTAGTCAGGAAACCAGACTAACTTTACAGAAGCACATCAGACGCTTTAAACTGCACCTATTCGTTCACGCGTCAGCATTGACAAACTAGTGATTATAGAATATTTAAAAATGGCGTCCATAAAGCGATGCATATTTTAGACGAAATGGAAGAAAAGCTTCTAGAAAAGTGTTAAAAATCAGTACAGAATAATAAAAAGGAGTATTCAGATTCTTTTGAATAAAAGCTGGAAAGGGACACAAATACGTTTATTGGACATCACGTGCCAATTTGAGTATGTCTCCTAGCGGGATATATGATTGTCGTAGTTATGGGAAAAGGAAATTAATTTCCAAGTTCCAAGAATTATATCAAATTGAGAGATAACAACAAGTCTATGTGCTGCATAGCGTTTGGAACTAGTGTTTGTACATCTGTACTAGAGGTAAATAAAGTCCACGCGTACTTTACAAAATTGTTAGTTAAACACAATGTTTATCGTCGATGCGTCGAAAGTTTAATTACGTTTTCCATCTTTGCAATAGTATTTATTTATATTTTGTTACACCTTTTTGAAAACTGGTAAATTTTAAGGGAAACATGCTTAATCAAAATTATGGCGTATCGTATTCAATCAGTCCAAAAGCATCTAATAGCTACTTAATTTTCGCAAACATCACGCCAATTATTACCTAATAACAAATTAGTTTTCACTAATATCACATCAAGTATTATCTAATAGCTACTTAGTTTTCGCAAACATCACGCCAAGTATTAATTAATAACTAATTAGTTTTCACATACATCACGCCAAGTATTATCTAATAGCTACTTATTTTTCGCAAACATCACGCCAAGTATTATTTAATAGCTAAATAGTCTTCCCAGATATCAAGTCCAGTACTACGTCGATTTCTTTCTCAAGGTGCATTTAATGTTAGAAAAATTACTTCTCTGCCACCACAGAAGAGTTGATTGTCGTTGTAGTTTTTCTCCGTCGAATAACCCACTCTCCACATACTAGATCTGGAAGGCGGCTCCATCAACCGACCATGAGCACTGATCTGTGGGATGATCTCCAAGAAAGCCAAGCAGAAAATGATGTAGGGCTGCATGAAGGTTTCTTAAAAAGTGATAAGCATAATACTTAAATGTAATTATTACATGTGATAAGCATAATACTTAAATGTAATTAATACATGTGATAAGCATAATACGTAAATGTAATTAATACATGTGCATGTGTGTCTAAGTAGTAATAAGCATAATACTTAACTGTAATTAATACATGTGCATGTGTGTCTAAGTAGTGATAAGCATAATACTTGAATGTAATTAATACATGTGCATGTGTGTCTAAGTAGTGATAAGCATAATACTTAAATGTAATTAATACATGTGATAAGCATAATACTTAAATGTAATTAATACATGTGCATGTGTGTCTAAGTAGTAAAACATTATCAGCATCGAAAAGTCTTGAAAAGCGTTCATGCCGGTAAAATTGAACATAAAACAGTTATTTGTATACAGAAAACAGCAAAGCAATAAAATATATGTTACCTTCTTTTCTCTGTTACATGGATACCAGCATGGTAATGCTTTTACATTATTTTACTTGATATACTTTGATTACTGTAGTAAAGAAGCAAAGGAACGCGTCCATGCAGTAAACATGTAGAGACGTACTAAACAAAATGCTTTTAAATGTAGTTAGATCATATTATATGTACGATTAGTTTGAATATGAAGCGAAGGAAGAATGCGTGGATTATATAGGTGCATGCAATGTGTAATTTAAAGAAAGTTTTAGTAAACGAAACAAGCTGACAAAACATTACCTAACACAGATGTATAGTATGTCCGTATACATTGGATATATATATATATGAATATGACCATCATAAACTTTTACCCCACACATAGCTTATTTTTTTTAATCAACGTTTAATATAAATATACATACGAATGTTATTTTTGTTTTTTGTTTCTTGTATATTTCAGATTAGACATAGTACGATCATTATTACATGGAGGTAAACATGTTTATGTCACCTTTTGATCATGGAAGTTTCTAGCTGGAATCTCGTTAATGAATGTGATGGCAGACTGACACTCATCCTGGTTCTGTTATAATGTATTTGTTAAATAAGATAGAAAAAAAAATAGAAATTGATTAGTCATACCTTAATCTTACCAATGGAATCAGAATGTTTTAGTTTGTGTTCAGATTGAATTTGAAACAATGTATTTATTTAAATCATTTTTGGGGAAATACAAACTGCTCATTAATAATAAGATTTTTGTCAAAAAGCCATTTTGGATTATATCATTGTGATACATGAAGACTGGTATCACATTAACACTATTTCAGGCTAATATTACATCCGACATTCAAAATTAGAATTATTCTGAACACTACTGGAATGTATTTGGAATACTCATTTAGTTTGTGCTGGTGATGCAACCTTTATAACCATTTTTAAGTTCAAATTAACAAATTCTTTTAAATGTTCACTTTATATAATACGGGATAAATTTGTTGTAAAAAATTGTACGTTTTTGCTCTTTTCTGTTACATAATTTAAGGCAATAAAGTCGAAAAAATGATGACTGAAAACTCGATGGATACTTAAACGGATACATTTACTGACCAACTGCATACTATTGCGTGATCCAAGTTTTCCTCACTATATTTCTAACTTACTTTTCAGACTGACGTTGTTTAGGAAATATTGAGTTTCAAGTCTGAAATCCTTGCATACAAATTAAATATACAGCGATAGAGGACCGGTGAGATTCAAAAGACCTTTCAAGGAGCGAATTCATATCATCAAGAAACCGTGTAAATGTTATAATTTTTTTTTTCATTTGAGACCTTTTATATTCATGCAGCTCGCTTAATAGCAGAGACAAATATATGCACGTCTGAAAATAACATGCTGATGTGTGTCATCTTCTCTACAGTGACAAAATGAAAAAAAAAGAACTAAAACCAATGTGATAAACTGCTAACGTATACTCACAATACACATTTTATAGCAAATGTCATCGAATTAGTTCAGACATATACAAATTGATTATTTTAAAATTTTGTCGTGATGTAATATGCTCCATAACTGATATTTCATATTGTTGAAAAATGTAAATCCTCTTTATGAATATTTTTAACCGTAATTTTAAATACTACTACTACTTTACGAAAGAATGTTATTATTTCGACGAAGATCAGTTAAGTTTATGTCATTTAACTCATTTTACTTAGTAGAGATGTAAACTCATAAACGAATAATTCCAGATACCGGGTATATGTCAATATATCTCCATAATAACTGTTTAGTTTGTAAGGAATACTTTTCAATGACAGATTTTGTTTAAAATACACTAAATGACTGTACACAGCACCACTGTTTACCAGAACGTAATTATTATGATTTTAATGTCATTATACTCTCTCTCTCTCTCTCTCTCGCTCTCGCTCTCGCTCTCGCTCTCTCTCTCTCTCCCATTGACATATATATATATAAGACAAATCATAAAGTTAATATCACGTGCAATACTTACTTATTATTCTTCAACTATTTCATCCGTCTATGAATAAGACTTTTCACTATTAAAAAGTTTAGATCCAAGTTAACAAACACCCAACTGGACGACACGAACCCCTGTTGATCATATGTTTGAACAGGTACTACTAAAACTGGCTCTTCAACGTGTTTTAATATTACCAAAATGTTTTGTTTTCTCACCCTTAAAATAATATACTTTCAAATCTCGGCAAAATTGCTGTGCAACTCGAGCACTCCTAACAGACTGATCAAAACACGCTTTGACTAATTTATTTCTTTCTAAAACACTCAATATATACGGTTATCGATAAGTGGGTTCCGTTCCGGAACGTCATCTTAACATGTACACTTTCCTGTCTATTTATGAAACATATCAAGTTACGTGAAAAGATATGTTGGGTTGTTTATAACTCACCTAAGACTATGAATAAATCAACCAAAAATTAACTGTTGTGGATGATAACTAGCACGAAAATTTACATGTATACAAACAATCAGATTAAAACTGATGTTATTATGATAATAGTGGATATAGATTTTTATTTCAGTGCCCGCAAGTTTTGGATGTCAATGAGGAAATATATTACAGACACAATCTTTGAACATATGTGTAGACCAATCAACAGTTATCCAGTTCTTACAGATCCATCATATTTAAATACAGATTCTAATATTTCTTAGTTCTAGTGAGACTTGTTCTTGATAAGTTAAACTTATTCCTTTCTTATCTTCTCGCGTGCCTTCGTTTTTCAAAGCAGGAAAATATTTAATCAAGAATCGAATAAATATGGGATGACGATTTAAATTGCAAATATTTGAGAGATCTAAAATTTCTTAATAAAAATAAAATATGTACCGCATTATTACACGGGACCATGCACGAGTATGTAACAAGTCTCGAAATAGTCATTCTAAATGAACATCTGGACCTTTTAGTCAGTCGTTTTGCACCATGGGGACTCATATGGATTATATTTAAACCCCTGTATCTTATAGGGAGTACACAAATTATTTTCTTCATGTTTAACAGCTTACAATCTGTAACGTGAATATAATCTCAAGGATATCGATTTAGAATCACAATCTGAGCGCTGATGCTTTCCTGTATCCTAAACTATTAATGCCGGATATATAAAGACGCAAACCTCACAGATTGGTGAGTATACTAATTGAAATAGTATCTAGTATAGTGGCATCTTAGTGCCAAAAAACGGGAGTGTGTAACAGAATTGTTACCGAGAGGAGGGTGGATCAAATGAACAATACAAACACAATTTGTGAAAGAAAATATAAATTTATGTAATAAATTATAAATAAAAAAATACAGATGTATCAACACAATAACTCACGCGCTCAACCCACAATTACACTCACAACCATTCACAATACATGAATAGAATAAATACACAGATACAAAGGAATCTCTTGGACTATACACAGATCCAAAAGATCCTTTACAAACGTTTCATTAACACACGAATAAATTATGATAATAAAACAAACGACAAACTATACTATCGCACGATAGATTGCGATAACTAGCACGAACATATACTTGTATTCAATCAAGTTGCTAGCTTTTATTGATATTCATCTAATCACTTGTAATACTAATGTGATTTGACATAACCATGTAAATATAACAATGTGTTCAATTGTCGTACAATTGCAACACACCTATGTATCTCCCCTGTATAACCGCACGATTCAATTCAACAGTTGAATCGCCTCCCAGTTTCCCCGAAGACCTAGGGTTGACCAATACTTTTACTGGCGTTTGCCCTTCACGGATCCACCACAGTTATACGTTCAGACAGCATACAACATCTACCAGAACCAACGGTTCCTCACTAAATGTCGACCCGGATGTTTTACAACTCTAAGACAGCTCCGACACTCGGACTTCTAGCTTTCCGGATATTTACACGTCACGACAGATGTAGACGAACAGACAGTTCGACACACAGACAGATACTTCAATTCCGTTTACACAATTAAACGGCACCATCACATTCAGCTATTATACAGAAATGTTCCGCAACAAATCATAGATGTTCCACAACAAATCAGACGATATCAGACGTTTATCAAAAGATGGTATCAGATGTGTTAACAGCTACGGTATCAGAAACAGTATCAACTACGTTAACAGCTACGGTATCAGAGACGGTATCAACGATGTTATTAGATGCGCTATCAGTGATGTACTTCTACGGTATCAACGACGGAATCAACGATGTGATTAGATCTCCGGAATCAGCTATAATAAACAAAACCAGACTAATAATAGTTGTCTCAAAAATAATCTAAGCCGTAGATTACGATATTGCATTTAAAGCCTAATAGTGACTAGTAATTCCAAATATTCCACGTTCATTGCAATAAAGGCATCATTATACGAAATGATAATCTGAATAAAATTCACAATAAAACGAAATGTAAATTTAACACTCACCCCTTTGGCTGGAGATTGCAAGACGAGTTTATCTATCCTTCGATTAGATATTTGGGTTCCCGTAATTTATTATGAGGAATACTTCGCCTTATATACTCTCTATAGGTGAACATAAATCACAACGAGCTTATTGTGCACCACGTGAAACTAAAGTTCCGGATTCCATGTAAATTAACATCAAGCCCATGCAAATCGTTACACGCCGCTTACCCTGGAGAAAAGCACTTAATCACCCCAGGTAATGCGTGTACGACGAAATCAAGAAAATGGTGAGTTTCGTTTGCAATTCAAGAACAACAAAAATCAGTTCAATTTTCGCCTAATTCTGTGACAGAGTGTTTCACATTTTACAGAAATATAAAACCACTATTTCGCTTAAATGCGTCGTGCATATTTGGCAAAGATGATCAAAAAATTTTGTATGATTATTCAAATGAGTATCCCGAAAATCTAATACATTAATGCACTTAGAAATCATCTTAGAAGCTCCACGATGTCACCTTGTCGCACAATATAACAAAATGCTCGAAAAGTTATTATTCGATGTTATTGAAAAAGAACTTCAAACTGTTAACGTTGTATGTATGTATGTATGTATGTATGTATGTATGTATGTATGTATGTATGTATGTATGTATGTATGTATGTATGTATGCATCAATGTGCTATTTAGATTTTTAGCGTAGCTTTAACAATTTTTTCAGTCATATTGCTACGATGTCTGCAGTGTGGCATTTTATAGTGATGTCTAGCACTTGGACATCATGCCGCAGACATGTACCATGATATCTCACCCAGTAGATATATCCTGACACTAGGCAGACTAGTCCTAACACCAACTTCTTAATGCTGCCAGCCAAGCCAGGCAGCTGTTAGTACCATTTGTATAATTATTTGGTACGACTCGACAGGGGATCGAATCAAAATAACAATCGCTGGTTTTCCACTCCACTGATACCCAAAAGCCTAACCGTCACACAGTACACGTAACGTACAGCGGCAAATTTACGCGAGGAAACAAAACATCACTTTGTGCTTCATAACTTGTGGGATATGATGGCCACTTAATAATGCAATAATGCAACATTATGTAAACGTCTGTTACATTCTTCTTATCCAAACTGCCCATATATGAGTTTGCTTCTTAGGATAAGATCAAATGGCGGTATGATGACATCTTCTAGATGACATGCTGACACGGATTCATTTCATATGCATATTAATGTGTACATAGACATATGTGAGGCATCGATGGTAAACGAGACACCATGCGAACATCAACGTGGCAAAGTGAGACCCTGCTTCCATATCCCCTGAAGTTCCTAAACCTTCATAGTTTAAAATCTGCATTCGTGTTCTATATTATCTTCTGTGTTGTTAGAGAAATGTAGACGTGGTCTTCTATTTTCAAATCTTACACAAAGACATAGTAATATATGCCTACGTTTTATATATGCATGCAACTCTTTTAGAAAGAACCCATGGCGATATTGTATTACCAACTGTTCGCTCGTCCCTTTGGGGCAATTATATACAATTGTAGTGTAATCATTGCATCATACCCCCTGTGTCCATGAAAGAGGATCAAAGGTAAGGTTTTACAATTTATTTATATGTTCAAAATATTTTCCCAACTAAAAGTTGTAAATAAAGCCATAGCGAAGTCGCATACTGTATTTGACGGACTTTGGGTACTGTCAGAAAGTGGGGCTTTTACTAGTACATGGAGGTGGCGATGGGAATGAGTATAAGGAAGGGTGTAGTTTTTTGAAAGTAAAAGTCTGTATATGATTACCACAGTCGACATTTGCCATATAACTTTGAGGATGGGGAAATGGTGTCCTGGAAAACAAATTGTTTATACGCAAAGAAAATATTTTGAAAATAATATACATGCTCTGATCTGTAATAACGACTAAACAAGCGTTCTGTCGTAGCTGAACATATCCTGGTTCGTAAGAAACACCCACGCCAAGCACCAGTTAAATGTCGAGCCCAAATGGCTAATATACCTCATAGTACGTGTGACCACATATACCTCTCCATTTCTCGTTATGTACTTCCTTATGACCTCGTGATGTACATCTAAGTGGCTTCATTGTCTATCTAGATCGAACGAGAATATAAGGGTCACTCCTTTTCCATACACGGGCATAAGTAACGTTTCGCGTGTAATTTGTAATTGTGGGCGTACGAAATTTGAAAGATTCAATGACTTGCCCGTCATTATTGAACCACTAACAGACCTATTCATCATTATGTTGGCCATCTTCACGTCAATGTAACTGGTTAAATTGGCAATATATACAAATATACAAAGGAGCTTATCCTTGTATACAAAATTCAAATTAATATCGTGACTATATACAAAAGCCGTAAATATTGATTAACTAATTTAAATGTATCTAACTGTATGCATCGAATCTGTTGAGATGACTTAAAGATTATATATATATATATATATATATATATATATATATATATATATATATATATATATATATATATATCATCTTGTGTTGGGGTGGATTACAAAACAGATTAGCGCAGGCGAGAGATCTGTAGACAAGAGTACATGCCGTCAAATTTATTCACGTCTCTAAAAAGTGATAAACTTAACGCAGAGAAACATGAACCGTTCTACTTAATGTTCTTTAAACGATACTCTACTCCTGGACTTTTGGCCCAAATTTGTTGTAATCCAAGAATGATATGTTATAGAGATTCCCCCATGATGGAGTGTTTGACTATATGTTTCATAGCTTTTCTAAACATGTTGACTTGGAACAAAAAGTGCATTTTGCCACAAACATCTTGTCCTCCTTCTTTTCTCAAAGATTTGGATACTGCACACATAGAAAATGTGCTGGCTACTTCCAAAATAACTGTACTTTCAAAAGAAAATAAAGAGAGAATTTGATGTATTCACGCGAAATTTCAGATATAAAACGCGCACCTGTAGGCTAATAGACTTCAACCTAAGATAACCTTCCAACTGTATCTAAAACAGCAGTGGCAATTACTTAATGGGCCTTAAAGAGATGTGAAGAAAACGGATTTTATAGAAACACGACGGGCACCACTGTGGAGTACAGCTTAAGTCATATTAAGAATGTAAGAGTAGTAAGAGAAAGTTCAGAAAATAAATTAAAAAAGACAAGCAGTGTGCACAGAAATAATTCGACAAGTCAGAAAAGCCAGCCTATTGGAATGTGGGGAAGTTCTTTAAAATAGTAAGACTGCGTAAGCAGAGCCAATAACGCTATTTTGGAAATGAAAGTAGAACTAAGAATTAAAGCTTTAGACGACAATTTTAGTCAACAATTTGGTGATGAAATTAGAAAGAAATGTGAAATAATATGATGGAAACAGATATTAAACAAGGAACAGACAGTCTTTTTATCTGGTAACATAATAAATTAGCAATAAAGAGGTTGATAGAGATTAAATTAAAATGACGCAGTAACGCAAAGGTTCGCGCAAATCATGTTATGTATGCTGTTCAGTTAATTAATTCTTTTTCATGCCTAATATACAATTGCATCGTGTCACTGAAAACTTATCTCACCAATTTCAAATGTGTAACATTTGTTCCCAAAAGTAAATGTAAGATAGGCTCGACGTGAACTACTGTATGAATATCTCCATCATTCCTGGTTTTCGAAACAAATTTACAAATAATTATTGCTCAAGATATTTGGTTAATTAAGAAAACCAAAGCTATTTCCTCACCCGTGAGAACTGGGATTTTGAGACCAATATTGTCGCAAGATTGTGATCTTCATTATAAAAGAGGGAATAACCAGCTATTTTCAAAGATGAGTAGACCGCATTCCTGGAATGCGCATGCTTTATGCATGATGTAGAGGTTTATCAATAAGTTTTACTCTCATATTTGCAAAGAAACAAATGTTACAAGAATCCTCGCTCCGACTCTAAGATAAATACGAACCTCAGTGAGGAAATTATGCCGGAGTTATACTTCCTCATATTTTTCTAACTCTGTTACATAAAAAAATGTGGTTTAAAAATGAAGTTTAGTGTTTTATTCCATTGTGTGAGCGGTATAGGAAATGATGGTATGAATCAAGTAAATATAGACAAATTGATAGCCATTTTCCTTGCAGGTAAAACATTGGAACAAGGTTAGAAGACCTGTTCTAGGTCAAGCACGAATCCCAACATTGAACCTCCGAGAAGAGTGCTAAACTCAACCTTTTCCAATATTATGATAAATTATCAAGAGCAGTAAGTAGACATATCCCTACTAGACCTACTACATACAGTTGGCCGACCACAACGGAATCTGTAAAGCAGGAAGTTCATTCACTGAAGCTATGGTGGGTGAGCTGCACGCGGCCTAAATAGGACCGTTCGATGGGCTGATATATGAGACATTGGACTGGCTCCCGACGAATTGTTGAGGTATTTGTTTCGAAAAACATACAAACACTAAGTGTCCGACACTCGTCCTTAAAAACACATAAATCAATTTGAAAAAAGTCAAATTATTAGGGATGCTTTTTGATGAGTAATTAGCTTGGAACTGTGAATACAGCTGAGCTTGTGTGAAGATGTTGTCAATGTCTAAATCTCCTTAGGAACCTTCAAGGAACCGGTTGAGGACCGGATCAGGACAACTTCTAACCCTATATCGAACATTTATGCGATCTAACATAAATTATGGGGGTCAGGGCTACACTTTGCAAAGCTGAACCTGGTTAAAGAAGCAACCGTTTTTTTAAATAAAGCTTAATTATTGTACTATGGTGTTTATGTAGATTCTTTACAACATAGGCAATCATGGGAAGGAACCCGTCGAGAAGAAATCTAAATTAAAACTCAATGAACACATTATCTTGCAACTGGTTATGTGTCCAGGACATATATACAGTACAATCGTACATAAATGCCAAATGGAATGGGACAGCATTCCAAAAGGGAGCAGGCTGTTAAACATCATAAAAAGCAAATTAGCAGAAACTTCAAAAGCCACCAAGACACTAGAGCAATCAACCCATTAATATCTAAACTAACGCTAATTTCTTGCAGTTGTGAAAAGATTATAACAAATAACAGAACGATAGGCACCAAGGGCACACATTATGCCGCCTATGAAACCCTCCAGCATATCGTCAATGAGAGTCCAAAGCAGAGTGTATTGGGTGTCCTGAGAGGGGTTGAACCTCTGGCTGGATAAACTGTCGTACTCCTTCGGAGATAGCTCTCCCACGTTTGGTCCCCACTTGGCACTCAGCTCTAACCTTGGGTCCAAGAACCTTTTCTGTGGCATGTATTACATTTCTGAAAACTGGCTCGACTGGTCGGCTAAACCAGGCTGAGTGTAGCAGACGGGTCCTAAAATATCGGTGATGTAGGTTTCGTCCAGCTAGCATGTGAAGACTGGATTCGGCAGGCTGCGCGGAGAAGTCATGAGGTGATCAACCAGCAGATCGACGAGACACGCAGTTTGTCAAGGTCATCCACTGCACTCAACACTGTCTCCGGGGGTCTCATGCTGCTGAAATCAGATGGTTTTGGACTAGACAATGAGGTCAACGAACTGAACCTTGTCATCCACCAATCAATTTCAATACAAACTAAAGTCTTTTAGTTACAGGCAAGCAACGAAGCGGCAGATGTGAGCAGACTGGTAAACCATTAGAATCGTTTACTATTGACAAGGATTAGCGTGGTGTCCAGCAGACCCTGAGCGACCTAGCAGCCTTCTTCAAGAATGCACTGCTCACCTGCCTGACACGAGGAGGCCCAAGAAACGATTTCCTAAACATTGCCTGCCTTAAACGTCCTTTTCCAGCATAACGCGTCTGACGGGATCCATACTACGGCAGTCAAAACATAAAATTTAAAATGAGGATTGTTCCTCTCACACTTAGCGTTTGGAATGTGTGCACCTTACTAGACAGAGCTGATGCGGAAAGAAACCAGTGGAGAACTACCCTAATAGGAAAGAAAATCGCCATATACAATGTGGACAGTGCTGCCTTGACCGAGACCCAGCTTGCAGAAGAAGGAGAACTATATGAAGTAGGCTCTGAATACTTATTCTGTTGGAGCAGCTGAGAAATTGAGGTTAGCCAAGAGTCTGGCATAGGCTTTGCAGTGAAGGCACCACCGTTGTCAAATTGGCTGAGCCTCCCAAGGGAGTAAACACAGACTCATGGCAATGAAACTCCCCATCTTCTCGGGAAAAAAGCACAGTACCATCATCAGTTGCTATGCTCCAACCAATACCATCCCAGATGAAGTGATGGTCAAGTTCTCTGGGGATCCTAACTCCGTCATTGCTGACGTTTCAATTGCGTATCCCTGGTCATTCTTGGTGATTGCAATGCAAAAGTAGCTTGCGATCACGTTGCGTGGAATGGAGTGCTAGGAAAGCACGGAGTGCTTCGCTTTAACAGCAACAGTGTTGCTCCAGTCTTGCGCCGAGAATGAATGAACTGCATATCACAAATACAGTCTTCCTCCCCCTTACCCGTAACCGGACGTCGTGGATGCACCCTCGCTCTAAGCACTTGCACCTCATCGACGATATCATTGTCAGGAAACTGGACAGGCAGTATGCGTGTGTCCAAGACAACCGCCTCATGACCACCAATAAAACATCCGCATTCTGCCCAAAAGACGCCCACAGGGAAGGAAGGCTCATAAAAGACTAAATGGATGCCCTGGAATAATGACTTAAATCCACCCCTTTCGATAATTAGCATGTGGATAACGATTGGACTGCACTCAGAGAAATTGTATACTGCACAGCTTCGGAAATCCTCTAATATTCAACTGAAATGCATCAAGACTGGTTTGATGAGAGCTGCGACGTGATCAAGCAGTTGTTAGATGAGAAACACCGCCTCCTTCAAACCTACCCTAACAAGTCCACTTCTAGGAACGATGCGTACAGCAATATACGCAGAACTGTACAGCAAAATCTACGTCAGATGCGAGACACATGGCTGACCAGCAAAGCTGAAGAGATCCAGTGCTACGCCCTGAAATTGTTTTATAGACCTACATTGTCTGGATCATCACCGTTTCTCAGAGCAGACGAGAACACACTACTTACTGACAAACAAAAGATTATTCAATAATGGTCTGAACCCTTTGACAACGTCATGAATCGCCCTTCATCCATCAACGATGAAGCCATCATTGGTCTTCTCCAAGTATCTTCAACAAAGCACTGGATGACCCTCAAAACGTCCTCGAGATACAGAAAGCGACACATCTGATCACCAGTGGTAAAACACCTGGTTCAGCCTCCATCCCAGATAAGGTCTACAATGACGGTGGCACAGCCCTGATAGAATGGTCCACCAACTGCTTTTACAGATGTGGCAGCAAGAGACGTTCTTCCGTGAATTCAAAAACGCTTTCATAATCCACTAGTATAAGGACAATGAAGCCGCCAGGTCTGCGACAATCACCTTGATATATCCTTACTCTCAATTGCAGGATAAATAATTGCCAGAATCCTAAAGAACCGCCTAACTACGCACTTGGCCAGGAACTACCGCCCGAAAGCTAGTGTCGATTTTGAAAGGAATGTGGGACTATCGACATGATGTTGACTGCGAGGCAGCTATGATAGAAATGGCAAGTGCAAAACAGATACCTTTTCTCTATCTACATTGACTTGACAAAGTCAGTTGATACTGTCAGCAGAGCAGGCTCGTGGAAGGTAATGGCCAAGTACGAATACCCGAGAAAATGTATATTCATTGTGCATCACGTCCACCATGACATGCAGACAGGAGTCCATGACAATGGAGAAACATCTGAACCATTTCCAGTAACCAATGGCGTCAAGCAATGTTGTGTTCTGGCATCAACTATGTTCAGTCTCGTGTTCTCCTCCATGCTTACTAATGCTTTCAGTGACGGAGAGGTTGGAGCCGACATCAGGTACCATACGGATAAAAAACTTTTCAATCCCAGGAGGATTCAAGCAAAACATATGGTTATGACAGACACAATCACTGATTGTTTATTTGCTGGTGACCGCGGCCTCAATTCTTGCTCAGATTCCGACTTTTATTCAACGTTGCCACGTTCTCCAGCACCTGCACAAGCTTTGTTCTCACCATCAGTACCAAGAAGACTAAAGTCCTGCATCAGTCTGCCCCTGTTAAACCCTTTGTTGATTCCAACATGACCGTCAACGACCACAAACTCAACGTAGTGAATCGTTTCACCTACATTGGCAGCACACTGTCACATAGCGTTACTATTGATGACGAGGTGAACTTTCGCATTGCCAGAGCCAGCGCAACTTTCAACAGATTGTATGCGAACGTCTTGAATATAAAGGCATCAGCATCCAGACCAAGCCAAAGGTCTACAGGGCAGTTGTGCTTCCCACACTACTTTACGAATGCAAAACATGGTGTACCAACGCCACACCAGGAAGTTAAACCACGTTCACTCCACAAGTCTCAAGAAAATCCTCAACATCAAGAGGCAGGATAAGGTTCCAGGCATTGAGGTACTCGCCCTTTTAGGTCACCCCAGCATCCACATCATCCTGATGCAGCGCCAGACAACCGGTTGCTTAAGAGACTCTTTTGTGGCAAGCTACAGCAAGGACAGCGATCCCAAGGAGGTAAGAAGAAACGCTTCAAAGACAATCTGAAAGCTGCTGTGAAAGGGTTAATCATAAACTGTGATTCCTGGGAGCAAACTACAAGCGATCGAGTCACTTGACGTTCCTCCGTACACATAGGCTCTAGATTGTGTGAACCTAGCAAGACAGCAGCTGCAGCGCTGAAGAGGCAAGCCAGAAAAACAGGTGCCATCAACCCTCCTGGAGATGTCCCACTCATCCACTGTCTCTTATGTTAACAAACATAACGTGCAAGGATAGAAGCGGATACCACAAAACAGCATAATTTCGGGTAACCAGAACAAATATGAATAAAACTAAATCAAAATTTTAAAAAAGATGCATAACAAATTAGCATTAGCTAGTAAAAAGGTAAAATAAAATATCAAACATCAATGTACAGACCAATTGATGCCACAGTTATCTACTAAGTAATGCAGCAACCTAATACCTGAAAAGGACACTAACCAATGATACGTAATATATTCTAGCAAACGACATTATTCCACTATCATATACTTATCTTTATTTATTAAAAACTCGGCGTTAGGCAATATACATGTAAACAACAGAACTCTTACATTAAATAAACGTTGAAAATATATAATATGGCCCAAAATCTATGTCGTCAGGCCTAGGAAATCAAGGTTGCCATGATTGATACACAACTAGAAGCATCTTACACTAGAAATAGAAATACATCTTTAAATGAATGTATTGGCTTACACCCGGATATTATTGTTCGTAAAAATAATAAAAATAACACTACTACTACTACTACTACTACTACTACTACTACACAACTACTACTACTACTACTACTAATAATAATAATAATAATCATAATAAAAATAATAATAATAATAATAATAATAAAAATAATAATAATAATAGTAATAAAAAATAAAAATAATTTTAATAATAATAATAATAATAATAATAATAATAATAATAATAATAATGACAATATTAAAAATAATGATAATTATGATAAAAAAACTTTGACTTTAGCGATTGCGGTACGAAACATTTATCTTTTACCAGTTTCAGGCCTATTCCAGGTAATGATTTGAAACGATCGTACTTTTAGATTACTAGATTGGATACGTATGATACATCGCAAATTGGTCAAACCTGAATTCATTAGTGACGTTATGATTGTATGCATGTGTATGCTAACATAATTTCAGCGGAAATATGAGATTTAATGTAAATATATAGGTAACAGAAATGCAAAAGGAGATAAGAGGCGTCCTATAAGTGCGACCCAGAAACGTCATTATAATAATGGAGTTATAAATAGAGCAGTGGAAATAATTCTTACAAAAATCAATAAATCAAATGTTGTTTTGCTTTTCTATTTAAACACAAATCATAATACATTTATCTTTTTAATTAGTATGGTACAAACTAGGAATATATCGGTCTATAAATGTGTTTCGATGTTTAATGTTGACCAAAATGACCCATACAAACAATAAAACATTCGCATATAGCGGAACAAATACATTAAAAAAATATGGAAATGTTAAACCCGCATAGATTATAAAATCAAAACCCTGTCTCATAAACTTTAAGCAAATGTGGTGTTTAGAACCAAAAACCATCACGCCCAGCCACATACGTTGACTTGGAATGTTCACAAACAAATAAATGGAACAAACTAAAAGAAAAACAGGGTTGACGTTTCCTAACCTAAAATGAATCTCTTGCCAGAACCCACCATTTGTCTTTAGAAAAAATATAGTATCTTATTTTTACCTATCAACTAAAAAAAATAGCACAACGAACCTGTATTCTAAATAGCGTCAAGACGACACCATTAAGATTTTGTTAAGGAAATTAAAAAAAAAACACAATCAAGAACTGTTATCCACAACACATCTGCCAGCTCTCTAACCACTCTCTGCATACAGGCTTCCAAACCTGACAATTAAGAAATGTGGGATCCACACATTAAAGCGGACGTGTGGTGCATTTAGCATTATACTGTGAAAACCAAAGCTACACACATACAAAAAATAGACGTGGTAGTACAATAGTGATATCTTATATGCAATAAATTAATAAACGTAGATACCTCTGCAGCTGTAAATGTGCAAAAACTTATAAGAGCATTATATACTTTGAGGTATTTAGAAACATATATTATCTGTGAACTGAAGGCATTCGCTTCTTCCCATTGCAAGCTCTTCACGTGTGCCGCATAGGATGGACCGAACGCACTATTTTGAAATATGACACAATATACATTTATCACCCTCGATTATCATTGTACGCCAAAATCGAAACTCGAGTACATGTATTTAATGAATACGAGTGTTTATACAATTCCGTGAGAAACACAATCGACCCATCCAACTTAAAATATATTTCATCTGAATCCATTGACTGGTCTTCACTCTCATCAGAACCACTCTATTTCACTGACCTCAAATTGTGGGGCGAATTTTTTTAAAATGTATTTTCAAAAAAGATGACAACTTATCAAAATCAAATCATTAAAATAATATGTTGCTAGTGGTAGTTACATATATGTATATAACATCTTCGCATAAGCAAGCACACACACACATATATACAGACACACCTACAAATATATATATATATATATATATATATATATATATATATATATATATATATATATATATATATATATATATATATATATATATATATATACATATATATATATATACATATATATATATATATATATATATATATATATATATATATATATATATATATATATATATATACTACAGTGAGTGATTAATTAGATCGTCGATAACAAAATAGAGGTGGTGAATTTACTTTTGCCGATGTATATGATTATCAACGGAGATGGAGTGCGCGATGTTGTTCAAGCTTTAATTAAAAGGATAACCCCAAATGCTAGTATGTTTGCAAAACTATTAGTTTTAAAAGCCATTGAAGTTCTTCGCGATAATGCTTTTGGTACTGTTGGTCATCTTGATGGAAACGCATTTTCTGCGGTCAAAGACAGGCTCTCACGCTTAGTACGATGAAAACCATAGCTGTAGGTATGGCACTGAAAAAAGCAACAAGACATGGCATAAACACCTCTAAAACAGGGTAGAGGTCTAAGTTTACAAGGAACGTGGTATGGTTAAAGTCTGAGACTGCCGGGCGGTAGAGGTTTCGCTAAAACTCCAATTTTTATTTACCTAATGCTGCTGGGTGATTGAATATAAACACCTCAGGGGTGATTTTTAAGCGTGATGAATTACTGTTGCATACGCGGTTGATGGACATGAAGCTGTCTATTGTTATTACAATGGATTGACACAACAAAGCGAATTCGTACAATATAGTGGTTTGCCAATCTGGTATTTAACATTGCCATCACAACCAACAACAGATCCACCAATATGTGCATGTGGTATTTAACGCCGTGTCAAAGTCATCAGCACCGCCGCATACGGTCGTGCACCATAATACGCAAGTGGTCGTTTTAAAGAGGTTAATGGTTTATAATGTTAGATATTCACGGAAGATCTACTTTGAGTAATTGCCCAGTTGAAGCTGATCTATCTGCGTATCTGATTAGAGATGCATTTGCTGATCTTATTCGTCACTCTAAAATTAATCCGGATGAGGTTCTTGTATTTTATGATCAGCATAGGCGGCTAAGGATGAGCAATATCAAATAGGTCGATATCATTCTGCGTGTTTTGGGTGCAACCAATGATAGCATCGTGGTATTTACCGGCGACCGTAACATTTGCAGAGTTTCGTAGATATGTTCCTATATCCGGTGACTCAATAACCGGTTCATGACTGGAAAAAGAATTGCTAGTTTGGGAGAACCCAAATTGGCCGATGACACTGCACAAAATTGTACGTGAACGATGGTAATGTCACGATGAGAAATACGTTAACAATGAGCGATAGATTAATATTAATTAATAGATAATTACGGAAGATCTGCTACGCGCAAACGTCCCAATGACATTAATTTATCCAAATATTAATCACGAGATGAACTTGCATATGTAATGCATATCTCAGCGACTTTCACCCAGGTGAAGTTGTTTTTCTTTTCTTCAGAATCAGCAAGGTTAATGATACATAGAATAAAATAAAATAAACATAAAAGTTAAAGATGAGCAATATATTGTTGACAGATATTATTATGCCAGTTCCATGCGCTAACAAAGATAACTTAGTAGTGTTTACTAAAACGGGTAAAACTGAAAACTTGGAAGAATGACTTCTAAAAATTGTTATGTAGATTTGTGACGAGCTTATCATTACCTTCTTCTCATTTCCTGTTATGAGAAGGAATTACTCAATTTAAATAATGTCGATGGAGAGAGAGAGAGAGAGAGAGAGAGAGAGAGAGAGAGAGAGAGAGAGAGAGAGTTCAGGTTCTCTTAATATAAGTGTCGCCACGATGATGAGACACAGCTACATCTATAATGAGAGAGACAAGTCTTTCTTAGCTTCAGGATGAGAGGAATTGTATTTAAATAATAAACAGACATATATTACTACATTCCAGAAACACATCTATAAACTTTATATTCAAAATGCATGAAATACAAATTGAATACACTTTCCTTTAAAGCTTTTCAACTTCATTCATTTGTATAATTCTGCATTTTAAAATGTAATACAAATATTTAAATCTCGATCAATTTCATGATAGCCAAAAGTATAAAATGTAATAGCTGCAATTAATGCAACAATCAATTTAAAGAAATGTATTTTACTCATTTTAAAATAGAATATTGGTTTGGAATATGTTGCTAGATATTATTCTTTGTTACTTAAAGAATACTTTCAACATTAAATCTAAACATGAAGTTGGTAGCGAATTTGTCTTTACAATAAAAATTACCATAAATATAATTAAATATGAATTCTTTAAAACAATTAAACATTCCATTACAATATATTATAATTAAAAGATTTCAGTGAACAATGTTGCAAGCATATGAACTTTACCATTCATATCTCAAACATTAAAAATGCTTATTTATAAAAGAAGTTTAGGATATATACAGTTCTTACCTGTTGTGAGAGAGACAATTCTATTCTAGATTCTGGATGAGAGGAATTGCCCTTGGCGATTTGCGCGCTTATTTAGGGGGCGCTCACCATTTAGTATGTACTTTTCAGATAGTGACGTATGTGAGGTGACGTTGCTTGCATTTGTAACATGCACAATGGGGATAATGTTGGTTTATCTTAATGCTACTTTGTTGTAATGTGGCTGATATTTCTTTGGATACTGCACTTGTGGAAATTGTACATGATCTGAGCACATGGTATAACAAAATGGATGCTCCCATGTGTTTGAAAAATTAGCCAGAATTAATCAAAAGTACACTAACTTCAGCATTTATTAAACTAGGGAAAACGAATTTTGCTGAAGTAGGCAACATCAGCTTCTGAAAGTGCAATGAACAAATTACAAAATATCTGAAAAGGAAAAAAAGTTATCGGATCATTTTTCTACAATTTACCTCTGAAGTCCAGTAAGTAAAAATGACCATGCAGAGCTAGCAGTTTTTTTATTCGAGCCCATCTTAAGTTAGCCCAAGCTGTATACTCTAGAACCTAAAGATCACCCATCAATCATACATCAAAATAAAGGGAATTGAAGGTTTTTCTACCAACACCTAAGATATACAAAGTCTTTATTATATTGCCAGTATAATCAGTGAAGAAATCCCAGAAACTTTTTTTTCTTTCAAATTCTAACCCTATGCAAAGTACGAAACTGTAGAGCGCCACCTTAAAGAACCACTGAAGATGTGTTTTCAACTTATTGAAAAACGTGTCATATTCTGCAGTCAATTTCAAACATATTGATATATCATACATAGTATTTACTTCCAAAATGACAAACACATAGTTAATTTACTATACCCCTCTGAAGTAACTTAAATGTAGCTTCATGTCGTCAAAACTGTATTTTGACGTCACTGGGAAATGCTATTATTTTGACATTAAAGAAAGACATTCAAGAATAAATACATATGAAGTTTTTGTTTTATTTTTCAATCCAAACATTAAATAATGTATTTTGATCATTTCCCAAGTTGCAAACTATACTTTGGTCATGTATACATGTAAATCAAATGAGAAAAGTGAGGAAAATTCCATAAAGTTTGAGGTAATAGTGCAAAAATTGTCCTGCAATGGATTAAGAAAAAAATGGTGTAAATTCATAACAGTAGACATAAATATATATTTTGTTTGAAAATCATTACTTTTTTTCCCCGGCACTAGTAATCTAATTTGAATCTGCACTAATCCATGTATGCCAAAGAATTGAAATGAAAAGTCAAGTGGAATTAACTCCTGGTGAGACCAGTTCATGGACCAGGAATGTGATTGATGATTACATACATAATTGATTACAATGAAAATCAAATACATTGACTGCTTTATATGGTCAAATTAATTATAAAACCAATACATGCAGACTTGTATGCCAAAAGAGGGGGTATGTGTGTTTCCCAACAATTTCAAGCCCCAGCCTCATTATGATGTTACATACTGTCTAATATCCATCACAACCAGGAACAACTGGTAACCATGATGTCACTAATACTACATCAACCCACATTAGCCACTATTTAAGAAAACATGGCTAAAGGAAGAGCTAAGAAAATAGCTAGGTGTCCACAAGAGTTCATACAACACAGTCAACCATAGGACTATGGATTACGGGTATCCAAGAGTGACCAACCTATTCAGGTTGCAATCTGGTTCTACATCTCCACAAATCAAGCGCCCAAGAATTGATGTATATGAAAAATCACTATCCTCCTGTGGCCCAAATAAAGTGCACCCAAGCTTTGCCCTGAATTGGAGAAAGAAAGAAATGAAGAAAACTTAATTGTTGGGTCACATGTTGCAGCGTGTTGTCAACATTAATGGAAATGTATTTATCAACATACCAAAACTAGCTAGGATATTGGAAACATTGTGCATAATGCATGGCTGAGCTGCAAATTGCAAGCGATATAATCCATCGATGTATAAAAGCAAAACTCAAGGACTGTGTGCCTTTTCAACAGTTAAATGTACAAACTGCAATCTGCAGGAAGCAGAACAGGCTGCCTTTCCAGAAAAGTGCCAAGGACATAGAAAGTGAGGCACAGGCACAGGAAAATTAAATGTGATGTTGGCACTTTCTTGCTACAAGGCCAAAGTTGGAGTGACTGACTTGCCCATTTAGCATCCTATTACTCAAAATTTCTGCCATATGCGAAACATTTAAATCTTTCTTATATTAAAAACCTTGAATATTTACTAAGAAATTTTGTCTTAGATGTCAAGCTAAGTAAAAGTTCACACTTTCTAAACATAAATAAGTGCGAGAGCTTGCACAATATCATTTTACCTATGCACCTAAAATATCAGTATGGAACAGAAATTTTGATGCATTATGTCATTCATCCCCTCATAGCTCTGAGTATGGTACAGGAAACTTTACACTCCCACTGACCAAGTCTCATGGAATTGTTCTACTCAGTCTGATCCAGTATTTCAGCTCATAGTAGAATGAGATCAGAGAACAGTAAAAGATAAGGAGAGGAAATCAAGTCTTCAGTACAAGAACATATGCCGCATCAAACGCAAACAAAAATGCAACAGAAAACCTGTAGAAAATTCAACGTTTGCCAATTAAATAAATTTGTTTGTTTGTTTGATTAGGATTTTTAACGTAGCTTTAACAATTTTTCAGTCATATCGCTACGATGTCTGCTGTGAGGCAGTTTATAGTGATGTCTAGCACTGAGGCATCATGCCCCAGACATGTAGCATGATGTCCCACCCAGTCACATTATCCTGACTCCAGGCCGACCAGTTCTAACACTAACCTCTTAATGCTGAGCGTCAAGCGAGGCAGCTGTTAGTACCATTTTTGTAAGTCTTTGGCATGACTCGGCCGGGGATCGAACCCAAGACCTCCCGCTTCCGCGGCGAACGCTCAAACCACTAGGCCACCGGAGCGGTGAATTCAATAAATAACTTTGTACCCAATGAACATCCATACACTTTAAATCCTTTAAATGAACGCATGTAACAATTATTAAATGTACCTGACTATCACAGTATACACCACTCCCCCTAGCCCATATTACCTTGGCATTCACCATAGGCTTTACATGATTTTATAGCCATATTTACTCTTTTTGGTTCAAGTGATAAGTGATCATGTTTTTGCATGGCATCTGTGTGATACCTCACACTGATATGGTAGTGAATTTGCCATAGTTTCGACATAGAACCTTGGTCGGTGAGCCAAAGCAATCTTTATTTTCCCACGAAAGGTTACATACATTATTCCATAACCATGTTGTTCATGTGAGCCTATCCAAATGTGACACTTGCTGCAGACTTGTGTATGTTGAGTTGAAGCTCTTTTATATGTCATTACTTCTTGAACTGTTAATTTAGTTTGAAATATTTCTGACTTAGCTTAATAAAACATGACCATATGATACTATAGAATTTTTTTATCTGTCAATACAAAATTATTTAACACCAGGAAAATAATTTTTTGTTAATAGTTTAATTTCACAATGAAAAAACAGGAGAAAATATCCAAATTATTACCAGTTCAAAGAAGAACTGATAGCATCTTCCTTGAGAAATGTGAAATTAATGAAACATTTTTAAAAACAATGACACACAGAGGTTTCTAATTGCCACCAGTCTATGTCGAATTGCGTACAATAGCAAGGGACATAACTCTTCTCAAGCCCACCTGCAGCCACTTAATTAAAGCAGAATTTGGAATGAAAAGACATTTAAGTTCTAAACTGCAGTGAATTTAAACTAAATGAGCCAATATTAATGCAAACAGCAATAAATATAACTCCATGGGTATACACCCGAATGTTCTTTATGTTCACCAGTTAGTATGTACTTTTCAGATAGTGACGTATGTGAGGAGAAGTTGTTTGCATTTGTAACATGCACAATGGGGATAATGTTGGTATATCTCAATGCTACTTTGTTGTAATGTGGCTGATATTTCTTTGGATACTGCACTTGTGGAAATTGTACATGATCTGAGCACATGGTATAACAAAATGGATGTTCCCATGTGCTTGAAAAATTAGCCAGAATTAATCAAAAGTACACTAACTTTAGCATTTATTAAACTAAGGAAAACGAATTTTGCTGAAGTAGGCAATATCAGCTTCAGAAAGTGCAATGAATGAATTACAAAATATCTGAAAAGTAAAAAATGTTATCGTATCATTTTTCTACAATTTACCTCTGAAGTCCAGTAAGTAAAAATGACAATGCAGAGCTAGCAGTTTTTTTATTCGAGCCCATCTTAAGTTAGCCCAAGCTGTATACTCTAGAACCTAAAGAACACCCATCAATCATACATAAAAATAAAGGGAATATAAAGTTCTTCTCCCAACACCTAAGATATACAAAGTCTTTATTATATTGCCAGTATTATTATTCTTCATTAATTATTTTTCTTTAAAATTCTAACCCTATGCAAAGTACGAAACTGTAGAGCGCCACCTTATATGTAACTAGGCACAACGGAAAGACCAAATATGGCCATCCCTCGGTATACCGGTGTATACTTCATCCCAGCTGGAAAGATGCTCTCATTGCCAACTTACTGGGTTTATACAGAACAGCAATGTACATTGACTTTTGCTTGTAGCAGCATTCACTTTTATTCCACACAACAATGTACATTGCCCTTTTGCTTGTAACAGCATTCACTTTTATTCCACACAACAATGTACATTGCCCTTTTTCTTGTAACAGCATTCACGTTTATTCCATTAATATATAGTTGTGATTTAGAAATAAGTTAAATTAATCTTAATATATTTTAGAATATTACTTTAATATAAATGAATGAAACATTACTTTAATACAATTTAGAGGATATGTCCGTTTTTTTTTTCTTCACTTTTACTAAAAATTACGTCCTAATACAATCATAGGAAAGATTACTGGGCGTGTTAAAAAAAATATTGCAGATATAATGTAAGGAGATCTCAACTTGAGCAGAAATACATTTATTAATGCGAGAGAGCCAACTTCAGACAATGGCGTTGCAGCCAAACATACGTCGACAACAACAACACCACAATTAGAACTGAGATCAGCAAGTACGTTGCTAAAACCGGCGATACAATGACTGGTGAACATAACATGGGCCGAAATAGCTAATTGGAGAGAACCAGAATGAAATAATGAGGCTGCAACAACCAAAATACGCGGAGATCAAAAACAGTTCAATAATACCTTCGTTAATGGCAATCAATGACGGACTGAACACATTCAGATCTGAATATACTAATTATATAACTACATTTGCAAATGTTCATAAAAGCCTAATTTCTTTGGAAATCCAACGGTCGCCGATATTAAGATCGCAAAATGCTAAATGTCGCACACGCTTTGTTGACAGGACCAAAAATATTAAAACGATTCAACATCGTGCTGTTAACACAACTCAGCTCAACAGCTCGATATACATAGCAGCGACTGCATTGACAACATAGCCAAAACAGAACAGCTTAATCTAGCATACCGCACAAGTTACTGGGTGCACATATGCTCCCCGGTTATAGCGCCGCTAAATTTAGGATACTTACGACACTATCAATGGTGTCATTCCACAGGGAGCTTTTCCAGAACCGTGTGCAATCAAAAATGACGAGAAAATATTTATACAAGATCCAGAAGACAACTATTGTTTGTGACAAACGCTTCTCTCATATAACTAATGACACAGCATGAAATGACTCTTATCAGCGTTGCTTGGGTCAAATCCGGATATAATCATGTATCTCTTCGACTAATCAATCGTGACTGACCTTGAGCTCAACGTGCGAGAGAAACTTTCCAGATCATGCACCACTATAATAATAATCACGCATTAGTGTCACGAGAGATAACTCTTAATTTCCTGATGTAAATATCTATTTTTAATTGCCAAAACGGCCGTTGGTATAGAACATCGTGGAGATTTATACTTAATACAAAATATGTTGTTCACCTAAGAGTAGAACAAACTGAAACTTCAATATATATATATATATATATATATATATATATATATATATATATATATATATATATATATATATATATATATATATATATACACATGTATATATACACTTTTAGATACCAGGCGGTATATCAATAGTTCTCTGTTGTTTGGAAAAAATACTGAATTGTATTATTACAAAGTGTACTAATTGGCAAAGCTCGTGAGCTTTTCAATTCACAGTCGGTAAAACAAACTGATTATTATAATCAGGTTAAAGAATGTACCTTGAACAATTATCAGATGGCAACTGAGCCAGATCCATAATGATTTAGAAGTTGTAGAAAATACACTTGACAAACACTCGTCGAATTTGCAATGTATAAAAAGAACAACCGCAACAAGAAGAAAAACACATTATTTCTGATCAGCACAGATTGGAAACATACATACGAGAGAGAGAGAGAGAGAGAGAGAGAGAGAGAGAGAGAGACTGCTAATTCCATTCCCATAGGATGTTCTGCTTATTATTTGCAATCACTCTGCTTTCTTGTTGAGAGCGGCAACAAAAAACCCACTTGCATTCTATACATGTTCTATGCAAACAAAATTAAAACCACGAACAAAATGACACGCTGCACGGCATGGTCTTGAGAATCATTATCATGTATATGTCCACTATTAATATCAGGTCATGATATCTCCGTACATGATGAAATACCGGTACATGTGCGCTAGAGCTATTTTCGTTTGATTAAATACAATATTTAATATTCGACATTCATGGGCTTGTTACGTAGTACGCACAATTATTACTTTTCTATTATCAAATTGAACTTCTATAATATTTATTCTAATCCAAGGACACTTTTCCTCGAAACCTATAGAAAATCGTATATTGTCTCTCTTCTACCATTTTAATGGAATCGAGAACTTTGTTTCATATGTTGTGCTCCCGGTAATGATAATTCATTAAATATTCCACCATAGAAATACAAGCCCAATGTATTTCTTCGTCATAAAAGGAGATCTATCGTATATCCTAAGCTAAATGAAAAACGGTGCACAATCGAGAAAAACTGGACCGGGATCAACGGGATTTATTCTGGGCTGTTAATTAGGCGCCTAGTCGACAAAAAGTATTCAACACCTTTGCCTTTAAAAAATGTAGTATCGTTTTTTTTCTTTGCGTACATTAAATCGATAGCACTTCGATGTCTTAGGTTAGAGGTGCATGCCTGTCAAATTTTTATATTATAGGTGTGTGAGTACAGTGATCGACATAGAAAAGGGAAGTAAATCTGTGGACCTACCACTCTTTCCTTACAACTCCAGTTTTCACCTCTAATGAGTAATAAATCACTTCATTTCGGTGCTGATTAAATCTTACGCTTACAATTGTGTCAGTTCTCAAAAGAAAGTTTCTTCTACCGAATGCATCTATGTAACAAAGGTTTGTAGATTCACCCGTAAGAATATCAAGAAATGATTTGAGAAAAAAGATGACCATGAGGTAAGAATAATAAAAAAAAATCAATGAACATTTATTGTTAAGTTTCAAAGGCAATATACAGTGGTCATATATCCTTGTTTAATCGCCAGACCAAATAAGAGTATGTGTACATGACTTTAACAAAACATGGAAACTATAAAATATATATTTAAACTTTATACTATTGTACGTATATTTTTGTCTTCCATTACCTTTAATAATTTAACCGCTCCGGTTGCCTAGTGGTTAGAGCGTTCATACCAAAGTAATACAAAAATGGTACTAACAGCTGCCTCGCTTGGCGCTCAGCATTAAGAGGTTAGTGTTAGGACTGGTCGGCCTGGTGTCAGGATAATGTGACTGGGTGGGACATCATGCTACATGTCTGCGGCATGATGCCTCAGTGCTAGACATCACTATAAGCTGCCTCACAGCAGACATCGTAGCGATATGACTGAAAAATTGTTAAAGCTACGTTAAAAATCCTAATCAAAAACCTTTAATAATTTTAACCATACAATATACAGAGTGATACAGATTAAAGCAAAAACATAAACTCTTTATGTCTTACACAATAATCATGCTATTCGTAAACATTAAAAATAGGGTCATCCTCTTCTTTGGATGAAAAAAAGTTTATATGGTTCACTTTCTAATGAGTACGGAGGGCATATGTATACATGTATACACTTTAAAAATAACGAACATAACATATCGTAACAAGGTTTAATTATCCAACACAAGACTAACAAGAGAAATATGATATTAGGTATAAATGACAATTAGTAATGGTCATTGTATAGGGAATAATGAAGTCCGAGAGCCATTTGTAGAAAGGGTATATTGTGGTCAATAGTGTTTATATACACAACAAAATGAGGAAAGATAATTATAATATACATTAATATGTACAGTGCATATCGAAGAACAATGATTTCAATATGAGTTCCATACATTTTGTTAATAAGCTAAACAACATGGTAACATTTCTGTTTTTTCACTATACGTTGTTTAGACAGTTCTTTCTTAGATACTATTTTAGAAGTTCAGCAAAATATTTACATGGAAAAAAGAAGTGAAATTCATCACCTAGGGAGAAACATTCTGATTTCCTATCGGATATATTCAACTTGCCACTTTCCAGTTTCAATGGGATAAAGCACATCATCAAGTTTTGTATGAAAGTGGGTTAAAATTATTCCATTATTCTCTTAAATACGCGATAAAAATTATTCCAAATTAAAACTTTTTTAAAAATAATCTCAAAAGTCAGATTTGTGTATATTAATGTATTGGTGTCACAGGCAGCGTTTTCTTTAGCCATTTAACTGAGTTCTTAGAACTCAAATTGTGTTTAATAATAAAACTATTAGCATTAGCAGCGTGTAACACAATGTTGCGTAAGAATTTTGACATTGCACTCATTTTTCTAGTTACAAATAAAAACCAATGAAAAACAGCTCTAGTTTTGATAAAAGTCCTCGAAGGTGACCAACCGGGTTTTCCAAACAGCATGTATAGCTGAGTATTGTTTCATTACAATTAAAGTTTCTCGTAAATGTCATTGTTTACATTTTGAATCCTGTAACAGATAATCTCATAGCCCTCTATTATTTACATATTTACATTCTGATCACTGGCTCATTAAACAAACATACCCCACACCGTCTCTCTCTCTCTCTCTCTCTCTCTCTCTCTCTCTCTCTCTCTCTCTCTCTCTCTCTCGTGCATTTTATCTTGATATAGTGGAACAGGTTGTCATGATAACCCAAAAATGTTCATACTTAACAAATTGTGTATATGTTCACAATACAGTAAAAGTTTCTATAAATTTATAAGATTAGTTATGCAAAAAAGACAGGATCTGTTGTTGATCGGCATGTATGAGCACTTTAAACACATTATTTACTTATTATTTATTTATTGCTAATGAAATTGAAGCTAAGTGCCTTTTCCGTAGTTATACCGACATAGCTGACCAATAATTGCTTGAGCGGATATCAAACCGTGATGATTCGATTGTGATTCAGCCTCTCTATCAACTGACAAAACGTGGTTTTGTTGTCGGATAAAGAAAACCTTGAAAGTGGAGGTGTTCATTAGTAATTGGTGTAAAATGTTTGTGTGAGAGGCGCATGTGCACACTAATACTCATAGAGCAATATGTATTGGAATACACTTCAGGTAGTATTGACAAAATAAATTTTTGCACATGAATTATCACCCAACCTCATAACAAAGAAAAAGAACCAAAATAATAAGCAATAAACAAGCATAAATCACAACACTAACTAATCATTTATTACAAAAAAGAAAAAAAATATTTTCGTTCTATGCGAATATATTGTGAAATTTATTTCGATGCACAAAAAAAGAACCTCTAAAAAATGATAAAAACCGGGATTATTACGCTGGCTTTTGGATGTTGCAAAATATTCGCAAGTTTTTGAGTTTTAAAACACTAGACCACACTGTTTTAATTTTTTGCATACAAATCTGAAAGATTTGCTTTACTTTCTTCAAGACGCAATTTACGTCAAATAATAATAATAATAATAATAATAATAATAATAATAATAATAATAATATAGATGATAGTAATAATAATAATAATAATAATAGCGGCTATATGTATAGATGTTTGCGCTGTTTATTAGAACTGATCTGCCTTGTTCCCATCTATTCTATATTTATATCCATTTACTGATATACGAATTGAGAGAGAGAGAGAGAGAGAGAGAGAGAGAGAGAGAGAGAGAGAGAGAGAGAGAATGTACGTATATATGTGTGCGCGTGTTTTTCTGATTATTTACGTAACTTTAACAATTTTGCATTCATATTTCTACGATGTATACACCGAGAGATCGACAAGTCCTAACACTAACCTCTGAATTCTGAGAGTCTAACGAGGCCGCAGCCTAAATCATTTTTTAAAGTGTTTGGTACAGCTCGACCGGGGTTCGAAACCGCGATATACCGCATCCGAGGCGGCTGTTCTAATCTGAAGAGAGAGAAAGAGAGAGAGAGAGAGAGAGAGAGAGAGAGAGAGAGAGAGAGAGAGAGAGAGAGAGAGAGAAACAGAGAGACAGAGAGACAGAGACAGAGACAGAGGCAGAACTAAATTAATTTGGATAAAGAAACAGTGTATTTTATAATAAAATATAATTCTTCTTTAACGATGAAAGTTGTATTTTAATAATAAAAACGTATAAATTATTTTTTTGGTCGTAGTCACTGCGCAATTTAACCAGTTTTTTGACGGTCCGTCTTTTGTACATAAAGCCCTTCATCAGTTCCCTCTCATTAGAAGGAGCGAATCGCGGATCGACAGAGAGGCGATAGGAATGTGTCGTTCCTATTTATTTAAGCGTCGGTGTAACACTAGCGATATAGGCCTTATATCGCTATTATGTGCATAGAAGTACTGGATGCAACTGGAAAACATGATTAAGATTACGCAAGCAATTATTTTATTAAGCAAAGTACGCTAAGATATAGAAAACATATTACACACAATTCATTTAAAATTTATGATAACTTTATTTCATTTAATTAGAGTTAACCTACTTAACACAATTCTATAATGGCCATATTTCATGATTAAAAGCCAAATAAATAGTAAATGGTGCAAAAGTTCTGGAGCTAAATATTACAATTCAATATCAAGGATATTTTCAATCAATGGATTTTTTAAACCGCAATTCTAAACTAGAATATTTGTTTCCGTATTTATATTCTAACTGAACTATTTCTAGCACGAAATTACTAGTAAACCGTTTCTACAAAAACTAAACTAAATGTTCTAAATCAATCCAAATTCTAAATAAATTTAAACAGTCCAAAAACACACAGTATTTAAAATTGATATTATATAATAATAATAATAATAATAATAATAATAATAATAATAATACTAATAATAATAATAATAATTAACAATAATAATAATAATGAGCCTTCCAGAGACACATGAAATAATCTATATTTTGTGTTGTACAGAAAATTCTCTAACTGTAACTAATTACATTACTCTTACCTGGAAAGCCGAGGGGATATATATATATATATATATATATATATATATATATATATATATATATATATATATATGATTCATATTATGCAAGACTTCTACTTTACCATGATAGGGCATGCCATACAATATCCATCTTCACTATACCCTTGCATTACGCATGACCCTCATGCTGCATAGATACCATAGCTTGGTCAGAACCGCTCTATGTACACTCAGACCCTGACTAGATTTTTTTAAAAACTCTCATTAAGAGAATCAGATAATTCCAAAAATCTAACAATCATTTTCTTTATTATATGAATCTAACTTACAACTCCAAAAATCATACAATCTAATATATCCAAAACAATTATCTCGTAATAATTCCACTCAGACCGTGAGGCCGTGACTAGCTTTTGGTAATATCGATGTTTGGGAATTCGCAAATCATAGTTTTTAATGGATTTAGTTTATTAGATACATCTGTTGTCTAATAATAAGCTGGCGTAGAACCACAACATACACAACTAATAGCATCTACTTGTTGTACGTTAAGTATGTGTAGTACTGACGGCTTTGTTGTACAATCAGTTAAAACAGATCATTTCCTTTCTTATGTGAATGTTCCGTAAATTATAATTTTATTAAAATTATATGAATTCAAATTACAACTTCAAAAACCATACGTTCTACGAAATCCTAAACTTTACATCGTAACAGACGCAACATTTTGTATACATCCAAATGTAAAATAAAATGATACTCGGTACATTAGTAGTTCATCAAGATGTTTATTAGAAGTAGTTATGACTTAACGAACGGATGGTTTTCCTTTCCTCCTGTTTCTTGCATAGCCATCGAATACAAATTTCAAATTGAAACGAGAATGCTTTGTTCCGCCGCTAGAGGACCTGAAAACAAAGGTATACGCAAATAAAGCTGCAATCGGATTATTCTACAGCACTGCTTGCGACCCCAGTTACAAAATTCCTTGTGCTGCTTGGTTGCGTCTTGCGCCACACCAAAAATATACAAATATCAACAACAATAAAGATAGGTTAGCATTTTGCAGCTAATAGTATTCGCTTGATGATTTTAAGCTCGCAGCTTTTGCTATGCTTCGAGTAACTTAACGCGTGTGTAAAACATAGGGTTTGTCACAGTCCCGCAATAAATGAAATGATTATTAGTATTACATTCCAAAGCAGCTAACATTTTCAGTTACAGTTCACGAAAACACTATACACATATTGTTTATTACTTGTGTTAGGATTGGTTTTTTAGTAAAATTAATAAGATTGCAATTTTCTTTAAATTGTATTATTAAAGTAATGTTTTATTCATTTATAGCAAAACGTTGGCAACTTAAATCATTAGATATACGAATGTACATTATTGTGTGGAAATAGGTTATAAAGCAAAAATCAGTCCGGCGATTGCACATACAGGTTCAGATGTGAGCTTAGCTGCACGTGAAAATGCGAGTCTTTTGTTGATGCAATTTTTTAATCATCTTTTGCTTCTTTTATACTTTGTACCGATACATCTTTTTAGCATCGACCAAAATGTGTCACTTTTTCAGGCATTTGGGATATTTGTGATACTTTTAGTTCTTTGCATGTTCCTGGTTCAGCTTCAGTTTCAGGACACATTGATTGAAGATATATTTGAAAATATGAGATACAAGGTCCACGTCTGCATCTATCTATCTATCTATCTATCTATCTATCTATCTATCTATCTATCTATCTATCTATCTATCTATCTATCTATCTATCTATCTATCTATCTATCTTATCTATCTATCTGAGAAAGTTTCTTAATGAACGTAACCAAGCGGGATGAAGGGTGACAATTCACCGACGAAAGGCGGTTTTCTTAGGAATTGTCGTAGCAATTGTGCACGGGCACATACCTCAGACGCTGCATACGTTCGGGTAATAAGAACACATCGAAAATGCTATCAAAATATTCAACAAAAAAAAGGAATAAATCAACATAAGCTACGAGATAAAGTGAAATGAAATATAAAACATCAACAAAAGAGACAAATTTATGGCACAATTATCTCCAAAATATCAACTTAATACTTAACAGCGACACTAAGCTATCACGTGTAATCTATTCTAGTAAACGACACTAACCCACTATCATATATTTATCTTTATTTAAATTAAAACACTACGTAAGGCTAGAGATGTGTATACAATATAACACTTACTTTAAACAAATGTTAGAAATTTACAAGATGGAAAAAAATCCACGCCATCAGGCCCTAACACACAGTATGGCCGTCATTGATAAACAAATATAAGCATCGTGCACTAGAAATATATATATATATATATATATATATATATATATATATATATATATATAGAGAGAGAGAGAGAGAGAGAGAGAGAGAGAGAGAGAGAGAGACAAGTAGAAGTAATAATAGCTAAATTGTCAACAAATTGCATTAAAAGTAATTTTACTTTAAAGTATATGGCACAAAGTTTTCTACTAAAATATGTTGAAACTAATTTTATATATTTGTGCAATACAACTGTATGTTATTGTATAATGTCGCGCTTTACGAGCAGGTGCAGAAACCCATAAAATACATGTCTCTATTATCTAACGTTTCAGACTTGGTGGGAAGCTGCTGAACAGCCAGATTATTAATAGAATCGAAATTGTATGAGTTAAGCGAGATGATTCACACAGTTCCCGCCGCAATGGTAGAGAGCACTTAGTTGATCCAAAACGTGCGATAACGGAACTGCGTATGGTGGCAGGGTCCACTTTCGTAAATTGGCCCCTGGCAAATTTCTTAACTTAAGGGTATGGTGTGAGTTTTTGAGCTACTATTGTGTAATAATTAAAGATATGGATAAATGTGTGAACTAGGTGTTTCAGGCTTGTGTTGTTCTTGAAATTGATGTCAGACATGTACACTTTCCATACGGGGCAGGGTCCAGTTTTTATGTACAAATTTAATGTCGCATGCACCTGCCTAATATAAAAATTCATTAAAAATATAATACGCGAGTGAGGTCAAAAAAGGTACATATTTCTGGATAGGTATTATGTAGTGCAACATAATCATATCACACACATGACCTGACAAGTCTACTGAAGTTCTTAGAATAAAATATTTATGTACCCCAAACCCTATTTTATACATGCATTTTTCACATCCGAAGGCCATTTTTGACAGCATGTGGTGCTCGAAATTGTATGAGTTAAGCGAGATGATTCACACAGTTCCCGCCGCAATGGTAGAGAGCACTTAGTTGATCCAAAACGTGCGATAACGGAACTGCGTATAGTGGCAGGGTCCAGTTTCGTAAATTGGCCCCTGGCAAATTTCTTAACTTAAGGGTATGGTGTGAGTTTTTGAGCTACTATTGTGTAATAATTAAAGATATGGATAAATGTGTGAACTAGGTGTTTCAGGCTTGTGTTGTTCTTGAAATTGATGTCAGACATGTACACTTTCCATAGTTACTCTATTATTAGGCAGGTGCATGCGACATTAAATTTGTACATAAAAACTGGACCCTGCCCCTTAAGGGAAAAATGCTATAAAAAAATTGTGCAATGAACCACATTTTGTCTTATTTTCTTGTTCTTTATTCATATGCAATTAATTCTTATACATTAGCCTCATCATAGTACCTCAGTTTGTATCCTTATTTCGAATCTCTTAGCTCTATAGGAGATTCAAGGGAGGTAATTTCTTTTTTCACCTATAAATTATACATATTGGTATCAGGACAACTTAGCATATTTTGAGCTTAACTAAGTTGCTTTGAGAGAAAATGGGGGTTTAAAATGTGTTTAATTGATTTTCATGTAGGTAGCAAGCTCTGTACTCCTATTTTAATGAACGTTATTCATATTTCATTGCAGACACACAAAAACATTACATGACATGACATGACACATTCTTCTAAGTAATTTCACTCTACACGAGCAAATGCACTTTCAAGAAATCATAAGTAGACATACTGTTATAAATGGTGAATGTCATCAATGGAACGGTGTTGCAAATAGTGATGGATATGGCATATTACGGACAATGTTTCGAGGAAAAAGAATTAAAGTTTTAGTACTTTTGTGAACAGTTCCACCATATTGGATTTAAACTTACAGTTATTGCATTTCACACAAAACAGTAATGCACAAACCCTGTCTTTTGTGTACCGTAACAACTGGAAAAGCATTCTTACATTGATGTGGCAGAAATACCCTGATTAGTTCTGAAAGTGTATTGATGTTGACAACACAGTTTTCTTCTGGCATACTGGTAGCCACGTTTTTACTGAGTATAGAATGAGTAATAATGTCAGTTGTTTTCCTTTTTGTAGGTCTCAATTTGCATGGAATGATGTATATATATATATAAATGAATGTTTGTTTGTTTGTTTGTGTCGTATGCGTTCCTATACCGTTCATCCGATTGCGATTAAACTTTGGTGAGTTGTTCTGCGCACGCCCGCGAAGGTTTCTGAATTAGTACAACCATTAAAATTGTAACAATTAACAAATGCGTTTTTGCGACATTTACCGTGTGTTCGCTGTGAACTGTAAGCGCTTTTAGATACGTCACGTAATCGAACAGTAGGCGCCTTAGATACGTCACGTGATCGAACAGTAGGCGCCTTAGATACATCACGTGATCGAACACGGTCTGTAGCGATACCTAATTTCGCGTGTCTTCGGTGTGAACTGTAGGCGCCTTAGATACGTCATGCTTACTTAGTTACGTTTTGTTCTCGCCTTGGTTACGTCAAACAATCGTGGTGTTAATTTGTACGTCACGTGATCGAACAGTAGGCGCCTTAAATACGTCACGTGATCGAACACGGTCTGGATTGGCTGAAACTATGATGACGTAAATCAACAGCTGTATGAAATTCATAATCGGTTGCGATACCTAATTTCGCGTGTGTTCGGTGTGAACTGTATGCGCCTTAGACACGTCATGTTTACTTAGTTACGTTTGGTTCGCGCCTTGGTTACACAAACAATCGCGGTGTGATTTTGTAATAGTCGTTACAAAGCATTTCCTCCGCTGTCAAATCAATTATGCCACCTAAACGAAAAGCTATTGGTCGATCTACACATCAAGCACGAAAGATAAAGGCATCACGAGCTTCAGAAACAGATGAGCAACGGAAAGCAAGATTGGAAACCGTTCGAGTTCGCACTGCTCAAGCCCGATCATCTGAAACAGACGAGCAACGGGAAGCAAGATTGGAAACCGTTCGAGTTCGCACTGCTCAATCCAGACGAACAATGCACCCTGATTTAAATATTAGTGCATTCCATTAAAATGCTAATTATGATTACAGTCTTCATCCAAGTGTGCTTATTGGAAAAATGGATAAATTATGAGTGTATTGCAATGCCCTCAAATTTAAGAATGAAACACCAGGAATGTGCTGCGCGGGTGGAAAAGTGAAATTGCCAGAATTACATTCACTACTCGAACCATTATCAACGTTGGTATCAGGTAACACAAGCCAATCGAAACATTTCTTGGCAAACATACAGAAGAACAATTCATGTTTCCAAATGACATCGTTCGGTGCAACAAATATCGTGCGCGAGAAATACATGCCAACATTTAAGGTATAAGGACAAAAGGTGTATGAAATTCATAATCGGTAGCGATACCTAAAATCGCGTGTGCTCGGTGTGAACTGTAGGCGCCTTAGATACTTCACGTGATCGAACACTGTCTGGATTGGCTGAAACTATGATGACGTAAATCAACAGCTGTATGAAATTCATAATCGGTAGCGACACATAAAATGCCTTCGGTAAGGTAACCACTTATTGTGGGCTCGATAAATACCACTAAATAATCTGAGATGTTTTCCAGAAACCAGTCAAATAGTCTATTAAAACACAAACACTTTCTTTCAGTGGCATTGCAACGCATGCCGGGTACTTGCAAGTATATATATATATATATATATATATATATATATATATATATTGTTTTACCACCGTGGTATTATAATTTGTAATTGTTTCAATAATAATAATAGTAATAACATATATACAATCTCAAAAATTGATGGGTATAATGTGTTTATGAAAAGGAATACTATACGCATAAATACAAAATATTAGCATATGCAATGTTAGAAACTGTGTATAGACACACCATTCATCCTTCCAAGAATAAACAGTTAAGTAAGGCTTCGTTCTATTTGCACTGAGTTCGAAGTTGATAACTTTCAATAATTTTACATTTGAAGTGACCATAACAAATTTATGGTCAAAAATATGTCGCAAATTGTGTGCAAGGATGTTTTCAGATGGTATGCCAAGTAAAATGTATACTGGCCACTCTGTTGTTTACCATCTCTTAAAAGTTTTCATTGAAAATAATCAGACAGTTAAATATATCATCAACGATCAATTATTAATTTTGCATTTCGCAACGTTTTCTTGTGTGCTTTTTCTCTTTAATATGTTAAAAGAGGCATTTAATCTAACAATAAATATAACCCAAATGAAACGAATAAAACACAGAGTAAGCTCAAATGTTGCCGAATAGTTTGTGACAAAGCTACAAACATAACGAATAGGACATGTACGCCTTTTAATCAGACAGACGTGTACATTTGAAAATGTATCCCAATTGCGATGATACTTTTTATACTACTGAGTTAGAAAGATCTAATAATCATGAGTTTATCATGGCTCAAAGGGCGGTAGAACTGACAACGGAGTAACAATAAAAACTGTGACGAGGATGTCACATGAGCTTTCATTTATCCACATGAGGTACTAGGAGTTTACAAGATGAGTTGACACATCAATGTATTCCAAGTACCGGCAGTACACTGAATGCGAGACAGGTTTATAAGAGGGCCCTCTTATATTCAAATTGTGACGGTGGTGGGACCTCTGACAATTGTGGGCAACCGGCATTTTGTACTACCCTGTTCTACCCTGTACGCGGTCCTGGCTTCAGTATGCGCAAAGAAAACGTAAGATTCAAGTGTACGTCAAATGTAGTTAGGCTCCGCTCGGCTGTAAAATGTAGAATAGCAAATATTTTGATGGACTACTTAACGCCCTTTGGTGTTTATATAAATGTATATAAATCTGGAAAAAGTTCTGAACGATAGGAACATCTATCTCATGGAAACGTCGTACAAAAAGCGCAACAAAAGTTTTTATGCTTCGAACATATGTCATATTTCAAAGATAATAGGATGCAATAATGGATATAAATATAAAAATATGGAAAGAAAAAAGCAAAAACTCAATACATGGGGAAAACATCCTATATGAAATATAAATGCATACGTGCATAATGACACCATACAATGAAACGGTCTAATTCATCTCTTTGGCATGTCTCGAAATTGCTCGTATGTAGAAAGGTTTAGGTGCATGAGTACCACCGAAGATTCCATCCACGTCTTTAATATCCAGAGTTTCTCCTTCTGGTGGCATTATTTCAAACTGTTGGACAAGAGCGCTGATGAAAAGGAATAGTTCCATTCTTGCCAAGGACTCACCAAGACAGTTTCTTCTCCCTGGAATTAAGGAAATGTTGAAACAGGAAGATTGGTAAGGATAATTGCTGATGAAACGAACTCAAGTCTACTAGGAAGACCTTGATCTTCCAAAACAGCAAAGTGAATAAAGCATTGCGTCTAGGTTGTTCGCAGCAAACAGTTCAGCACCTGTACACAAACATGCATCAAAGCAACGATTTCTGCATATTTCACCTCATTTGCACATGACAATTTGTAATCTTTTCAAGTTAGTAGAGTTCTTTCGGTATGGACTCGTTCTGTTCAAAATTAGTTTAGATTTCATTTCTGATTACAAACAAACTAATATAGGCATTTTAATATGTATTCACGTCGTTAATGAAAAGGAGAGGAGATGTTTAAGAGATTAACTAAAAACATATCGTCATTCAAAACTTACCCGCGAAGAACGGAATAAATTCATCTGGTTTTAAGAGAGTTCCCTCTTCACTGACGAACCTCTCTGGTCTGAAGTTCTCAGGGTCACCCCAAACTGCAGGATCCGACAGAACAGAGTTGATGTCCGGGAAAATTTGCATTCCTTTGGGAATGTGGAAACCTCTAATCCAAACATCAGTTACTGGAGCATGCGATACACTGATAATAACGATGTTGCTTATTCTCAAGACTTCCATTATGAATGCCTCTGTGTAAACCAGACTCTGCTTGTCCTGCAGAGATGGAAGTCTCTCCGATTCAACAATTGCCTTGATTTCCTCAAAGATCCGATTTTGAATATCAGGTCTTGTCGCCAAGTAGAATGAAGCCCATGTGACAGTGGTTGATGTTGTCTCCGTTCCGGCAATAAATAGATCCATTATTATGGCCGCCAAATATTCCTCTGAAGGCAAAAATGTAAATATTAATAATTATAAGTGATTTTTATATTACAAGTGACTGGAGATCTTGACCCAAAGTCGGTCCATTACAGATTTGGATGATACAAACGTACTTTTTAAACCACCACATAACATACTGGGCCAATAACAGAGTCGGCTCACAACCAACTCTGCCGTATTATGATTTTGTATGGCTTCGTACAACTAGTGGATATTAAAAAATAAATATCAAACAATCCCCGTTTAGGACCAAAGGTTGATGTGCATTTACTAATCCTTGCCTTTAAATCTTGTATTACTTCGTAACACATGATCATGCAAACTTTACAGGTGTAATTGGAGACCAATCACATTCGTTACTAAATTGACGTCCTTAGTAAAACCAAAATTTAAAATTAATCGGCATTTCATCTTTGTATCAAACAATATAAATTGAGTGCGATCCCCTCCTTCCCGCTTCTCGTACACCCGCCCCCGCGCCAACATTTATATGATCATATCAACAAATGCATGGGTACCGACCAATGTGTGGAGTGTTCATGAGACTTGTAAAGCAGAAAGCCAAGCCTGTGATTCGAATAACTCCTTGCAACAGAGTTTGTAACAAAAAATATGTTACATCATATTTGGCACACAAGTTTCGTTCACATTGACGGTCACATTTTTTATTTTTATTTTATCAAGCGATCTAGGAACATTGGTATGTTTAAACTCATTAGATCTATATAGCTTCTGTTATTATCAATTATATTTTCATTCCTTAAAATAGGCCTAAGCATTTTTTCAGCACGTGCCGGTTTTTATAGGATTATCAAATGGTGAACGATTAAGAAAAATCGAGACATTAGTAATTACCAATTTCCATGTTAATGTTCAACAAACGCCATTGCTACAAAATTGCGGTTATTTTAGAATTTTGTCTATGTGACTAATTACTGATATTCATCATTGAAATAAAAAAGTACAAATATCGCATCTTAGATTTTGTATCAACTGTTTTACTTTATTAATATGTATGTCAACGTCGTCAAATATCATCGATGCAAAGATTAAATTAAATATTGCTTGTTGTTCTACAATGAAAGCTGTTACATATCTTTACCAACTCAATTCAATAAAGAGTATTGAAAAAGCTCGACACTTTAAATGTCATACAAATTTCCAGACGAAAATTTTTCATTCATTGGACTTTTAGAGTACAAAATTGTGTCATGAAAAGATTATTGCGAATACTTTGGGCTAATATCAACAAAACGTTAAAAACTCAAGAAAAAGAACAAAACAATAATACATATTGACCTAAAAAAAAAACATAGGGCTTTACAAGGATATGAATGTTTTAAACTTAGGATACTGGAAAATATTTACTGTTGGAACCAAAGTTACGGTATACGAATGGGAAGTGTGATTGTATACAGAGTGACCCATGTCAACACATGTTTGCACACCAGCGTTTTATCAGCTGGAGTATAAAGTGACTCGGAGGCTATTAAGATAATTACGGAGCAACTTGGTTAAATCCGCTTTGAAATGGGCGATAGTGGGGCGATATAGTGATAATGGGGCTTTAATGCTAAAATATTGAGTTTACATTGTGGCCAAAATTGAATAGTTAACAAGCGGTAACCGAATAGACGACAAAGAAAGTTTACATAGCGACAATGGATTTTGACTGTAAAGTGACAAGGGAATTGAACATAGCGACAATGGATGGGGACTGTATAGTGACAAGGGGTACTGAACATAGTGACAATGGATTGGAACTCTATAGTGACAATGGGAATAGAACATAGTGACAATGGATTGAGACTGTATAGTGACAAGGGGAAATGAATATAGCGACAATGGATTGGGACTCTATAGTGACAATGGGAATAGAACATAGTGACAATGGATTGGGACTGTACAGCGACTAGGATGAATTTTATCATAGCGAGAATGTATTGGGTCCGTATAGTGACATGGGATATTTAACATTATGTCTGTCTAGCATCATGGAAATTAGTAGTGTAACGATTTGAAATTTTTTGCTAGCCGCACTGAAACGACAATGCGATGACAAAGAAGACGATCTAAGTCACCCGTTTGTATCAAGTTTAGCAGCCCTGAGTAATTAACATCTTCCATAATGATCGACAAGTTTTAACACGTGCAGCAACCCTAAGACCACTTTCACATGACCGATGAAACACCGACACTGTATATGAACCATGTTATTCTTCCCAGAAGGATAGGATAACGACAAAAAGCGTTAGTGTTGGAAACCCTTCGCAGCATCAGGCGTTGCCTCATCCAAATTAACAATACTCAAGACAACGCTTTTAGCCCGTGCCATCGTCGTGGGACTTATGTATGCCGAGAAGTAAGGAACGGTAGAATGGAAAAGATCCCGAACAACTATTTAACGATCGGACGGAGCCGAACAACAAAGTGAAGCAGAACTCCTGTATTAACAAGCTGGCCTATCTACATACACAACATGTGGCATTCCTGAAAATAAAAAGGAAGTGCGCAGACCTTAGTTGTTTAGAGTGACAGTTTCAAAGATGTAAAATATATTCATGTTTATCATCATGATGAACATAACAGTATCACAACACTAATGGGATAAGATTGGTATTGTGAGTAATGTGACTAAGCGAATAACACTCCAAATCAACACAAGCATTTTGGATTGAAAAGCCTAGGATACTTGGTCTCTAAAGCCTGTCGTGACGAAGGACAACAACGAGTGCATTATCAGGGTTGTCAGCTGACTTTGTCAGCCCTACGTGTTAATATAAACATCTGAAGACGCAAGATTATTAGCAGCAAAGTGCTTGCCAACTGCTGAAATGTTGTTTGGTTTGTGGACACGTCATACGTGCCATTAATGCAAAACCGCGCAAATGTTCAAAGAAGAAACTGTGTCTCCTTTGTTGCCAAATCCTGGACATGGAACACTAATGCTGTATACAAAAACAGCAGTGCAACCAGGTGAAGTAAGAAGAAAAAGATGACCAGAAGAAGAAAGAAAATTGTATCTTTGTCTCTTTCGAATGTATGCAAGACGTCGGAGTTCACATTCGTAATTTCTGCGTAGCTCTTCGAATGTGCGAGAAGTGCATCTAAGAACAGATCTATTGTGATTGTCATCACTGTAACAAGATTCCTGGAGAATGCACGAAAAAAAGCAAACAAATTGTCAACAACACCACCCCTTCGACGTCCACTCCTGTGGCACGTTGGACACGTAAAGTCGTTTCAAAATCGCCACCTTCCCTAATCCACAGTTGCATCAGGCAACAGTGGGTGACTCATTGAAGAGAGACTCCTGATGGAAAAGTTGTTAGCCAGGATTTTACTACGATCCAGTCCATCAGGAGGTGTATAGCGCGGAGTTCAGAAATTTTTTCGTACTGACAAAACCCAAATGAAAATTGTACTTCGTCTCAAGTGCAATGATTTTTACACAATCAAGCCACGTACACGTTACGCATACCCATTCGATGAAACGTTTCCAGAAGTCGCCTTCAATTGGAGGGTATCGATCATGAAAAGCAAGCCTATTTATCCGATGCTTCTCGTTTGGCCACCTACAATCATGGCTACATATAGTTGTTTTCGGTCAATGACTTCTCTACCAAATTTGCCATGATCGCGTCCCCTTGAAAGCTTGCTTGGTACGTCAAGGTCGACGGCTGTCCACAATAAAGGATTCGTGTTGACGATGGAATTCCAAATCATGCAATGACTTAGTGCGAGTCCTAACTTATGTTGAAAAAAACGAACGTCATCCTATTTGATGGAGAACCGGCAAAGGCAATACATTACTGAACTTTTCAAATGGAATTGACGCAACGAGGCATTGTTTTTCTTTACTACCGATCATACTGAAACCAATGTTAGGACTATGGAACGTTTGCAACGTATCTGGAAACATTTTGCGCATCAACACACTCTCAAGTACATTTCAACGTTTTACTGCGACAGGTCAAAGCGAACAGACAGTCTTACTATCGGTGAAGTGATTCCCGAAAATGTAGCGATCGTCTTTGTGCGCCTGTTTGGTATGTCGCTGACTACGGCTGTCCACAAGAAATGTAGAGTGTTGATGACCGAAGACTAGGTGCGTATTGGCAAAACCAAACGCACTTTCGACAACTTTACTTACCCAACTGGACCACCAAACTGTTTTGTATCACTGGACACGTGCGTAGCCATCATCCTACCATATATATATTAGGCAGAACGACACAACGGAGACTCACTTCCAGAGGATGTCGCAAACGCGTTGCCAGAAAGACGAAGAAACGTAGAACCATCAGACAATTAAACGTATTTGATTATTAAACACCCCAGAGAAACGAATGATGCACCAAAAGTCTTGGGAGTATTCCAATTCTCAACTAGATTTGTTTGCCATGCCAACAACCGCGATGACGATGCATAAATCCCAATTGGTAGAATTTGTTTCCATCTCTCTTTAAAATTCTCAGGACAGAGCGAATATTTTATCATTCTGAATAGCTTTGATATTTGTTCCTGAAAGTTAGTGTTCAACGCAGACAGCTCAGAACTAGACAATGACGAACAATTCACATCAACAAATTCATGCATTTATTATTCAGCGAAGTAGCTTTTTACTTGAATAACAAACTGGTCTACAGCAGCATGGATACCTACCATTTTTCGAGCTAGCCTGGACAATCTCTTGATCTAAGAAAAGGAGACCAAATATCCATATGGATACTGATGTGGTACATCTAATTAGTTCAATGAGGTGACATGTACAGATTGCGTCAATAAGGGATTCGACGAACGCCATAAGAAAATCAATGTAAAGTTGTAGTTTAGAGCTTATGGATCGTTTGCATTTGGACATATGGTTGTAAGAGAAGCATTTGCTGAGCAGTTAGCTGTCCGCTTTATAACAAATCGCAGCAGTACCCCCTTCATTTTATGTCTGATATCGCCGATAATAAAACCATCATCGAAAATGCAAGACTGTAGTACCTCGCGTGAAAGTGCTACCTATGTTCTGAGGTCTTCACTCTAATCATTCATTGTTGATTCGTCAACCTGTCCAGAGGACGTCCAAATTGGCAATGTTGAGTGATGCCCATGTACATTACATTTACCTTATGTCCGGTAAAACCTGCTGTGAAAGCAGGAAGAGATAGAAAATGTGTGGATAATTAAGGCACAGCAAAACCTTATATATGAGATCGTCAGAGAAGAAGGCAAAAATAATCAAGAACAGTAGACAGAAACATAAAGACTTCAGAGGAAGCAACATCAGCAACAAACAACAACAGCAGAAGCTTGAGAGAGGCTTTGTGGAATGTTGTGTGGACACGAAGGGGTTATTTTATGACTTCCGCAGAAGCAGGCTCCATCTTGTAGAAAAGTTTGCAGCAAGACGAGGCCGCAATCGAGGGCGTTTCGAGAAATCGCCAACATATATAACAACCAAAACAGCCCTTTGCAGGGCTACCCTTACATTGGCAGAAAATATATACTACTATATTGCCAAAATTGGGTAGGTGTGTTGATATACTAGCGTGTTTGTATGTAAATGGATAGCAGCGTGTCTATAAACACTTAGTTTCCCTGCCTCGAATGACAGAGTGTGTTTGGTGCAGGGATGTGTACTTCGATGGTGATAAAGTGTGTTTCTAGGTTAAACGCTGGAAGTGAGTGTTTTCTATAGATCTGCGCGGTCTGTGTTTCGGTTGTGGTGTGTATTGTTAGTTATTTATGTAAGATGGGTATTTTTCGTCACGTCATCATATCGACATAACAAGCGGGTCACGTCTCAATTTGGCTACCTGTCATCAACTTGTCAACATCGTAGAAGATGAGTAGAATCACAAAATTACTTCAACTCCAGATGCATTCTGGACGACCTAACCATGGAATCAATTGAGAATGCGATGGAAATAGAAGAGACGGAGGATGAGGTAAATACAAATAATAAGAGGAAAATAAAGAGAAGATCCTGCTCCACGTGATGATAACGCAGAGCTGCCAGGAGAAACCTATGGTGAGTACACCATCATGAAAGCGCCAAAGACAACCCATGACACCAACCAGAGTTGCTGTCCGCTATATAGAAACAGCAGAGGATTTAAATTCTGAAGTCAACCAAGCCACATATGCGCTTCCCAATTCACCGTGGATTGCGACATAAATGTAGCCGTCGTTGTATGCGTGGTGCCCGATCTTGTAGATACAAACTTTGACGAGGTCTATCTAGAGCTTAAAGACAGCTAACCAAATCTTTTTCAAAGAGAGACTGATCAATATGCTAAGAACATGTGCTTGTTGGTATTTTTTGTGTGTGTGTGCGATTTTTTCCCTTAACAAAACCCTTGTCCCAGCACTAATTAGTGTTTGTTTTGTGTGAATATGGAGTAGTGTGACTATAAACACTTACTGTCATAGTGTGTGCTTGGTAGGCATGGTAATTGTAGGTAAGATTTTATGTGTGATGTGCTTGAAAAAATAGCTTTCCTACTCCAGTATGTGTTGGTACGAAATATGTTTTATTGATAATATTGTGTTGGTTTATACAAAAGATGAAAAACATTTCCTTTCGGTCAGCACTATTATCTCTATGGGTTATTTTGGTATGTGTTAGGTGTAGTTGGTGTTATGGAATGTTTTCATTCACGTCGGTGCTTGAGGTAAATAAAGAGTAGCGTTCGTCAATCATGCCATTCAGTTTTATGAAACATATAAGTACAGGACCCACGCCGGATAAATGTCCACACTGTCCAGAAACTGAAACATTGGAACATGTATTCAACATATGTCACAAATATCATCGACAACGTACCGTCTTCCAACTACAACAAAGAAAACTTGACTCAGTTACATCATTCCCCCAAATTCTAGATAAAAGGTATAACAAAAACGTAAATGCTACCTATATAAATATACTTAATTACCTAAAATCAATAGACATAAAACACAAAATATAAATATCCAAACCATCAAATAAGTAAATAAACATAAACATAGTCAAAGAGTTAATATTTATCAATCAAGGGGCCAGAGCAGATAATAACATCGTTAGCTCAAAAAACAGACCCACGTAACAATGCCTTTAATAAACGGAAAAAAAATTATAACTATCAAATAGATAAATAATTAACGAGGCCATATCGGTTAAAGGGGCCAGAGCGGATAGTAATACCGCTAGCTTAAAAAAGCAGAACAGCTTAACATTACCCTAAAATAAATATATAAAATAAAATAGAAAAGGGGAAAGGAAGGGAAAGGGGGGATAATATAAACATTGTAATGCGAGGAAAAAAGGAAGAAACGGGAGAAAGGGAAGAAGGAGAAGGGGAAAAAAAGAGAAGATTACACTAAGTAGTGGCACAATGTAGGTACAGTAAAACCAGTCAACCGGCAAGTGACAAGATAAGTGTGATGAGAACACCGGGATCAAATAGTGATAGCTCAAGGAAACATAACATCAACAAACCGACAAGAAAAAGTAAAAGGAAAGGGAAAAGAAGGATGGAAGAAGGAAAAAGAAAGAAAGAGGGAAGAAGGGAGTAGGAAGAAAGTGGGAAAGAGAAAAGGGAAAAGAAGAGAAAAAGAAGAAGGAAGAAATGAAATAACACCAAACACACCCCACTCCAACTCTAATCTTTTTTTTTTTTTTTTAATTTTTTTTTTTTTGTTAATTTATTTTTTTTATTTTTTTATTTTTTTTATTATTTTTTTTTTCTTTTTTTTTTCTTTTTTTTTTTTCTTTTGAATTTATTTTTTATATATATATATATATATATTTTTTAAAATATTTTTATTTTTTAATTTGTTTTGATTTTTTTTTAAAATTTTATTTTATTTTATTTTATTTTATTTTATTTTATTTTTCTCCCCAGGGTTCTAATTTGGTAGGAGAACCCTTTTCGAACAATCTCTTTCTCGAAATCTAACTTGATCAATTTTGACCACCGCTCAAAATTAACAAGCTAAAATACCTAACAGTGACTACACTTATTTATGTCGCTAAGACATTTTAGCAATTAAATTTGTTAAGGACCTACAACATCTACACTATGTACTAGAAATATTTATTGATAGGAAAGATGAAAAATTCTATGACTATATGGATTTGATATAATTGCACAGGTGGCTTACACAATATTGGTATTTGTTCTGCCTTCCTGCTTTGCCGTGACCCGACATTTTACTCTAAGGCGAGACTGCCATTTAACGCGGGTGCCGGGGAGACTGCGACAACACAGCCTAGTGTAGTCAAAGTTACCTTTGGTCCCGACCAATCAAATAGCCCGACCCTCGGGCATTAACTGGTCGCGAAAGCACATAGTTGCGCATGCGACCTTAATTCATATTAAAAAAAAAATCATGCCATTCATCATTGAATAGTCAAAGATGACAAACAGCCAAGTGGACAAGATGCAACACTTGCAAGATGTGATAAATAGTCTAGGGATAGTTGCTAGTAAATGTGATAGACAGTCTAGGGATAGTTGCTAGTAAATGTGATAGACAGTCTAGGGATAGTTGCTAGTAAATGTGATAGACAGTCTAGGGATAGTTGCTAGTAAATGTGATAGACAGTCTAGGGATAGTTGCTAGTAAATGTGATAGACAGTCTAGGGATAGTTGCTAGTAAATGTGATAGACAGTCTAGGGATAGTTGCTAGTAAATGTGATAGACAGTCTAGGGATAGTTCCTAGTAAATGTGATAGACAGTCTAGGGATAGTTGATGTGCTAGACAGTCCAGGGATAGTTGCTAGTAAATGTGGTAGACAGTCTAGGGATAGTTGCTAGTAAATGCGATAGACAGTCTAGGGATAGTTGCTAGTAAATGTGCTAGACATGTATTTACAGTCCTTAAGGAATCAAGATGAAAATCAATAACTTAAGTAAAGACAAAGAAATGATATGGGAACTGATAAAAAGGTAAAAAGAGGAAAAGAAGGACACGGATGAAAAAGAGCAGATCATAGCCTATAATAATACTATACGTTACATGCAAACATACGAAATTAAAGTTTCCTTTAAACATATATGAAACTTTTTTTAGTTTTGCTAGCGTATACAAATTCCTCTCATAAAAATGAAATTAAAAGAAAAGATAAAAAGGAACAAAAGGAAAGAGAAAAGAGAGAAACACTATATATATATATATATATATATATATATATATATATATATATATATATATATATATATAATTTTAAGAATTATTTCTTGATGATTTGTAAGCTTAATTAATGGCTTAATTGGTATAGACACGCTTTAATATCAACATGTACGGGCAGTGTACAATGCGAATCATACAAGCACAACAATATTTTTATTTTGTTGGATTAAGCCCGCTTTGAATTATTTAGCTTAAAAGGCCCGTCTTAGTTCCAACACCAGTTCTGCCGGATTTGATTTATACATCCATTCATTACGACAAATGTGAAAATCCGTCATGGGTATTAATCACAATTATCCTTCTAATAATGGACTTAGCTCAAAATTGTTAATAATACTAATTACAATGAGGCCAGATCATAACGGACAATTTTCTTTTACCACAAAAGAACATCTGCTCATACAAAACAATGTTTCTTCTAGATTGGACACATGCTTATAAAGGTAAACGTTTGTTCCAACAATGGACTCCATATACAAATGGACAATGCTGCTCCTTAGCGGTCTGAACTACTGCTTTCAAAGGAATATATTCCGCCTATAGACCTAAAGCGGCACATAAAATGTTCTACTATTAAGGACATCTGCTAGGAAAGGATCTAGTGTAATCTAATTCTTACTTTAAAATTGACCTAAAAAATGTTTTTTCGAAGATTAAACATTTACTTACTTGTGAAAATATTATTTTCGCCGTTGTTCTGTTTCTTCATTTCTGATATAAAAGCATCGATAAAATCGTCGATGTTTCCTTCATCGAATTTCTTCACATGTTCCTCAATGAGTTCATTCACAAAATCTTTGACCACTTGCATTTTTTTGGTAATGTTCTTAATTTCGAAGAAATCTCCGGGGACGAATCGTAATATGGGCATGAATGTCACCAGAGATCCAGCTGTGACGTAATGTAAAAAGGAATCGAAGCCATCCATCAGTATTTTAAACCTAGGATCATCGTGACTGAAGTGGCAAACCGAAAACGAGATGGGAAATAACATTTCCAACACTTGTCTGAATAGGGGTCATCATTTTGAAAGGCGCTTGCTTTAAATTTTCTATTTCAGAGATAAAGAGTTTCACTTCTGTCCGAATTTTCTCTTCAAGTTTGGATCTTCCAAATCCAAAATTCCTAAGTGTCACGAGAATGAATTTCCTTTGGCTCTTCCAAATGTCTCCCGAAACGGATGTAATACCTGTGAGGAAAGGCAAACAATATAACATTTTTTTCAGAAATGTTTAATATGTTTATACAGATGACATTCATATTTCACACAGTCTCTTCAGTTTTCTTACGATGGCTTAAATCTATTGGAACGTTATTTTACTTCTTAATTGAACTGAAATTATCTGATTATTTTTCAAGATGTGCAGCCTGTGAACGATATTTCCTATTCTTTTAACGTACAAGATACATCATGGTATTTTACACATTCTAATATAAAACAGTATGACCACTAATACAAAACAGTATGACCACTAATACAAAACAGTACGACCACTAATGCAAAACAGTATGACCACTAATACAAAACAGTATGACCACTAATACAAAACAGTATTTCCACCCAGACCTCCCTGCAGTCCCATATTGCACTCGCAAATCAGGGAATATGCACATTGCTAGAAAAACGCGTTGAACAAGCAGCATAGACCCTGACATAATAATGCAATTTGCGATGGCATATCAGTGTCTATGCTATTTTAAATTAGACCTTGTTATATTCGAGTATCTACATTAATATATGCTTAATACAGTTCAGTACCTGTTCGTACAGAAGAAAGAAAAGAATGAGAAAGGTTAACACTAACATTGGGCTTTGATTGTTTTATGATATTTCTCGAATATTTGGTACATTTTAATACCTATTTTGAACTTCGCCATAATATATCATTAGGCATTGCTTTTCTATTGTAAAATGTAATTAGCCCATACTTCGTCATTCGAAAACCATTTAATTGTATGTTGTTGATCCAGTATTGGACGAAGATGTTAATTTCATTGTCCGCATCGCAGATCCAGATCAGAACTTGTTAGGATTATTTTCGCTGACGTCTGTGCATCAAGATTGTTCAATCGAACATGTATTGATCTCCGTTACTTTTAAATTCTATTTATAAAATATGATGCAAAGGTTATATATACAGGTATGTTGTTTACTTATGCTCATAATAGAAGATCGTCACGTGAGAAGTGACACTACAACGCCATGTTTTTGAGTCCTATGTATCCGATTATATTTTACAACTAATTCACTAAACTTTTTATAATTTGATTAATTAAATATATAATTTATTCTTCGTGTTATACTTGGTGCTAACTTTTTGCTATTTTCAAACGAAACTAACGAAATGTATCGGAAAATTTCTGTTTTGCTTTTCAAAACTCGTCGAATACTATGTTTTCAATGTCAAGTCTTCCAATAACTTTCTATTTGCTGTTATGAATTTGTTCAATAATTTATTCGTTTGGTATTCTCCACAAGACTCTGGGAAAGATGAATCTTATTTTAATAATTCCTATTATTTTCATTAAAGACGAACACCCATGTATAATGTCCTGTTCAAGACAAAACAAAAGTGAAAATCCTGCAACCATGGGTTTGACATTAAGAAACAAAAAATGATTCTCATATGAGAGAGAGAGAGAGAGAGAGAGAGAGAGAGAGAAAGAGAGAGAGAGAGAGAGAGAGAGTACTATCTCTGGATTATACAGAAGAATGCGTGGTAATACTATGATGAATCAGTATTTAATAATACACATACAGGTGAGACAAAATTTGATAATACACAGACAGGTGAGACAAAATTTGATAATACACAGACAGGTGAGACACAATTTGATATTCACTCAACGGAGATTCGTACTCAGGACAGCGGGTAAACGGTAACCCTAACCATGCATCCACGACCACCACGACTAATCACACACCTCCAGAAATGAATTACTGTATATTCCCAGCACAATATTTGTGATATTTCACTTAAGAGATTTGCCAGAAGGGATTTTACTTATAACACCATAATCGTGAATTTCGAACGTATTCTTAGATACCTACGTCGTTGAAATAAATCCAAATCGAATCCTAGAAGACAGGATAAACTCTTAATATGCAATTTTACTTTGAACTGGGAGTCATTATTATATAACTGTTTAGATTTCATGGAACATATATATGTGTGTGTGTGTGTCTGTGTGTGTGTGTGTGTGTCTGTGTGTGTGTGTGTGTGTGTGTGTGTGTGTGTGTGTGTGGAGAGAAAGAGAGAGAGAGAGAGAGAGAGAGAGAGAGAGAGAGAGAGAGAGAGAGAGAGAGATTACCTTTTCCGCCATTAACAATTATTGTCGGAAGAATGGCAGCTGGTCTGTCTGAAAATTCTATCCCACGTTTGATGAATATCTCTCTTATGGCATCATAGCCACAGACGACAATCGTTGGAATGGGTCCTAGGTACAACGTGTAGATATCGCCATATTTCTTCTGTAGCCTTCTTAGGGGTATTCTTAAATCAGCGTCACTCGTCAGCTCCCTAATGTTACCAATAAGAGGGATCCAGGCAGGTCCGGGAGGTAGTCTCCAATAATGGCGATGTCGAAAGAACAGGATTGCGAGAAAAGTAACAAGTAATCCAAGCGACGTGGAGAGTATATCAAGTCCAAATAGAACTGTAGACATATTGTACTGGCCGTACAAAGTTAATTTAGAACCAAGATCAGTTAGTCGATAAGGTCAGCGCTACTCAACCAACTCAATAGACGAGGTTTATATTATTTCAGTTGCAAAGATATTCAAACTCTTAAGATCACAATATAACGTTCTTATAGCTTTTAACATTACATTAAACTGAATATGTGGGTTAACTCGAATGTACAATATTGTCTCCAGAATACCGTAACAATACTCCCTGGCTTATATATAAAAGAATAATGTCCAGTCCAAAATGTAGGTTGGTTGTTGGCATTGATTGAATGTGCGCAAGCCTATAGACCAAAATGTGGGACTCATAGCTCTTGAATTTTCCATATGTTAGTTACATTGTTAGTGTCAGTCTGTAGTTGAACGAAATTAGAAACCAAATTAATAAACCGAGCGTTCGCGGTCAGTTTAGCACGGCTTTTCTTATTCAGTATTAAGCGCATTGCATCACGAATAGAAAGATGTTAAATATTACAGGTAGAATTGTTTTCTTCGAACAATAATTCAGCTAATTCCACATTTTTTTTTTGTGTAGCAATGTAGTGTGGTTAGTATTGCTGTTCTTTGCTTATACACATACTATCAAAATTACTATTATAAACAAATTAATAGCAAAGGGTCATAACATTCATATTTAAACTAATCATATTATGTGCAACAATTCCAATTGACTCAGAAAGAATTACAAATTCTCCAATTGAAGTACAGGCCCTTTCAATAAATACAGGAAAAATTAAATTTATTCTATACAATTTTTATGATCCAGGGGGAGGTAATATAGAAACACATAAACTTGCATTACAAGACCTTAAATTACATATAGGTAATAATCAGGCAATTGTGTTAGGTGACTTTAACTCTCATAATGAAATATGGGGATGTGAAATAACAAATAACAGGGGTAGGAGACTTGAAAAATGGATTAATGAAACTAATCTTGTAACACTTAATGATGGTACAAAAACCAGACTTAATCCGGTAGATGGCACTTTATCAGCCATAGATCTTACTTTATGTACTCCTAAACTTGCACAAATAGCAACATGGAGTGTAGAACAATCTGATACGATGGGAAGTGACCACTTTCTCATCATAACTACTCTACAAAACTCTGCTCAATTAGAAACTAATAACAAAATTCCTAAACGGAATTATAAAAAAGCAGACTGGGATAACTTCCAAAAAAATATTAAAAAAGAAAAACTTGAAGATCTTCAAAGCGATGATATAGATCAATATTATGAAAATATTACAAATGCAATAATAAGGGCAGCTAATGTCTCTATTCCAAAAACTAATTGTAAACCCAATAAACTTAGTGTCCCCTGGTGGACAAATGAAATTAATAATATTAGACAAAATAAACGAAAAGCATTAAATAGATTTAAACGCACAAATAATACTGAGCACTTTAAAGAATATAAAAAATATGACACTGACTTAAAATATGCAATAAAACAGGCTAAAATTAATACATGGCAAAAATACTGCAGCAACCTAGATTATAAAACTAATTCAAAACAAGTCTGGGATAAAATTAGAATAATTAGGGGTAAACATACAAATAATACACCTAAAATAAATAATACGAGTAATCATAAAGAGCAAGCTGACTCATTAGCACCACACTTTCAAGCTATGAGCAGTACTACAAATCATACAAAGAAATTTCAGGAATATAGAAATAAAGTTGAAAAAGACCATAAACATATATTTACAGATTTAGGAACCAAAAACTCTTATTTAAATGATGAAATTACTATTAGTGAATGGAATCAAGCCCTTAAAACTATAAAAGACACCTCAACTGGAGAGGATACAATAGGTTATTCAATTTATAAAAAATTACCTATCAACTTCATACAAATAATATTAAATATGTATAATTTGATTTGGAGCACTGGAAAACTCCCCATAAAATGGAAAACAGCAGTAGTTATCCCAATATTAAAATCAAATAAAAATAGAAATGATGTTAATTCATATAGGCCTATTTCCCTTACAAATAACATATGTAAAATAATGGAGATTATTATCAATAATAGGCTGAAATACCATTTAGAAACCAATAATCTCATATCTAACAACCAATGTGGTTTTCGTAATAATAGATCTACTATAGATCAATTAATTAAATTAGAATCTGCCATTAAACTTGCTTTCAATAATAATCAACGTAAAAACAGAAACCTTATTGCTGTTTTCTTAGATATGGAAAAAGCATTTGATCTGGTTTGGACTAAGGGATTATTAATTAAATTAAATCAATATGGCATAACAGGCAATATATATAACTTCATAAATGACTTTCTAATTGATCGTAAAATTATTACTAGGATAGGAACTACTTATTCTGAAAAGTACAGTTTAGAAAATGGTACCCCTCAAGGGAGTGTACTCAGCCCTACACTATTTAATATTATGATAAATGACTTGGATAAAAATTTAGCTACTCTGCAAGTTGAACTTTCACAATTTGCTGATGATAGTGCCTTATGGCGAGCAGGTAACCCATCAAATCAAAATCATATTGCTGAAATACAAAATAGTTTAGATAATATAGGTAATTGGGCTGATAAATGGGGATTTAAATTTTCACACCAAAAAACAGTAGCTGTAATATTTACTCCTTATAAACATAATATAATATATCCAAAACTCACCCTACAAAATCAAGATATAACATTTGTAAAAGTAGTTAAATTTTTAGGAATGTATTTTGACCAACACATGAAATGGTCATATCATATTACAGACCTAGTTAGAAGATGTAACTTAGACCTTAATCTAATTAAAAGTATTCAAGGTACACATTGGGGTGCCTGTCAAAAAACAATAATTACTTTATATAGATCACTTATTCGATCTAAGATTGAGTATGGGTGTCAGATCTATGCCACGGCATCATCGACACTACTTAATAAAATTGTACAAGTACAGCGAAAAGCTCTTCTTATAGCAACTGGAGCATTGCCATCTACATCCACAGAGGAGTTACAGGTCTTGGCAGGTGAACTTCCACTTCATTTGAGAAGACAAGAGGTTATGTTAAGATATGTCGCTCGTTTGTCAACTCATAAGGAAACACACCCCACATTACAGATTATTAAAAAATGCAATAAACCACTAATAAAAAGAGGTAAATATTCTAACTCAGTTGGTAAGCAAATAAATAATATAAAAACTAAACTCCCTGTGGATATATTTCAAGTACAAAAAATTAAACCTCCAATTATAATTCCCTGGAGACTAAATCCTATATATGTAGATCTCTCCCTACTAAATCAGGGTAATAAAATACAGAACCCACATTTTTTGAAAATGATTATAAATGAAAAGATAAATAATAAATATAAAAACCATTTAAAAATTTATACTGATGGTTCTAAAACAATTGATCCTACAAGAACAGCAGCAGCATGGGTCATACCTAATTTACAAATTAATGAAGGCAAACGCTTACCAGACTATTGCTCTATATATAGTGTTGAATTTTGGGCTATACTACAAGCCCTGATGTGGATTCAACAAAATAAACCACCAAAAGCTCTAATTGTAAGTGACTCGCTTAGTGTCTTAAAAACTATTAATAATAATAACTCTAATAGTAGAAAAAACTTCCTTTATCAATTACAATATCAAATAACTAAACTTAAAACACAAAATATTATAGTAGACTTTCTATGGGTACCTTCACACATAGGTGTAAAGGGAAATGAAATAGCTGATCAGTTAGCTAATAACAAACTAAATGAATTACATTCTGACCCATTGCAGTATAGCCATACTGAAATATATAGATTAATATATAACATGATAAATACCATCTGGCAAAATGCCTGGAGCTTATCCAATAAAGGGAGAGTACTACATAATATCATAAAAACTGTTAAAAGAACAGCAATAATATTAGGTAATACAAGGAGGGAACAAATTAAAATAAACAGGATAATGATAGGAAAAACAATGCTGGCTAACAGCTTTGGTAAATATATAGGACCATTCCCACATAACATTAACTGCTTTAAATGTAAACAACCAGAAGATCTAGATCATATATTCAATAAATGAACAAACAATACTATACATAGAAACATACTTAAAAATAAATTAAAACTAGGGAAATCAATAAATGTATATCCAAAAATACTTAATTTAACACAACCCAATATACAATTAACTGCAAAAAATATAATTGATTTTCTTATTAATTCAAACTTAATTGACAAAATATAACATTATCATGGAATATCAAATATTTTCCCTAAAAGTGAAGTGAGTCTCGCTCCATTTTATCCCCATAATAATTCACTCATAACTACCATTAAATATTAGAATACTTTTTAATAATAATAACTATCTAACTAGTACATTAAGGATAGCCTGTGTCCTTGTTGGAGTTGTGATTTGGATGGATGTCGATATTGAGTTCATACTGAACTTATACGCGACTTGCGAGTCTACAATCATTCATAATCATTTTTCTGACAGGGATTACTGCTATATAGTCTATACTGAAATACTAAAACTATATTAAAATTAATTGGTTAGGATTCAAATATATAAACATCATAAATATTAAAATAATTATAAGAATACATGTAATAACTCGTGAATTAATAACATTTTTTAAGATTAGCCTGTAACTCTGTTGGAGTTGTGATATGAGTGGGTGTCGATATTGAGTTCACAACGAATTTATACGCACCTTGCGAGTTTACACTCGCTCATTATCATGGTTCTGACAGAGATTACCGCTATACAATCCATATTGAAATATTAAATTAAGTTAGTAAGGATAGGACTTAATTCTTATTAACATTATAAATATTAAAAACTTTTCTTCACAATAAATATTTAATTAATAATTACGTTTAAAACTAGCCTGTGACTCTGTTGGATTTGTGATGCGAGTGGGTGTAGATATTGAGTTCATAATGAACTTATACGCGCCTTGCGAGTTTGCACTAACTCATAATCATGATTCTGACAGAGATTACCGCTATACAGTTTATATTGAAAATTCAAAGGTAGTCTGGGAAAACCTTCATACTAACAACCTGCTTTCCAACTCTTTTCTGTCAGAATAAAAGCTAATGGCACTTAATCTTCAAAATTGTTAGATAACAGTCTTGAACTGGAATTCAATGAAAGTGACAATTGCATGGACAATATTCCAAGGAAAACAATGGAGCCATTGATGCTATCACTGACGACAAGGGAAAAGTGGAGAACCAGACTACAGATCAGCCCTTCTCAGGGCTACTTGATGTTCAGCCCTTCTCAGGGCTACTTAATGTTAATTGTTTATTGTGTTGTACTGTTGTAATTGTCCTGTACTGTAACTATTTCCTACCCTTTGTGCCTCTTGGGAATAGGGGAAGGCTAGTGAAACAGTGGGGACACAGGCTCCTTTCTATATAGAAATCGCCTGGATTGGTGTACGCACATGTATACAGTCTGGTATACCTCTGTGCCTAATCCGATCAGTCTCTCTGGGAAGCTGGTGTTGACCCATTTCCCTCCTCTATTTCTAAATCTCTATGTCCTTGTCTATGTTAAATGTTTTTTCTATAGATATAGAATTCTCAAACTCGATTGGTAACAGAGAATTCCATTTGACTAACCAAACATTAATCTTAAATATGGTCTTTTTGGATCACACCCAACCAAATTTATAACTTAAAACAACCTACCATGAACAAACTTGCATAGTCACGCTGACACCCTAGTGTAGGTATTCTGTTTTTTCTTAGGGTGAATTTCCCTCCGAGAAGGGATTTTTGCCAGTAGGATGGTGGCGATTTGTATAGTACACTATGTACTTACTTAGGGGCATAGTGATAGGCGATAGGAAATTCGTAACTTGTATATCTTGACACAATTGCACATGATTGGTATAGGGCATCCATTAGAAAAACTGGATTAAATTTGAAATAAATCAAAAGGGATTGCAACCTCATGGACACATATGCATACATTGCACACACTCATTTATGACCTTATTAGAATATATAAGGTAGTCTTAATCCAGGACTATCAGACCCCCGCAACACAATGTTGCAATAGTAATGAAATACAATAAATAACATTGAAACGATCACAACACAACATAGTATAGCACTTCCACTTTTTTTACATGTCTTATGGGGTTGCAAGTATAATTAATGGTGTGGTATCTTGGCTCCTCGTGTTTCTTTGTTTTTGGGTCCGGTTGTATGTGGGGCGCTGCCTTTGCGTGTGAGACGACGATGAATTAAATTCCGGGACCTTTTCCTCCTTTGCCTCTTCCTGCTCTGCCAATGGAGTTGATGGGGGTAGGTATGGATGGGACTCGCCTACCTACCCCAGGGCTTCCATTTATACCGATAGTTACTTTTTAGTAATTCAGTATAACGCCCAAATTGATAAGTGTACTACTGTACACATATATAAAGGTAAATAAATGTCCAGCGATATGCTGGATATAAAAGTTGCCCAAATGTTCCTAGTGAACGGTGGCAACTTTAAAATACCAATTAGTAGTAGCATCATCATCGTTGTGTCAGTTATAGTTGTCTCAAGTGTATGTGTGTGTGTGTGTGTGTGTGAGAGAGAGAGAGAGAGAGAGAGAGAGGGGGGGAGGCGATGCAACATTTCATTTAATTTCTGTTCTTTTTATTACTTTACTAGCTGTTTTGGAGTCACTGACGCTTGCTTTGGCTACAAGAGTAGTTTAGGGTGATAAGAACAGTTTCGTATTTCTTGGATTTATGTTATCGGAGAAACATTTGATTGCACTTCACATAAATACAATATCATGCGTTAGTAGTAGTGTTGGAAACCCTAAAGACAATGAAAATCCCAGTCAAAATAGTCGTGGGACACTCTGTTGACAAGGGGAATTTAAGATGGGGAATATTTGGGACTGTCTAGCGTCACGGGGAATTAAACATCGTTGGACTATCTTGCGGCAAGGGAAATTTAACATAGTTGGACTATCTAGCAACAAAGGAAATTAACATGGGAATAGTTTTTGGGACTGTCTAGCGACAAAGGAAAGTTAATATGGTGGGACTATCTAGCGACAAGGGAAAGTTGATAGGTGTGTTGACGTCAATGAACTGAATATTGGTAACAATGTTGCAACAAGGGTAGGAACAGGTGTGCACTGGATGAACCTCAATGGGTACAAGAAATATACTCCCAATAGGTATAGAGGGATAGTACACACACACACACACACACACACACACACACACACACACACACATACATACATACATACATACATACATACATACATACATACATACATACATACATACATACATAGAGTGAGTTGAGGCAAAGAAAGCAAATCTTGTATTTGTTTTCTTTCTGAAAAACGGTAGATCTCATGCTCAAATAATTTCCTTGACACATTGCAGTACCAAAAATAAGTATAAACTTCAGATACCTGAATTGTACCAGTTTGTCAACTCAAGATTTTCTTTTATCCAACGATTTACTGATTTGCTATTTGTAAGGGTGTAAGTGTTTGAAAAACAAATTACATGACAAACGGAAATTATGGTGCCTACTGATTACAGTTTTGGAGAGGTTTCAAACGGGAACATCTACCATTCGGATTTCATTCAAACGCATAACGACGGAGAGAGAGAGAGAGAGAGAGAGAGAGAGAGAGAGAGAGAGAGAGAGAGAGACTATGTTATGCCTACTTTTTAAAAGAATCACAACACTTACGCTTGTTCCTATGGTATATTTTCCCTAACAACATTTCAAGGAAACACACGTCCCACTTAGAAAATCAAATCCATAGGAAAGGTCCAACATTGTAAAATATCACCAGAGTGAAAAGATAACGAATGCGACAAAAACGTTCTCACATAAGAGTGCAACCAAATATGCTATGATGTATTTGACTATAAAATTGACATAATTTACGTGGAATCGCACAGGGTACGATTGTTCTTGCTTTCGTTTTACCTCTTATTTTACATTAATACTCTAGCGGTGATATATGACATATCTCGATACTGGGTGAAGAGCTACTGAAGTCGATTTCGAAGTGAACGCGGTAAGAAAATTATTCTAGCCATTAAAATTGTTTATGATGAATGATGCAATGTTTTGTAGTGTGGCAAAATAATAAATACGCTTTGTTTCCACTGCAGTGTAGACTGGAATGTGAACATAAATCCCTTAGTTGTATATTGTACCATTTCTTCTTACCACATCAACTACTCAATGGTCACAGTACTCGTACCATTTCTTTTTACCACATCAGCTACTAAACGGTCACAGTACTGGTTCGCGTTTTGAAACTGACAATTTGTTTTTATATATCTCACTTAAACATTTTGACGTACACACTCACATCGGTATAGTCCGGAGTGGTGTATTATTAAGTGGCATGGTTTTTTGTTTTTCCTTTCTTTTCAAACTTGTGAATCTGGGGTTTGTAAACATTAAAGAAGCAAGTTCAGTGAACCTCAAGGATTAAGACCCAAGCTGTCTGTCTATTGATGCAAATATTTACATCAAAAGCAAAATGACATCATAAACACAAAGACATACGTCAATCATGATTATAATGAACACAAAGACACCTAACTGTAGTAACGAAGATATGTTTTCCTTCACGTCCGCGTAACTTAGAGTTTCAATCCTCTTTCAAGACAAACATGAAGACAAAGACAAAGATGAAAAATTCTATGACTTTATGGATTTAAATCGCTTTAAACACACAAAAACCGCCTCAGACTTTCTTATATACAAACAAACAGAAATCAACATTAGGACGGTAATAAATGAGGCAAAAAAATGATTAAGGAGAAGATACTGCACAACGCTCAATCATAAACAAATACTAAAGAAATCTGCAATAAAATAAAAGCCATGAAAGGCAAAACATCCACAACAGCGCCGAAAATCCAGGGAACAAAAAACAACATGGAAGTAGCAGAGAAGTTAGCCCAACACTTCGCTAACTCCAGCAGCGATAATAATCATAAACACGAGTTCTTACATCAAAAATCAACATTAGAAAAAGAATTTCCCCACATTTTCAAAGATCGAGACAACAGAGATTCGCCACTGAATGACCCTTTTAATCTGAAAGAATGGAGACAAGCCCTCAGCCAAAAAAAAAAGTACATCACCAGGAGAGGATAACCTAGGCTATGTAATATACAAACAATTACCACCCAATATGCAGAGCATTACCTTAGACTTACTAAATCTGATATGGAGAACAGGTCGCATCCCCACACTATGGAAGCGAGCCATAATCATAGCCATCCCAAAACCAGGCAAAGACCCTACTAATGTAACCTCCTATAGACCTATTTCACTAACAAATACAATCTGTAAGGTAATGGAAACAATGGTCAACAATAGATTAAAACACCACCTAGAACAAAATCAACTACTGGCTGAAACCCAAAGTGGATTTAGGGATAAACGATCTACACTTGATCAATTAATCCGTCTGGAAGCCAACATCAAATTAGCATTTAATGCCAAAAGGAAAAGAGATAGACACCTAATAGCAATATTTCTAGACCTAGAGAAAGCCTTCGACCTAGTCTGGACCAATGGCCTCATATCTCAACTCAGTCAATTTGGCATAACAGGAAGAATGCACCGCTGGATAGCAAACTTCCTTACGGGAAGAACCTTTAAAACTAGAGTAAGCGAGGCCTCGTCCCAAACATATACACTGGATAATGGAACCCCCCAAGGAAGTGTGATTAGCCCAACCCTATTCAATCTAATGGTCAACAATCTAACCAATTATCTCAAAAATTGCCCAGTTGATCTGTCACAATTTGCCGATGACAGTAGTATCTGGAAAGCAGGAAACCCGAATAGTCAAAAGAACATCACTCAAATTCAGAATGGACTAGACGTCATCGGCACATGGGCCAACAACTGGGGTTTCAAAATATCCCAAATAAAAACAGTTTGTCTTGCTCTTCTCCCCAACTAATAAACAACCTAAATACCCTAAACTATATATGCAGAATCAGCCCATCCAATTCCAGAAGGAGACCCACTTCCTGGGAATGCTACTAAATGAAACAATCAATTGGAAACCACACATGCAACAAACTATTCAAAAATGTCAAAAAAATCTAAACATACTTAAAAACATGAAAGGTACTACATGGGGAGCTGATCAGCAAACTATGCTAATGATCTACAAATCTTTAATTCGAACTAAGATAGACTATGGCTCCCAGATCTATTCCTCAGCCAACAAGGACACACTTAGACAACTAGATAGCATCCAATATAGAGCACTTAGACTTTGCACTGGTGCATTACCGAACACCTCCCTGGAAGAACTACAAATCCTCGCATGTGAACCACCATTACAACTGAGAAGAGAAGAACACATACTTAGATACGCCTGTAGAATCTCAATACATAAGGAGATTAATCCCACCAGAAACATAATAAGTAAATGTCAAACCACCTTTAGCTCAAGACTGGTACCACATCCTCCAGCAGCTAACAAAATACACACACTCTGCAAAGAACTCAATCAAATAGAACTCCAAGCAGAACAACTACTTATCAAGGACCCCACACCTTGGAGAAATAACCAACCTAACATCAACCTAACAGCACTCCAACTGGTACATAAGCGCGACAACCCCAATATCACATTAACCCAAGTACAAAGACTCGTCAACAACAACTATGATGGATATGTAAAAATCTATACTGACGGCTCAAAATCTAAAGAACTACATAGAACGGCTGCAGCGGTAGTGATCCCAGAACATCAGATCACATTTACGACAAGACTATCGGATGACTGTTCCATATATACCGCGGAATTCTGGACCATCAACCGAGCCCTAAAATGGATAGTAACACAAAATCAAAAACAGTACGTAATCATAACAGACTCACTTAGTGTACTTGAAAGTATTGAGACAGGTAATTCCAAAAGTAGACAAAATCTTATAGAGGACACTATGCTGACCATCAGGGAAGCAGATAAATCATACCAAACCATACACTTCTTGTGGGTGCCATCTCACATCAATTTGCCTGGAAATGAAAAAGCAGACCAAGCAGCAAAAATCAGTCTGATGAAAGACCAAATTGAACCCGTACAGTAAAACACTCAGGAACTATATAGTCAAGTCAGGGACAGAATTTATAATAATTGGCAACAACAATGGGAAAAGTCCACAAAAGGTAGACATCTATACCAACTACAAAAAGAGGTCACTAGAACCCAACGTTTACCAAAAAGCCTGGCAGCCATTGATATTAAAATAATCAACAGAATCAGAACAGGTAAAACACTACTAAATGGCAGCTTTATGAAACATATAAGTACAGGACCCACGCCGGATAAATGTCCACACTGTCCAGAAACTGAAACATTGGAACATGTATTCAACATATGTCACAAATACCATCGACAACGTACCGTCTTCCAACTACAACAAAGAAAACTTGACTCAGTTACATCATTCCCCCAAATTCTAGAAAAAAGGTATAACAAAAACGTAAATGCTACCTATATAAATATACTTAATTACCTAAAATCAATAGACATAAAACACAAAATATAAATATCAAAACCATCAAATAAGTAAAAAAACATAAACATAGCCAAAGAGTTAATATTTATCAATCAAGGGGCCAGAGCAGATAATAACATCGCTAGCTCAACAAACAGACCCACATAACAATGCCTTAAATAAACGGACAAAAAAAAATATATTATAACTACCAAATAGATAAATAATTAACGAGGCCATATCGGTTAAAGGGGCCAGAGCGGATAGTAATACCGCTAGCTTAAAAAAGCAGAACAACTTAACATTACCCTAAAATAAATATATAAAATAAAATAGAAAAGGGGAAAGGAAGGGAAAGGGGGGATAATATAAACATTGTAATGCGAGGAAAAAAGGAAGAAACGGAAGAAAGGGAAGAAGAAGAAAGGGGAAAAAAAGAGAATATTACACTAAGTAGTGGCACAATGTAGGTACAGTAAAACCATTCAACCGGCAAGTGGCAAGATAAGTGTGATGAGAATACCAGGATCAAATAGTGATAGCTCAAGGAAACATAACACCAATAAACCGACAAGAAAAAGGAAGTAGGAAGAAAGTGGGAAAGAGAAAAGGGAAAAGAAGAGAAAAATAAGAAGGAAGAAATGAAATAACACCAAACTCTAATCTTTTTTTTTTTTTAAATTTTTAATTTTTTTTAAAATTTATTTATATATATATATATATATATATATATATATATATATATATATATATATATATTTTAAATATTTTTATTTTTAATTTGTTTTAATTTTTTTAAATTTTATTTTATTTTATTTTATTTTTTTCCCCAGGGTTTTAATTTGGTACGATAACCCTTTTCGAACAATCTCTTTCTCGAAATCTAACTTGATCAATTTTGACCACCGCTCAAAATTAACAAGCTAAAATACCTAACAGTGACTACACTTATTTATGTCGCTAAGACATTTTAGCAATTAAATTTGTTAAGGACCTACAACACATACACTATGTACTAGAAATATTTATTGATAGGAAAGATGAAAAATTCTATGACCATATGGATTTGATATAATTGCACAGGTGGCTTACACAATATTGGTATTTGTTCTGCCTTCCTGCTTTGCCGTGACCCGACATTTTACTCTAAGGCGAGACTGCCATTTAACGCGGGTGCCGGGGAGACTGCGACAACACAGCCTAGTGTAGTCAAAGTTACATTTGGTCACGACCAATCAAATAGCCCGACCCTCGGGCATTAACTGGTCGCGAAAGCACATAGTTGCGCATCCGACCTTAATTCATATTAAAAAAAAACTTGGTATAATACACACACTTTGCAAAGAACTCAATCAAATAGAACTCCAAGCAGAACAACTACTTATCAAGGACCCCACACCTTGGAGAAATAACCAACCTAACATCAACCTAACAGCACTCCAACTGGTACATAAGCGCGACAACCACAATATCACATTAACACAAGTACAAAGCCTCGTCAACAACAATTATGATGGATATGTAAAAATCTATACTGACGGCTCAACATCTAAAGAACTACATAGAACGGCTGCAGCGGTAGTGATCCCAGAACATCAGATCACATTTACGACAAGACTATCGGATGACTGTTCCATATATACCGCGGAATTCTGGGCCATCAACCGAGCCCTAAAATGGATAGTAACACAAAATCAAAAACAGTACGTCATCATAACAGACTCACTTAGTGTACTTGAAAGTATTGAGACAGGTAATTCCAAAAGTAGACAAATCCTGCTAGAGGACACTATGCTGACCATCAGGTAAGCAGATAAATCACACCAAACCATACACTTCTTGTGGGTGCCATCTCACATCAATTTGCCTGGAAATGAAAAAGCAGACCAAGCAGCAAAACGCAGTCTGATGAAGGACCAAATTGAACCCGTACAGTACAACACTCAGGAACTAAATAGTCAAGTCAGGGACAGAATTAATAACAAATGGCAACAATAATGGGAAAAGTCCACAAAGGGTAGACATCTATACCAACTACAAAAAGAGGTCACTAGAACCCAACGTTTACCAAAAAGCCTGGCAGCCATTGATATTAAAATCATCAACAGAATCAGAACAGGTAAAACACTACTAAATGGCAGCTTTATGAAACATATAAGTACAGGACCCACGCCGGAAAAATGTCCACACTGTCCAGAAACTGAAACATTGGAACATGTATTCAACATATGTCACAAATACCATCGACAACCTACCGTCTTCCAACTACAACAAAGAAAACTTGACTCAGTTACATCATTCCCCCAAATTCTAGATAAAAGGTATAACAAAAACGTAAATACTACCTATATAAATATACTTAATTACCTAAAATCAATAGACATCAAACACAAAATATAAATATCAAAACCATCAAATAAATAAATAAACATAAACATAGCCATAGAGTTAATATTTATCAATCAAGGGGCCAGAGCAGATAATAACATCGCTAGCTCAAAAGCAGACCCACATAACAATGCCTTAAATAAACAGATAAAATTAAATATTATAACTACCAAATAAATAAATAATTAACGATGCCATATCGGTTAAAGGGGCCATATCGGTTAAAGGGGCCAGAGCAGATAGTAATACCGCTAGTTTAAAAAAGCAGAACCACATAACATTACCCTAAAATAAATATATAAAATAAAAGAGAAAAGGGGAAGGGAAAGAAGAGGGGATAATATAAACATTGTAATGCTAGGAAAAAATGAAGAAAGGGGAGAAAGGGAAGAAGGAGGAGGGGGAAGAAAAAAAGAAGAGAACATTACACTAATTAGTGGCACAATGTAGGTACAGTAAAACCAGTCATCCGACAAGTGGCAAGATAAATACAAGTCTGATGAGAACACCGGGATCAAATAGTGATAGCTCAAGGAAACATAACACCAACCAACCAACAAGAAAAAGTAAAAGGAAAGAAAAAAGAAGGATTGAAGAAGGAAAAAGAAAGAAAGAGGGAAGAAGGGAGTAGGAAGAAAGTGGGAAAGAGAAAAGGGAAAAGAAGAAGGAAGAAATGAAATAACACCAAACACACCCCACTCCAACTCTAACTTTGTAATTTTTTTTCCAGGGTTCTAATTTGGTACGAGAACCCTTTTCGAAAATCTCTTGAAATCTAACTTTATCAATTTTGACCACCGCTCAAAATTAACAAGCTAAAATACCTAACAGTGACTACACTCATTTAAGTCGCTAAGACATTTTAGCAATTAAATGTGTTAAGGACCTACAACATGCACACTATGTACTAGAAATATTTATTGATATAAAAGATGAAAAATTTTATGACTATATGGATTTGATATAATTGCACAGGTGGCTTACACATTATTGGCTTTTTTTTTCTGCCTTCCTGTTTTGCCGTGACCCAACATGTTACTCTAAGGCGAGACTGCCATTTAACGCGGGTGCCGGGGAGAATGTGACAACACAGCCTAGTGTAGTTAAAGTTACCTTTGGTCCCGACCAATTAAATAGTCCGACCCTCGGGCATTAACTGGTCACGAAAGCACATAGTTGCGCATGCGACCTTAATTCATATAATAATAATAACAAACTTGGTATCCTTTTGTGAGTTGTAAAATTAAAATACTGAATAAACTTAAACGCTTTGCTATAGTCTATCACACGGGGAAGCAGCCAAAACAAACATAAATCGATTATACACATACGTGGAAGCAGCCAAAACAAACCATACAATCTTCTATCCACACACGGGCATAAGCCAAAACACAAATCTACTAATCACACAAACACACTAGAGCACACACACGCACATACTATCAAAGGAGTGAGTGTTTTTAATTATACTACTCCTTATTTACAAAATTGGCAACATTTTTAAAACTCCAAAATACACCTGACTAATGCTGGTACCTCCCAGGTCTAAACCGGCACACACAACGAAGGTTCCAGTCGTTATTATATTTCACAGTTGTTCCTGGGAGCACAGAGGAAGCTTTACTAACCCAATCTTCCGTTTGAGGGATAGTGAAGGCCTGTTCTTGTCTTCCTTCTATACCACAACCGTGGTTGAAGTTTAGGTTGTTGTGGTTGTAGCTGTGGCTGTCGTACTGGTTCTGGTTTAGGTGGTGTCCTCACCTCAGGCTTGATCTCACACTAAGGTCATATCATTAGGTCAGGCAGAATTGATCGTTTGTTTACCTCGTCTTTCTTGTTTCTCTCTTCCTCTTCTTCGTCAATTCTGGCTGATTATGATATGGTCTCAATATTCAGCTCGTCCAGGAGTCGCCTAGCGTGCTCCAGGTGCATATGAACTTCAGTCAATTTCTGTAGTCTGCTCATCTTCTTCTGTTGATGTTCCAGCCATGGCTGCCAGACTGAATGAATGAATTATGGTTTTAAGTGAAACCGGCCACGAAGGGTCATTTGTTCTCTGTTTTACACTACCAGTTAATATGGTAGTGATTTGGATTTTCCCGTGAGGAAGGAATGGTGCCACATCCCCACAGGTGTTTATGCATACATAGTATGCTATTTAATTTGGTCGCCATGTCGCACCCCTATAAGGAGCTATCGACTGAAAGACCTAGGTGAGTGGGAATAGAACAGCCACGCACTCAACCCTATCAACCAATCGGAAGATGCAGAGCTAGAGGTGCAATGGCACCAAATGAGACTAGTGAAAAATGGTTTCCACTTCTAGTCATTTGCTGGTGTTGGAGTCTGGCAGTGGCAAAGGATCTGTGAACTGGCACGTTGATGTCGTTCGTCTCGCACGCCCGAGCCTTATCAAATCGAGTCCAGTTGTTGCTAGTGGACAACCTTATACCGATATTGTGTAAGCCACCTGTGCAATTGAGTCAATCTTTTAAGTTATATTTTTTCCTAACATCCTAACATTCCAATTTTGTCTAGTACAGAGTGTACATTTTGTGTTTTCCCTATCAATTTTGTAAACTAGGTATGTCAAGTGACATGTGGAGTTGGTCAATGTTAGGTTAAGTGGGTTGTTAATTTTGATGGTGGAGAGCCAAAATTTGATCAAGTTTGATTTTTGAAGAACGAGATTGTCGAATAGAGTTTCTGAACCAAAAGGAAACTCTGTAAAGTATAAATAGCCCTTAAGATGGCTTTTTGATGGAGTGTTACAGGGTGTAACTGAAGTTCCCTCATTTCGTCCGGTGAGTCCCTGTGTCCTTCTTGGGTGTCTTGCTTTTGTTGTTCCTCCATCTTGATGTTGCCTCCTCCCGTCGTATCAATTCCGTGTTCTCCCTTAACAATTTCGAATACTTTGTGCTGTTATTAAAGTAGAGTATACAACCTCATATGACAGCCTATTCTCACGTTGTTAGTTATTCAACGTAACATTTTTAAGTAATTAAGGTTATTATGTATAAAAATTTATTGCAGCGTGTGCTGTCTTGCTTGATAGTCAGGTATTGACTATCTAAATTAGTTTATAAGGCAGCCTTGTGCTGCGGGGCCTGATAGTCTGGTCTTTGACTACCTTATAATGATATTAATTTGAGGATCTGACTTAGAGTAAATAACTTTATATTGCAACATTGTGTCGCTGGGCCGGATAGTCTTTGGACTTTGAGACTACCTCATAATATCTATTTTGGGCCATAAATTAGGTTACAATTTTAATGGTCAGTTTTAGACCATGGCGATAACTCGGATTGTTGGGGTTTTAATCTGAACATGTAATCATAGTTTAGTTGTATAATGCTGTCAATGAGGCTGTATATAGGGAGAGTTTTCGGAGCTGACAGAAGAAAGGTGGATTCCTAGACACTTGTTTGATAATTTTGTGTTGTCCTATATGTTGTTATTTCTAGCATATTTCAATGTTTAATTTGTTTTTCCTGGTGATTTCATTAGAGTGTTACAACATCCTGTTAGGTTTGGTTGCACAGGTATCATCCGTGGTACGTTATACCCAGCGTAGTTTAGGTGGGCTCCCCTTGAGGGGTAACGGAGTCCCTTCTGATCCTGTACACTCCCATTCCGCGAGGATGTGATTATTGTAAAATATAAGGTTAAAATCCAGGACTAGTGAGTTATTTGGTCTTGATGTAATTATTTTAATCTTATATTTTATCAATGAGCCCTGTTGTTCTGAGTAATTCTATTATATTTTGAATTGTTTTTTTAGGGTTACTGTTTGTTAATTGAATTACTTCCGGGTATGTACTTGGTGCAGAAATGTTAAATTGTTTAGATTTAAATATGTTCCTTTCTTTTTGCGTTTTTTTACAGCTATTAAATATGTGATGTAGCTCTTCAGGTAAGTTACAACTGAAGCAATTAATGCTGTGTGGAACAGGTCCTATATATTTCCCAAAGCTGTTAGCCAGTTTTTTGACGAGCATTTCTGTTTATATCGTTCAAGTGCAGACGTGATAGACGACATCCCTCTATGGTTTAGTGATGGAAACATTAGGATAGTTTGATGTGAGAGATAGAAAGAAGTCAACGAGCATGGATACAGATGAAACTTTGAAAACAAACGACAGAAACGTTTTCAAAATACAGCATATTTTAATCAGATAACAAAACAACTAACATAAACAATTTTATTCAACTAACAATTTTGTAAACTAAGAAATACACATTCTTTTTACAAACGTTTCGTTTAGATAATCGTCCAATGTTTCTTTTTTGACTCATTATCAGACATTTATCGTATTGCATTTGAATGGGATGATCGTTTTGACATCCAAAACAATCTTTCTTGATCAGTTCCCTCATTTTATTTTCCAAGAGTTTGGCAAAACAGGGAACTACGTATTGTTAATGTTCTGGTCATCTGGACTGCATTATCACTATTTTTTTTCTTCATTTTTGTCTTTGGGGTCTGCTTTCCCTGTAACCTCCCCTTCCATTTTTATCGATTTTCCACCATTCAAAGAGGGATAAGGATCTTCCATAGTTTCTAATAGTCTAGAATGACTTATCTCAAACTGTTGATTTCGAATGGTATTATCGAATTCGGCATACAGAATGACATTCATCGTCTCGGCAAGAGCATCTGGAAACTGAAGTTTAACACGCAGTTGACCGGATTTTATAGGGAGGAAATGTCACTCGTCGCTGTCTTGGTCTGGAGTGAAATCAAAAGCCCAAAAAGTGTAACCTCCTGCATACTAGTCGTAGGAAATGCCGTGACTGGTGTTCTTCCTAACTGTCCTGTGGCTTCATATAGCGACAAGTACGACCTCAACTAATTCTTCTGGGTAAAGTTGGATTCGAATGGTCAGGAACACAAAGTTTTGCCATCGCGACTGACATCGAGTATGGATACTCTGTAGTGCTTAAACTGGAAAGGTTTTGTATTGTGGGCACCGTTGAGGGCTGCATTGCTAAAGATACCAATGAATACACGTTTGGGTAACTGTCCTTGGAACAGATGATCTTCGATCAAGGATTGGAGTTCAGCGGCAATGGCGAAGATTTTTACATCCACACGTCGTATCGGATACTTGGCTGTCGTTCTGCTCAAAGTGTGACTGATGTCATTTCCCACTTTAGATAACACTTCCACGCGACGCACGTATAACCTGGATTCTTGGATAATGGTTTTGTATTAATTGGCATGAGCAATCAAATGAAAACCAGTACTGCTACGATTCAGTCTCAAAGCAAATATCCACACCGTTCAACAATTACTTATATTAAAACCGCATGTCCAGTTGCAAAGGGACGAACAGTTCTAAACTACGTCCTTGCAGGATTTTCTTTCGACAATCGTTAAAACTCTCGTTTTGAGGATCATCATCTGCTGTCAAGGTTGTGTCGTTAAATGTATCCTCGCCTGCTGTGTTAGGTTTCCATACCACGCAAGCATCCAGATGAGTTTTCTTGGCTTTATTTCCGTACGTCAAGAGATTCTCTAGGTACGCTCGGTAAGAGTAAGTATCAATGTTACTGCTCATCAGTTTGTTATTCAAGTTCAAATCCACATCGCTGAACAAAGCATGCATACAATTGTTTACGGGAGCCACTCAAGCGTCGGCTCCCTGATTGATGTTGTCAGTTTTGATCACTTTCACTTTCAAATACAAGTAACTGCTGTTCAGATAGATGTAATCTTCGGGATGCCCTTTGATTGCAAACTCAATGGGAGCTGAATCCGTCAAAAAAAAAAGACGGGATAAAATTCGACTCATTGGATTATTGCATGGTCATCTTAGTGGATTGCATGGAAAACAGATCCGTTTCCGACTTGGAACGAACACACAAGACTCTTGATGCATCATTTGTTTCTGTCTCTATTATTTTTTTAATAAACGCCCAAACGTCTAAGTCTCGAACGGTTCTTTTTGCCTAGTCTTTCTAGCTTCAGGGGTATGAAGGCCTCAGGAGGGGCGTCTTCGTCGTCTCTTTCTACCTGGTCCTTGCTGTGTCCTCAGGGAAGCAGGAAAGCCAGACTGTGTACCGTTCAGGGGATATATAGGAGTTTCTCGTTGACCCAAAATCTCTTTACTAGTTTGAAGCAAGACAATTTTGCCTGCTCTCAAGGAAGCTTCTTAGGGGTTATATCTGTCAATGAGGACATTTTGAAACAATTCTTTGCCGTGAGTCAATGCGGCATCTTGTAAGGCGTGCAATCCTCGTTTCACCATCGGTTTCAAAACGGGGACAACTGAACGAAAGGCCAATTTAAATATATCTCCTAAACCATTTCCTCTTTGTCTAGCGACTGCTCGGTACACAGGATAAATAACTTATCTTTTGTTAGATAATCGTTTTTGAAAGTGGAGTTTCACTGTGACTTTACCTTTGGTAAATGGAATATTTTGTCCCAATTCTCCTTTTATAGTAATGTTGACACTGCCCAAATACGACTTACTGACGGGTAAATAACGAGATTGTATAAATTCGCGGTGAACGTGATATGTATTTCCACCTTCATCGTCAGCGCTTGTGATAGAATACACATTGAAAGAAATTACCCGCGGCAACGATGCAGAGGTGTGAACGACTACGTTGCACTCCACCACATCGGATTACACAGAATTCAAATTGAGTCTTTGGTCCATTTCTACAGGGAATCGAAAATATTTCGCAGCATCCAGGTTACTTGTAATGGCTGATATTTCTTTTTTCTGGACCAACCTGAAGCCTCAACCTAAACTATCATACAATTCAGTACAAAAGGTAATTGCCATAATTTTTTTCGTCTGAAAATTTGATCATTAGGCGACGAGCCACTTTATCGTATTCAATGGTAACACTTTTTTGGCTTTCTCCATGGCTTTACCAAACACAGTATTGATGCTGATTGCAAGCGTATTCACTAAATATTGACCACTAAAATAATAAACTGCAGACAGGTGGACCGTTTAGTTTTGGGGTTCTGTGTTTTTATAGGGTCACTGACAGTTCGTCTAAGGTTTGTTGCAATTGGTCGTCATAAACGTCCACTTCAAAACTGTTTTTATTTTCGACGATGTTCATGATTTGTGTAGGGTGTATAATTTTCACTAAAGCCACTTCCCAGTGGACTTCATGATCCAAATCAATGGCCTGTGGTCATTTAATTTAGCCGTGTAACGGCACAAAAAAATGTTGTTAGGAAACACCTCCATGGAACTGTCACTGGGTAACGTTATTTAAAATTGGTTGTTGTTGTTGTTGTTGTTGTTCATAATTCCAAAGTTCTTCAGTCCGAGGGGTCACTCGAGGTTTGATGAATGTATAAAAGAGGATTGTGATTGGAAGGATGACTGTTTGGAGAATGACTGACGTTGGACGCAGGAATCCCTTTATTGTTGCTGTTCCCATTTTACGAGTTTTAAGATTATTTCATGGAAAGATTGGGAAGAAGATACCTGAGGCAACTGCTGAGTACAATGGTCCACAATTGCTTGTCTCCTTGTTGCAAACTCAAATTGGCAATGGCTGCACCGATGACACAATACAACACAAATATTTGACAGAAAAAGACGATTTGCGTTTTAGGTACAGGTTCTCCACACCACACACACAATGGTTGTTGAATTATTTAAAATCTTCTCCTTGAGCGAAAAAGACGGACATAGTGTATAATTTCTTACCATATTTATGGAATGAATTCAGAAAAGGAAATTCTTCTTCACAATTCATTTTCACCATATACCTTAGCAGTGTTTAATCACAATTGAATATCATCGGATATATAGGCAGGTCTTTATCACAACTGACTATCATCGGATATATAGGCAAGTATTAATCATAATTGACTATCATCGGATATCGATACAAGACTTAATCACAAATGACTATCATCGGATATCTAGGCAGGTCTTTATCACAACTGACTATCATCGGATATCTAGGCAAGTCTTAATCACAATTGACTATCACTGGATATCTGGGAAGGTCATAATCACAATTGACTATCATCGGATATATAGGCAAGTCTTAATCACAATTGACTATCACTGGATATCTGGGAAGGTCATAATCACAATTGACTATCATCGGATATATAGGCAAGTCTTAATTACAACTGACTATCATCGGATATCTAGGAAGGTCTTTATCACAGCTGACTATCATCGGATATCTAGGAAGGTCTTTATCACCACTGACTATCATCGGAGATATAGGCAATTATTAATCACATCTGACTATCATCGGATATCTAGGCAGGATTGAATTATAATTGTCTATCATCGGGTATCTAGTAAGGATTGAATCACAATTACCTAATATCAAGTATCTAGGCAGGTGTTAATCACAATTGCGTATGGTGTCCCTATGCTTGTGATGGGAGGGTGAAACGGAAAAAGAACGTAATGCAATGAAATTGTGTACCATGTTAATTTTATTTTAGAAAACATGGATTTGTATTACTTTCTATCGTTCTTTTCATACGTCACTAATGATTAATGATTATAAATTATTCATTGATCTATGGGAATGGAACAGACACCATCATATTTCCTTGAACGAGTTCCTAGATAAAGGATGTCACATGATAATGGAAATACCTTGGGGAATTTAGGTACGGATCTGTAATGAAAAAAAACGAACATCCTGCTAGCTGTCGCTATGAAGAACTTTATTTAAATAATCAACACATATATATAACTACATTCTAGAAACACATCTATAGACATTATAATCAAAATTCATGAAATACATATAAAATTACACTTTCATTTTTAAGCTTTCCAACTTTATTCATTCGTATAATTTCTGCATTTTAGAATATTATTCAAATAGTTAATTCTCGATCAATTTCAAGATAGCCAAAAGTATAAAATGTAATAACTGTAATTCCACAATTGATTTAAAGAAATGCATTGTACTCATTTTAAAATAGAATATTGATTTAAAATATGTTGTTAGATATTATTCTTTCTTGCTTAAAGATTACTTTATTTCAACATTAAACCTAAACAAGAAGTAGGTAGCAAATTCGACTTTTACAATAAAAATTACATAAATATAATTAAATATGAATTCTTTAAAACATTTAAACATTCCATTACAATATATTATAATTAAAAGATTTCAGTGAACAATGTTGCAAGCATATGAACTTTACCATTCATATCTCAAACATTAAAAATGCTTATTTATAAAAGAAGTTTAGGATATATACAGTTCTTACCTGTAATGAATAGACGAACATATATGGGTTGCTGAATTATTTAAAATCTTCTCCTTGAGCGAAAAAGACGGACATAGTGTATAATTTTTTACCACTGCCATTCAGGGTAACGGTCAATAATGCTAATAAAATTTTCTGATGTGAACAGTCTAATATATATATATATATATATATATATATATATATATATATATATATATATATATATATATATCTGGAATGAATTCAAAAAAGGAAATTCTTCTTCACAATTCATTATCACCATATACCTTAGCAGGCTTTAATCACAATTGAATATCATCGGATATATAGGAAGGTCTTTATCACAACTGACTATTATCAGATATCTAAGCAAGTCTTAATTACAAATGACTTTCATCGGATATCTAGGCAAGTCTTAATCACAAGTGACTATAATCGGATATATAGGCAAGTATTAATCACAACTGACTATCATCGGATATCTAGGAAGGTCTTAATCTTAATTGACTATCATCGGATATCTAGGCCGGTCTTAATCACAACTAACTATAATCGGATACCTAGGCATGTCTTTATCACAACTGACTATCATCGGATATCTAGGCAGGATTGAATAATAATTGTCTATCATCGGGTATCTAGCCAGGGTTGAATCACAATTACCTAATATCAAGTATCTAGGCAGGTGTTAATCACAATTGTGTCCCTATGGTTGTGAGGGGAGGGGGAAACGGAAAAAGAACGTACTGCAATGAAATTGTGTACCTTGTTAATTTTATTTTAGAAAACATGGATTTTTATTACTTTCAATAGTTCTTTTCATACGTCACTAATGATTAATGATTATAAATTATTCATTGATCTATGGGAATAGAACAGACCCAAACAAAGTTCCTTGAAATGTTTATATATAAGTATTATTGCGCCATGGATGGATTCTTATATCAAATTGCTTCATACAAACACTTTAAAAACTATGCTTTTTATTATATATATATATATATATATATATATATATATATATATATATATATATATATATTCCTAAACTCAAGAATGGCAGAGCGTGACAAAATTTTAATAAATATGCGTTTCAACGGTAATAGCGTGTAAGATACAAAAAGAACATCAGTGTATTTAAATAATAGAGGTTTGTTCCTTTTTTGTCCATACTAATACTTCTCTCTCTCTCTCTCTCTCTCTCTCTCTCTCTCTCTCTCTCTCTCTCTCTCTCTCGCAAATTGACCGCTGCATTATTCAAACGGTGTCTAATACCTGTTAATTTGGTATAAAATGAGTATAATGAAAAGTTCATGTACCAATGTGATTTTTATGAGGTCGCATTTCCTTAGCTGAATTTATGAAAAAACCTATTCCAGCAGAAACACTGTCCATTGTGGTTGGATTAGAGCCAAAATTCTTCACAAGCAAGAGTTTATTGTTATAATATTTCTTGTTATCATGTACACATTCGATACGTATTTACAACCGCAAATAAAACACATAAAAAATATGTCAGCAGTATTGACTTGAAAATAAACTGACTAGTGCCGAAATTGGAGAGCTTATTACATGGACAACTGCAGCCTTGGGTTTTGTCATTCCCGTTATCGATATTATTGCCTTTATTATTTCCCTCGATCGGATTCACAGTCACGTAAGGCACCCCAACCTTTACCTCTGAGTGACCAATAGCAATGTCTGAACAACCATAAAACTGTTCCTGAGGACCGCAACCAGTGCAAGATTTACCGTCGGGATCGGTACCCCAACTGTTTCCGGTGTTATACTTAAACTGAAGCACACAGCTGCTGCACATAACATCCCTAGGCAGACGAACGTGCAAATGGAAGTCAACGTTCCATCTTGAATCGTTAATGTTATATCTATCGGAATCGGATTCCACAACCTGGAGAATATTACTATCTAAACAATCTTTTGTAGCTTCTTGATTAGGATTGTCTTTAGCACACAACCGAAACTCAAAATAGCCTTTATGATTAGCAGTAATTTGGACCGTAACATTGATTGTTGCCCCACGCTCATATTTTCGCACGATGATACCTTTGGCGTATTTTCCTCCAACCTCGTTCTCTCTTGGTCCATCCCATGGGTCGCCACATATACCACATTTTCCGCCATTCGTATTCCATTGCACCTGAATAATAATAATAATAATAATAATAATAATAATAATAATAATAACAACAACAATAATAATACTAATACTACAACAACAACAACTACTGCTACTATTACAACTACTACTACTACTACTACTACTACTACCAATAATAATAATAATATTATTAATGACGACAACGAAGTGAACTAAAGCAATGGAGGAAGACTATGTGCATTGGGAAAAGAAGAAAACAACAAGTTGGAATTAACATCGATGAATTAAACTTCTTGGCAGCTTTTATCTGCGGTAACATCATCTATGAATGTACATGGCAAAACAAGACAGAAGCTAACACGTGCTAGATGATTGATGATATTATATTATGATGCGGTCTTCCATTTCTTCAAGTAAACAAAGAAATGCCTCGAAAATTCGGCAATCGTAGTAAACAGTTTAGACTTTAAACTGCACCTATTCGTTCACGCGTCAGCATTGACAAACTAGTGATTACAGAATATTTAAAAATGGCGTCCATAAAGCGATGCATATTTTAGACGAAAGGGAAGAAAAGCTTCTAGAAAAGTGTTAATAATCAACACAGAATAATAAAAAGGAGTATTCAGATTATTTTGAATAAAAGCTGGAAAGGGACACAAATACGTTCATTGGACATCACGTGCCAATTTCAGTACGTCTCGTGGCGGGATATATGATTGTCGTCGTTATGGGAAAAAGAAAATAATTTCCAAGTTCCAAGAATTATATCAAATTGAGAGAAAACAACAAGTCTTTGTGCTGCATAGTGTTTGGAACTAGTGTTTGTACATCTGTACTAGTGGTAAATAAAGTCCACGCGTATTTTACAAAATTGTTAGTTGAACACAATGTTTATCGTCGATGCGTCGAACGTTTAATTACGTTTTCCAACTTTGCAATAGTAGTTATTGATATTTTGTTACACCTTTTTGAAAACTGGTAAATTTTACGGGGAAAAAAATTGTCTTACTGAGAAGGACTCGACATGGTTGGCAGGTCTGGTAAACATGCTTAATCAAAGCTATGGCGTATCGTATTCAATATCCTATCAGTCCAATAAGCATCTAATAACTACTTAGTTTTCGCAAACATCACGCCAAGTATTACCTAATAGCTACTTAGTTTTCGCAAACATCACGCCAGTTATTACCTAATAGCTACTTAGTTTTCGCAAACATCACGCCAAGTATTACCTAATAGCTACTTAGTTTTCACTAATATCACGGCAAGCATTATCTAATAACTAATTAGTTTTCACTAACATCACTCCAAGTATTATCTAATAGCTATCTAGTCTTCCCAGATATCAAGTCCAGTACTACGTCGATTTCTTTCTCAAGGGACATTTAATGTTAGAAAAATTACCTCTCTGCCACCACAGAAGAGTTGATTGTCGTTGTAGTTTTTCTCCGTCGAATAACCCACTCTCCACATACTAGATCTGGAAGGCGGCTCCATCAACCGACCATGAGCACTGATCTGTGGGATGATCTCCAGGAAAGCCAAGCAGAAAATGATGTAGGGCTGCATGAAGGTTTCTTAAAAAGTGATAAGCATAATACTTAAATGTAATTTATACATGTGCATGTGTGTCTAAGTAGAAAAACATTATCAGCATCGAAAAGTCTTGAAAAGCGTTCATGCCGGTAAAACTGAACATAAAACAGATATTTGTATACAGAAAAAAGCAAAGCAATACAATATATGTTACCTTCTTTTTTTCTGTTAAATGGATACCAGCATGGTATGCTTTTACATTATTTTACTTGCTATACTTTGATTACTGTAGCAAAGAAGCAAAGGAACGCTGCCATGCAATAAACATGTAGAGACGTACTAAACAAAATGCTTTTAAATGTAGATAGATCATATTATATGTACGATTAGTTTGAATATGAAGCGAAGGAAGAATGCGTGGATTATATAGGTGCATGCAATGTGTAATTTAAAGAAAGTTTTAGTAAACGAAACAAGCTGACAAAACATTACCTAACACAGATGTATAGTATGTCCGTATACATTGGATAAATATGAATATGACCATCATGACTTTTACCCCACACATAGCTTAATTTTTTTTTAAATCAACGTTTAATATAAATATACATACGAATGTTATTTTTGTTTCTTGTTTCTTGTATATTTCAGATTAGACATAGTACGATCATTATTACATGAAGGTAAACATGTTTATGTCACCTTTTGATCATGGAAGTTTCTAGCTGGAATCTCGTTAATGAATGTGATGGCAGACTGACACTCATCCTGGTTCTGGTATGATGTATTTGTTAAATAAGATAGAAAAAAAAAACAGAAATTGAGTGTTCATACCTTAACAATCTTACCAATGGAATCAGAATGTTTTAGTTTGTGTTCAGATTGAATTTGAAACAATTTATTTATTTAAATCATTTTTGGGGAAATACAAACTGCTCATTAATAATAAGATTTTTTGTCAAAAATCCATTTTGGATTATATCATTGTGATACATAAAGACTGGTATCACATTAACACTAATTCACGCTAATATTACATCCGCACATTCAAAATTAGAAATTATTCTGAACACTACTGGAATGAATTTGGAATACACTTTAATTTTGTGCTGGTGATGCAACCTTTATAACCATTTATGTTCAAATTAACAAATTCTTTTAAATTGTCACTTTATATAATATGGGAATAAATTTGTTGTGAAAGATTGTACGTTTTTGCTCTTTTCTGTTACATAATTTAAGGCAATAAAGTCGAAAAAATGATGACTGAAAACTCGATGGATACTTAAACGGATACAGTTACTGACCAACTGCATACTATTGCGTGATCCAAGTTTTCCTCACTGTATTTCTAACTTCCTTTTCAGACTGAACTTGTTTCGGAAATGTTGAGTTTCAAGTCTGAAATCCTTGCATACAAATTAAATATACAGCGATGGAGGACCGGAGAGATTCAAAAGACCTTTCAAGGAGCGAATTAATATCATCAAGAAACCGAGTAAATGTTATGATTTTTTGTTTCATTTGAGACCTTTTATATTCATGCAGCTCGCTTAATAGCAGAGAAAAATATATGCACGTCTTAAAATAACATGTTGATGTGTGTCATCTTATCTACAGTGACAAAATGAAAAATACAGAACTAAACCAATGTGATAAACTGCTAACGTATATTCACAATACACATTTTATAGCAAATGTCATCGAATTAGTTCAGAAATTTACAAATTGATTATTTTAAAATTTTGTCGTGAAGTAATATGCTTCAGAACTATATTTCATATTTTTGAAAAATGTAAATCCTCTTTATGAATAATTTTAACCGTAATTTTAAATACTTGGCTTTACAAAAGAATGTTATTATTTCGACGAAGATTAGTTAAGTTTATGTCATCTAACTCATTTTACTTAGTAGAGATGTAAACTCAAAAATGAATAATTCCAGATACAGGGTATATGTCAATATATCTCCATAATAACTTTGTTTAGTTTGTAAGGAATACTTATCAATGACAGATTTTGTTTAAAATACACTAAATGACTGTACACAGCACCACTGTTTACCAGAAAGTAATTATTATGATTTGAATGTCATTATACTCTCTCTCTCTCTCTCTCTCTCTCTCTCTCTCTCTCTCTCTCTCTCTCTCTCTCTCTCTCTCTCTCTCTCTCTCTCTCCCAATGACATTCACCCTTTGTGGTGAAATAATGATTTCCAGTTTAAAATTAACAATATAAGACAAATCATAAAGTTAATATCACGTGCAATACTTACATAGTATTCTTCAACTATTTCATCCGTCTATGAACAAGACTGTTCACTAATAAAAAGTTTAGATCCAAGTTAACAAACACCAAACTGGACGACACGAACCCCTGTTGATCATATGTTTGAACAGGTACTACTAAAACTGGCTCTTCAACGTGTTTTAATATTACCAAAATGTTTTGTTTTCTCACCCTTAAAATAATATTCTTTCAAATATCGGCAAAATTGCTTTGCAACTTGAGCGCTCCTAACAGACTGATCAAAACACGCTTAGACTAATTTATTTCTTTGTAAAACACTCAATATATACGGTTAGGATAAGTGGGATCCGTTCCGGAACGTCATGTTAACATGTACGCTTTCCTGTCTATTTATTGAACATATCAAGTTACGTGAAAAGATATGTTGGGTTGTTTATAACTTACCTAAGACTCTGAATAAATCAACCAAAAATTAACTGTTGTGGATGATAACTCGCACGAAAATTTACATGTATACAAACAGTCAGATTAAAACTGATATTATTATGATAATAGTGGATGTAGATTTTTATTTCAGTGGCCGCAAGTTTTGGATGTCAGTGAGGAAATATATTGCAGACACAATCTTTTAACATAAGTGTAGACCAGTCAACATTTATGCAGTTCTTACAGATCCATCATATTTAAATACAGATTCTATTATTTCTTAGTTCTAGTGAGACTTGTTCTTGATAAGTTAAACTTATTCCTTTTTTTTCTTCTCGCGTGCCTTGGTTTTTCAAAGCAGGAAAATATTTAATCAAGAAATGAATATATCTGGAATGACGATTTAAATTGCAAATATTTGAGAGATCTAAAATTTCTTAATAAAAATAAAATATGTACCGCATTATTACACGGGACCATGCATGAGTATGAAACAAGTCTCGAAATAGTCATTTCTAAATGATGTAGCTTTCCTGCTGGCTTATGAGAAGGGGATGACAGCATAAATGTATCAGCTTTTAACATCAATAATGAATGTTTCATTTACTTTCGAAGTATTGTCGGAGGTAGGAAGGATATCAGTTTTATACTGCTGATAAGAACATGGCCGATACGAAAAATAAAAAATATTTTTTCTTATTAAGTGAGGAAACGTATATGCATGAAACATGATAGTGAACTCGATGATGTAAGATCGATGTAAGTTGCAAGAACGAGGCACGTTTACATTGTTGAGACGTAATTAGCTTCAATAACATCTGGACCTTTTAGTCAGTCGTTTTGCACCATGGGGACTCATATGGATTATATTTAAACCACTGTATCTTATATGGACTACACAAATCATCTTCTTCACGAAAGCTTCATGTTTAACAGCTTACAATCTGTAGCGTGAATATAATCTCAAGGATATCGATCTAGAATCACAATCTGAGCGCTGATGCTTTCCTGTATCCTAAACTATTAATGCCGGATATATAAAAACGCAAACCTCACAGATTGGTGAGTATACTACTTGAAAGTGTATCTAGTATGGTGACATCTTAGTGCCAAAAAACGGGAGTGTTTCACACGTTACAGAAATATAAAACCACTATTTCGCTTAAATGCGTCATGCATATTTGGCAAAGATGATCAAAAGATTTTGCATGATTATTCAAATGAGTATCCCGAACTTCGAATACATTAATCGACTTAGAAATCATCTTAGAAGCTCGACGATGTCACCTTGTCGCACAATATAACAAAATGCTCGAAAAGTTATTATTTGATATTATGGAAAAAAACTTCAAACTGTTAACGTTGTATGTATGTATGTATGTATGTATGTATGTATGTATGTATGTATGTATGTATGTATGTATGTATGTATGTATGTATGTATGTATGTATGTATGTATGTATGTATGTATGCATGCATGTGCTATTTAGATTTTTAGCGTAGCTTAACAATTTTTTCAGTCATATTGCTACGATGTCTGCAGTGTGGCATTTTATGGTGATGTCTATCACTTGGACATCATGCCGCAGACATGTACCATGATATCTCACCCAGTAGCTATATCCTGACACCAGGCAGACCAGTCCTAACACCAACTTCTTAATGCTGCGCGCCAAGCCAGGCAGCTGTTAGTACCATTTGTATAATTATTTGGTATGACTCGACAGGGGATCGAATCAAAATAGCAATCGCTGGTTTTCCACTCCACTGATACCCAAATGCCTAACCGTCACACAGTACACGCAACGTACAGCGGCAAATTTACCCGAAGAAACAAAACATCACTTTGTGCTTCATAACTTGTGGGATATGATGGTCACTTAATAATGCAATAATGCAACATTATGTAAACGTCTTTTACATTCTTCTTATCCAAACTGCCCATATATGAGTTTTCTTCTTAGGATAAGATACAACGGCGGTATGATGACATCTTCTAGAAGCCATGCTGACACGAATTCATTTCATATACATATTAATGTATACAAAGACATATGTGAGGCATCGCTGGTAAACGAGACACCATGCGAACATCAACTTGGTAAAGTGAGACCCTGCTTCCGTTATCTCCTGATGTTCCTAAACCTTCATAGTTTAAAATCTGCATTCGTGTTCTATATTATCTTCTGTGTTGCTAGAGAAATATGGACGTGGTCTTCTATTTTCAAATCTTACAGAAAAACATGGTAATATATGCGTACGTTTTATATATGCATGCAACTCTTTTAAAAAGAGCACATGGGGATATTGTATTACCCACTGTTCGCTCGTCCCTTTGGGGTAATTATCTACAACTGTAGTGTAATCATTGCGTCACACCCCCTGTGCCCATGAAAGAGGATCAAAGGTAAGGTTGTACAATTTTATGTATATGTTCCAAATATTTTCCCAACTAAAAGTTGTAAATATAGCCATAGCGAAGTCGCATACTGTATGTGACGGACTTTGGTCACTCTCAGAAAGTGGGGCTTTTACGAGTATATGGAGGTGGCGATGGGAATGAGTGTAAGGAAGGGTGTAGTTATTTGAAAGTAGAAGTCTCTATATGATTATCACAGTCGACATTTGCCATATAACTTTGAGGATGGGGAAATGGTGTCCAGGAAAAGAAAATATTTTGAAAATAATATACATGCTTTGATCTGTAAAAACGACTAAGCACGCGTTCTATCGTAGCTGAACATATCCTGGTTCGTAAGAAGCACCCACGCCAAGCACCAGTTAAATGTCGAGTCCCAATGACTAATATACTTCATAGTGCGTGTGACCACATATACCTCTCCATTTCTAATTATGTACTTCCTTACGACCTCGTGATGTATATCTAAGTGGCTTCATTGTGTATTCTAGATCGAACGAGAATATAAGGGTCACTCCTTTTCCATACACGGGCATAAGTAACGTTTCGTGTGTAATTTGTAATTGTGTGCGTACGAAATTTGAAAGTTTCAATGACTTGCCCGTCACTATTGAACCACTAACAGACCTATTCATCGTTATGTTGGCCATCTTCACGTCAATGTAACTGGTTAAATTGGCAATATATACATATATACAAAGGAGCTGATCCTTGTATACAAAATTCAAATTAATATCGTGACTCTATATAAAAGCCGTAAATATTGATTAACTAATTTAAATGTATCTAACTGTATGCATCGAATCTGTTGAGATGACTTAAAGATTATATATATATATATATATATATATATATATATATATATATATATATATATATATATATATATATATATATATATATATATATATATATATATATATATATCATCTTGTGTTGGGTGGATTACAGAACAGGTTAGCACAGGCAAGAGATCTGCAGACAAGAGTACATGCCGTCAAATTTATTCACGTCTCTAAAAAGTGACAAACTTAACGCAGAGAAACATGAACCGTTCTACTTAATGTTCTTTAAACGATACTCTCTACTCCTGGACTTTTGGCCCATATTTGTTGTAGTCGAAGAATGGTATGATATAGAGATTCCTCCATGATGGAGTGTTTAACTATATGTTTCATGGCTTTTCTAAACATGTTGGCTTGGAACAAAAAGTGCATTATGCCACAAACATCCTGCGCAACTGTAAGCTAATAGACTTCGAGCAAAGATAACCTTCCAACTGTATATAAAACAGCAGTGGAAATTACTTAATGGTCCTTAAAGAGATATGAAGAAAACGGATTTTATAGAAACACGATGGGCACCACTGTGGAGTACAGCTCAAGTCATATTAAGAATGTTAGAGTAGTAAGAGAAAGTTCAGAAAATAAATTAAAAAAGCAAGCAGTGTGCACAGAAATAATTGAACAAGTCAGAAAAGCCAGCCTATTTGAATGTGGGGACGTTCTTTAAAATAGTAAGACTGCGTAAGCAGGACCAAGAAAGATATTTGGGAAATGAAAGTAGAACTAAGAATTAAAGCTTTAGACGACAATTTTAGTCAACAATCTGGTGATGAAGTTAGAAACAAATGTGAAATAATATGAGGGAAACAGATATTAAACAAGGAACTGACAGTCTTTTTATCTGGTAACATAATAAATTAGTAATAAAGAGGTTGATAGAGATTAAATTAAAATGATGCAGTAACGCAAAAGTTCGCGCAAACCATGTTATGTATGCTGTTCAATTAATTAATTCCTTTTCATGCCTAATATACAATTGCATCGTGTCACTGAAAACTTATCTCACCAATTTTAAATGTGTAACATTTGTTTCCAAAAGTAAATATAAGATAGGCTCGACGTGAAATACTATATGAATATCTCCATCATTCCTGGTTTTCAAAATAAATTTGCAAAGAATTATTGCTGAAGATATTTGATTAATTTAGAAAACCAAATCTATAGAATAGTCCGCATTCCTGGAATGCGCATGCCTTCCGTATGATGTAGAGTTTTATCAATAAGTTTTACTCTCATATTTGCAAAGAAACAAATCTTACAAGAATCTCCCCTCCGACTTTAAGATAAGCACGTACCTACAGCTCAGTGAGGAAATTATGCTGGAGTTATACTTCCTCCTATTTTTCTAATTCTGTTACATAAAAAATGTGGTTCAAAAATAAAGTTTAGTGTTTTATGCCATTGTGTGAGCGCCATAGGAAATGATGGTATGAATCAAGTAAATATAGACAAATTGATAGCCATTTTCTTTGCAGATAAAACATCGGAACAAGGTTAGAAGACCTGTTCTAGGACAAGCACGTATCCGAACATTGAGACAAATTATTAGGGATGCTTTTTGATGAGTAATTAGCTTGGAACTGTGAACATAGCTGAGCTTATGTGAAGATGTTGTCAATGTCTAAATCTCCTTAGGAACCATCAAGGAACCGGTTGGGGACCGGATCTGGACAACTTCTAACCTATATCGAACACTGATGCGATTTAACAAAAATTATGGAGGTCAGGGTTACACTTCGCAAAGCTCAATCTCGTTAAAGAAGCAACCGTTTTCTTAAAATAAACTTAATTATTGTACTATGGTGTTTATGTAGATTCTTTACAACATAGGCAATCAGGGGAAGGAAAACGTAGAGAAGACATCTAAATTAAAACTCAATGAACACATTATCTTGCAACTGGTCATGTATCCAGGAAATATATACAGTAAAATCGTACAAAAAGTGACAATAAATGCCGAATCGAAAGGGGCAGCATTCCAAAAGGGAGCAAGCTGTTAAACATAGAAAGCAAATTAGCAGAAACTTCAAAAGCCACCAAGACACTAGATCAATCAACCCATTAATATCTCAACTAAAGCTAATAGCTGGCAGTTGTGAAAAGATTATAACAAATAACAGAACGATAGGCACCAAGGGCCCACATTATGCCGCCTATGAAACCCTCCAGCATATAGTCAATGACATTCCAAAGCAGAGCATACAGAGCCACGTCAATATCCAGGCTACTTTTCTTCACCAAGTACAAACTGCAAAATATAAAGCAACGTAAGATATACAAACTTTTCAAAACTTCCACCTACGTTAGATGGTAAATAATAAAAAGATAATTATATATATATATATATATATATATATATATATATATATATATATATATATATATATATATATATATATATATATATATATATATATATATTGTATTGGGTGTCCTGAGAGGGGTAACACCTCTGGCTGGATATGCTGTCGTACTCCTTCGGAGATAGCTCTCCCACCTTTGGTCCCTACTTGGCACTCAGCTCTAATCTTTGAGTACAAGTACCTTTTCTGTATCATGTATTACATTTCGGAAACCGCGCTCGACTGGTCGGCTAAACCAGGCTGAGTGTAGCCGACGGGTCCTAAAATGTTGGTGATGTAGGCTTCGTCCAGCTAGTATGTGAAGACTGGATTCGGCAGGTTGCGTGAAGAAGTCATGATGTGATCAACCAGCAGATCAACGAAACACGCAGTTTGTCAAGGTCATCCACTGCACTCAACGCTGTCTCCGGGGGTCTCATGCTGCTGAAATCAGATGGTTTTGGGCTAGACAATGAGGTCAACGAACTGTGAAACTATTTCTCGCTTTAAATAAAGCCACCGCGCATTTGATTCTTGTCATCCACCAATCAATTTCAATACAAACTAAAGTCTTTTAGCTACAGGCAAGCAACGAAGCGGCAGATGTGAGCAGATTCGTAACCCATTAGAATCGTTTACTATTGACAAGGATTAGCAGTGGTGTCCGGCAGACCCTGAGAGACCTATCAGCCTTCTTCAGGAATACACTGCTCACCTGCCTGACACAAGAAGGCCCAAGAAACGATTTCCTAAACATTGCCTGCCTTAAATGTCCCTTTTAAGCATTACGCGTCTGACGGGTCCATACTACGGTAGTCAAAACACAAAATTGAAAATGAGGATTGTTCGTCTCACACTTAGCGTTTCGAATGTGTGCACCTTACTATTCAGAGCTGATGCGCAAAGACCCCAGTGAAGACCTACCCTAACTAGAAAGAAAATCGCCAGATACAACGTAGACAGTGCTGCCTTGACCAAGACCCAGCTTGCAGGAGAAGGAGAACTATATGAAATAGGCTCTGAATACTTCTTCTGTTGGAGCAGCTGAGAAAGTGAAGGGAGCCAAGAGACCCCCGTAGTCTTTGCGGTGAAGGCAGCACCGTTGTCAAATTGGCTGGGCCTCCCAAGGGAGTAAACACAGACTCATGGCCATGAAACTCCCTATTTTCTCGGGAAGAAAGCACAGTACCATCATCAGTTGCTATGCTCAAACCAATACCATCCCAGATGAAGTGATGTTCAAGTTCTCCGGGGATCTTTACTCTGTCATTGCTGACGTTTCAATTGCGTATCGCTCGTCATTCTTGGTGATTGCAGTGCAATAGTAGCTTGCGATCACGTTGGGTGGAATGAAGTGCTAGGAAAGCACGGAGTGCTTCGCTTTAACAGCAACAGTCTCATGTTGCTCCAGACTTGCGCCGAGCATGAATGAACTGCATATCACAAATACAGTCTTCCGCCCACATACCCGTAACCGGACGTCGTGGATGCACCCTCGCTCCAAGCACTTGCACCTCATCGACTATATCATTGTCAGGAAACGGTACAGGAAGTATACGCGTGTGTCCAAGACCACCGCCTCATGACCACCAATAAAACATCCGCATTCTGCCCAAAAGACGCCCACAGAGAAGGAAGGCTCATAAAAGACTAACACCATCAAGCTAAGCAGTCACTCATGAATGCCCTGGAATAACGACTTAAATCCACTCCTTTCGATAATAAGCATGTGGATACCGACTGGACTGCACTCAGAAAAATGGTTTACTGCACAGCTTCGGAAATCCTGTAATATTCAACCGAAACGCATCAAGACTGGTTAAATGAGAGCTGCGACGTGATCAAGCAGTTGTTAGATGAGAAACACCGCCTCCTTCAAACCTACCATAACATGTCCACCTCTAGGAACGATGCGTACAGCAATATACGCAGAACTGTACAGCAAAATCTACGTCAGATGCGAGACACATGACTGACCAGCAAAGCTGAAGAGATCCAGTGCTACGCCCTGAAATAATTTTATAGACCTACATTGTTTGGATCATCACCGTTTCTCAGAGCAGACGAGAACACACTACTTACTGACAAAGAAAAGATTATTCAATAATGGTCTGAACACTTTGACAACGTCATGAATCGCCCTCCATCCATCAACGATGAAGCCATCATTGGTCTTCTCCAATTAACCATTAACAAAGCACTGGATGACCCTCAAAACGTCCTTGAGATACAGAAAGCGACACATCTGATCAGGTGGTAAAGCACCTGGTTCAGCCTCCTACCCAGATAAGGTCTACATGTACGGGGGCGCATCCCTGATAGAATGGCTCCACCAACTGTTTTTACAGATGAGGCAGCAAGAGACGGTTTTCCGGGAATTCAAAGACGCTTTCATAATCCACTATTATAAGGACAAAAGAAGCCGCCAGGTCTGCGACAATCACCTTGATGTATCATTACTCTCAGTTGCAGGAAAAACAATCGCCAGAAGCCTAAAGAACCGCCTAACTACGCACCTTGGCCAGGAACTATTGCCCGAAAGCTATTGTCGATTTTGAAAGGAATGTGGGATTATCGACATGATGTTGGCTGCGAGGCAGCTATGAGAGAAATGGCAAGTTCAAAACAGATACCTTTTTTCTTCATCTGCATTGACTTGACAAAGTCAGTTGATACTGTTAGCTCGTGGAAGGTAATGGCCAAGTACGGATATCCGAGAAAATGTATATTCATTGTGCATCACGTCCACCATGGCATGCAGACAGGAGTCCATGACAATGGAGAAACATCTGAGCCATTTCCAGTGACTAATGGCGTCAAGCATTGTTGTGTTCTGGCACCAACTATGTTCAGTCTCGTGTTCTCCTCCATTCTGACTAATGCTTTCATTGACGGAGAGGTTGGAGCCGACATCAGGTACCATACGGATGAAAAACTATTCAATCCCAGGAGGATTCAAGCATAACCTATGGTTATGACAGACACAATCACTGATTGTTTATTTGCTGGTGACCGCGACCCCAATTCTTGTTCAGACGCCGACTTTTAAGGCAACGTTGCCACGTTCTCCAGCACCTGCACAAGCTTTGGTCTCACCATCAGTACCAAGAAGACTAAAGTCCTGAATCAGTCTGCCCCTGGTAAACCCTTTGTTGATTCCAGCATGAGAGTCAACGACCACAAACTCAACGTAGTGAATCGTGTCACCTATATTGGCAGCACATTGTCACATAGCGTTACTATTGACGACGAAGTGAACTTTCGCATTGAAAGAGCCATCGCAACTTTCAACAGATTGTATGCGAACGTCTTGAATATCAAAGCATCAGCATTCAGACCAAGCCAAAGGTCTACAGGGCAGTTGTGCTCCCCACACTACTTTATGCATGCAAAACATGGATGGTGTACCAACGCCCACACCAGGAAGCTAAACCACGTTCACTCCACAAGTCTCAAGAAAATGCTCAACATCGAGAGGCAGGATAAGGTTCCAGGCATTGAGGTACTCGCCATTTTAGGTCTCCCCAGCATCCACATCATCCTGATGCAGCGCCAATAACCGGTTGCCTAACAGACTCTTCTGTGGCAAGCTACAGTAAGGACAGCGATCCCAAGGAGGTAAGAATAAACGCTTCAAAGACAATCTGAAAGCTGCTGTGAAAGGGTTAATCATAAACTCTGATTCCTGGGAGCAAACTACAAGCGATCGAGTTACTTGACGTTCCTCCGTGCACATAGGCTCTAGATTGTGCGAACCTAGCAGGACAGCAGCTGCAGCGCTGAAGACGCAAGCCAGAAAAACAGGTGCCATCAACCCTCCTGGAGATGTCCCACTCATCCTCTGTCCCTTATGGTAACAAACATAACGTGCAAGAGTAGAAGCGGATACCACAAAACACCATAAGTTCGGGTAACCAGAGCAAATATAAATAAAACTAAATCAAAATTAAGAAACAATCGGCATAAAAAATTGGCATTAGCTAGGAAAAAGGTAAAATAAAATATCAAACATCAACGTACAGACCAATTGATGCCACAATTATCTACTAAGTAATGCAGCAACATAATACCTCAAAAGGTCACTAACCAATGATATGTAATCTATTCTAGCAAACGACATTATTCCACTATCATATACTTATCTTTATATATTAAAAACTCGGCATTAGGCAATATACGTGTAAACAACAGAACTTTTACATTAAATAAACGTTGAAAATATATAATATGGCCCAAATTCTATGTCGTCAGGCCCAGGAAATCAAGGTTGCCATGACTGATACACAACTAGAAGCATCTTACACTAGAAATAGAAATACATCTTTAAATGAATGTATTGGCTTACACATGGATATTATTGTTCGTAAAAATAATAAAAATAACACTACTACTACTACTACTACTACTACTACTAATAATAATAATAATAATAATAATAATAATAATAATAATAATAATAATAAAAGTAATAAAAAATAAAAATAATTTTAATAATAATAATAATATTAATAATAATAATAATTACAATATTAAAAATAATTATAATTATGATCAAAAAACTTTGACGTTAGCGATTGCGATACGAAATAGAAATACATCTTTAAATGAATGTATTGGCTTACACATGGATATTATTGTTCGTAAAAATAATAAAAATAACACTACTACTACTACTACTACTACTACTACTACTACTACTAATAATAATAATAATAATAATAATAATAATAATAATAATAATAAAAGTAATAAAAAATAATAATTTTAATAATAATAATAATAGTAATAATAATTACAATATTAAAAATAATTATAATTATGATCAAAAAACTTTGACGTTAGCGATTGCGATACGAAATATTTATCTTTTACCAGTTTCAGGCCTATTCCAGGTATTGACTTGAAACGATCGTACTTTTAGATTACTAGATCGGATACGTATGATACATCGCAAATTGGTCAAACCTGAATTCATTAGTGACGTTATGATTGTATGCATGTGTATGCTAACATAATTTCAGTGGTAATATGAGATTTAAAGTAAATATATAGGTAACAGAAATGCAAAAGGAGATAAGAGGCGTCCAATCAAGTGCGACCCAGAAACGTCATTATACCAATGGAGTTATAAATAGAGCAATGGAAATAATTCTTACAAAAATCAATAAATCAAATGTTGTTTTGCCTTTCTATTTAAACACAAATCATAATACATTTATCTTTTTAATTAGTATGGTACAAGTTAGAAATATATCGGTCTATAAATGTGTTTCGGTGTTTAATGTTAACCAAAATGACCCATACAAACAATAAAACTTTCGCATATAGCGGAACAAATACATTAAAAAAATATGGAAATGTTAAACCCGCATAGATTATAAAATCAAAACCCTGTCTCATAAACTTTAAGCAAATGTGGTGTTTAGAACCCAAAACACCCAGCCACATACGTTGACTTGGAATGGTCACAAACAAATAAATGGAACGAACTAAAAAAAACGGGGTTGACGTTTCCTGACCTAAAATGAATCTCTTGCCAGAACCCGCCATTTGTTTTAGAAAAAATATAGTATCTTATTTTTACCTATCAACTAAAAAAATAGCACAACGAACCTGTATTCTAAATAGCGTTAAGACGACACCATTAAGTTTTTGACAAGGAAATTTAAGAAAAAAAAAATCAAGAACGGTTATCAACAACACATCGGTCAGCTCTCTAACCACTCCCTGCATACAGGCTTCCAAACCTGACAATTAAGAAATGTGGGATGCACACATTAAAGCGGATGTGTGGTGCATTTAGCATTATACTGTGAAAACCAAAAGTACAAAACATACAAAAATAGACGTGGTAGTACAATAGTGATATCTTATATGCAATAAATTAATAAACGTATATACCTCTGCAGCTGCAGATGTGCAAAAACTTATAAGAGCATTATATACGGTGAGGTATTTAGAAACACATATTGTTTGTGAACTGAAGGCATTCGGTTCTTCCCATTGAAAGCTCTTCGCGCGTGCGGCATAGGATGGACCGAACGCACTATTTTGAAATATGACACAGTATACATTTATCACCCTCGATTATCATTGTACGCCAAAATCGAAACTCGAGTACATGTATTTAATGAATACGAGTGTTTATACAATTCCGTGACAAACACAATCGTCCCATACAACTTACAATATATTTCATCTGAATCCATAGACTGGTCTTCACTCGCATCAGAACCGCTCTATTTCACTGACTTCAAATTGTGTGCCGAATGTATTTTAAAAATAGATGACAACTTATCAAAATCAAGTCATTAAAATAATATTTTGCTATTGGTAGTTACATATATGTATATAACATCTTCGCATAAGCAAGCACACACACACATATATACAGACACACCTACAAACATATATATATATATATATATATATATATATATATATATATATATATATATATATATATATATATATATATATATATCTGGCGATGACTGATGACTTTAGCGACGTTTACTAGAGTGAGTGATTAATTAGATCGTCGATAACAAATGCCGATGTATATAATTATCAACGGAGATGGACTTCGCGATGTTGTTCAAGCTTTAATTAAAAGCATAACCCCAAATGCTAGTATGCTTGCAAAACTATTAGTTTTAAAAGCCATGAAGTTGTTCGCGATAATGCTTTTGGCACTGTTGATCATCTTGCTAGAAACGCATTTTCTTCGGTCAAAGACAGGCTCTAACGATTAGTACGACAAAAACCATAACTGTCGGTATGGCTCTCAACAAAAGCATCAATACATGGCATATACACCTCTAAAACAGGGTAGAGGTCTAAGTTTACAAGGAACATGGTATGGTTAAGATCTGAGACTGCCGGGCGGTAGAGGTTTCGCTAAAACTCCAATTTTTATTTACCTAATGCTGCTGGGTGATTGAATATAAAAACCTCAGGGGTGATTTTTATGCGTGATGAATTACTGTTGCATACGCGGTTGATGGACATGAAGCTGTCTATTGTTATTACAATGGATTGACACAACAAAGCGAATTCGTACAATATAGTGGTTTGCCAATCTGGTATTTAACATTACCATCACAGCCAACAACGGATCCACAAATATGTGCATGTGGTACTTAACGCCGTGTCAAAGTCATCAGCACCGCCGCATACGGTCGTGCACCAAAATACGCAAGTGGTCGTTTTAAAGAGGTTAATGGTTTATAATGTTAGATATTCACGGAAGATCTACTTTGAGTAATTGCCCAGTTGAAGCTGATCTATCTGCATATCTGATTAGAGATGCATTTGCTGATCTTATTCGTCACTCTAAAGTTGATCCAGATGAGGTTCTTGTATTTTATGATCAGCATAGGCGGCTAAGGATGAGCAATATCAAATAGGTGGATATCATTCTGCGTGTTTTGGGTGCAACCAATGATAGCATCGTGGTATTTACCGGCGACCGTAACATTTGTAGAGTTTCGTAGATATGTTCCTATATCCGGTGACTCAATAACCGGTTCATGACTGGAAATAGAATTGCTAGTTTGGGAGAACCCAAATTGGCCGATGACACTGCACAAAATTGTACGTGAACGATGGTAATGTCACGATGAGAAATACGTTAACAATGAGCGATAGATTAATATTAATTAATAGATAATTACGGAAGATCTGCTATCCGCAAACGTCCCAATGACATTAATTTATCCAAATATTAATCACGAGATGAACTTGCACATGTAATGCATATCTCAGCGACTTTCACCCAGGTGAAGTTGTTTTTTTTTTCTTCAGAATCAGCAAGGTTAAAGATACATAGAATAAAATAAAATAAACATAAAAGTTAAAGATGAGCAATATATTGTTGACAGATATTATTATGCCAGTTCCATGCGCTAACAAAGATAACTTAGTAGTGTTTACTAAAACGGGTAAAACTGAAAACTTGGAAGAATCACTTCGAACAATTGTTATGTAGATTTGTGATGAGCTTATCATTACCTTCTTCTCATTTCCTGTTATGAGAAGGAATTACTCAATTTAAATAATGTCGATATATATATATATATATATATATATATATATATATATATAGAGAGAGAGAGAGAGAGAGAGAGAGAGAGAGAGAGAGAGAGAGAGAGAGTTCAGGGTCTCTTAAAAGAAGTGTCGCCACGATTATGAGACACAGCTACATCTATAGTGAGAGAGACAAGTCTTTCTTAGCTTCAGGATGAGAGGAATTGTATTTAAATAATAAACAGACATATATTACTACATTCCAGAAACACATCTATAAACTTTATATTCAAAATGCATGAAATACAAATTGAATTACACTTTCCTTTAAAGCTTTTCAACTTCATTCATTTGTATAATTTCTGCATTTTAAAATATAATACAAATAGTTAAATCTCGATCAATTTCATGATAGCCAAAAGTATAAAATGTAATAGCTGCAATTAATGCAACAATCAATTTAAAGAAATGTATTTTACTCATTTTAAAATAGAATATTGGTTTGGAATATGTTGCTAGATATTATTCTTTGTTACTTAAAGAATACTTTCAACATTAAATCTAAACATGAAGTTGGTAGCGAATTTGTCTTTACAATAAAAATTACATAAATATAATTAAATATGAATTCTTTAAAACAATTAAACATTCCATTACAATATATTATAATTAAAAGATTTCAGTGAACAATGTTGCAAGCATATGAACTTTACCATTCATATCTCAAACATTAAAAATGCTTATTTATAAAAGAAGTTTAGGATATATACAGTTCTTACCTGTTGTGAGAGAGACAAATTCTATTCTAGATTCTGGATGAGAGGAATTGCCCTTGGCGATTTGCGCGCTTATTTAGGGGGCGCTCACCATTTAGTATGTACTTTTCAGATAGTGACGTATGTGAGGTGAAGTTGCTTGCATTTGTAACATGCACAATGGGGATAATGTTGGTATATCTCAATGCTACTTTGTTGTAATGTGGCTGATATTTCTTTGGATACTGCACTTGTGGAAATTGTACGTGATCTGAGCACATGGTATAACAAAATGGATGCTCCCATGTGCTTAAAAAATTAGCCAGAATTAATCAAAAGTACACTAACTTCAGCATTTATTAAACTAGGGAAAACGAATTTTGCTGAAGTAGGCAATATCAGCTTCTGAAAGTGTAGTGAACAAATTACAAAATATCTGAAAAGTAAAAAAAGTTATCGGATCATTTTTCTACAATTTACCTCTGAAGTCCAGTAAGTGAAAATGACCATGCAGAGCTAGCAGTTTTTTTATTCGAGCCCATCTTAAGTTAGCCCAAGCTGTATACTCTAGAACCTAAAGTACACCCATCAATCATACATAAAAATAAAGGAAATTGAAAGTTCTTCTCCCAACACCTAAGATATACAAAGTCTTTATTATATTGCCAGTATAACCAGTGAAGAAATCCCAGAAAATTATTTTTCTTTAAAATTCTAACCCTATGCAAAGTACGAAACTGTAGAGCGCCACCTTAAAGAACCACTGAAGATGTGTTTTCAACTTATTGAAAAACGTGTCATATTCTGCAGTCAATTTCAAACATATTGATATATCATACATAGTATTTACTTCCAAAATGACAAACACATAGTTAATTTACTATACCCCTCTGAAGTAACTTAAATGTAGCTTCATGTCGTCAAAACTGTATTTTGACGTCACTGGGAAATGCTATTATTTTGACATTAAAGAAAGACATTCAAGAATAAATACATATGAAGTATTTGTTTTATTTTTCAATCCAAACATTAAATAATGTATTTTGATCATTTCCCAAGTTGCAAACTATACTTTGGTCATGTATACATGTAAATCAAGTGAGAAAAGTGAGGAAAATTCCATAAAGTTTGAGGTAATAGTGCAAAAATTGTCCAGCAAAGAATTAAGAAAAAAATGTCATTGATGCTATAAATTCATAACAGTAGACATAAATATATATTTTGTTTGAAAATAATTACTTTTTTTCCCCGGCACTAGTAATCTAATTTGAATCTGCACTAATGCATGTATGCCAAAGAATTGAAATGAAAAGTCAAGGGGAATTAATTCCTGGTGAGACCATTCCATGGACCAGGAATGTGATTGATGATTACATACATAATTGATTACAATGAAAATCAAATACATTGACTGCTTTATATGGTCAAATTAATTATAAAACCAATACATGAAGACTTGTATGCCAAAAGAGCGGGTATGTGTGTTTCCCAACAAATTTCAAGCCCCAGCCTCATTATGATGTTACATACTGTCTAAGATCCATCACAACCAGGAACAACTGGTAACCATGATGTCACTAATACTACATCAACCCACATTAGCCACTATTTAAGAAAACATGGCTAAAGGAAGAGCTAAGAAAATAGCTAGGTGTCCACAAGAGTTCATACAACACAGTCAACCATAGGACTATGGATTACGGGTATCCAAGAGTGACCAACCTATTCAGGTTGCAATCTGGTTCTACATCTCCACAAATAAAGCGCCCAAGAATTGATGTATATGAAGAATCACTATCCTCCTGTGGCCCAAATAAAGTGCACCCAAGCTTTGCCCTGAATTGGAAAAAGAAAGAAATGAAGAAAACTTAATTGTTGGGTCACATGTTGCAGCGTGTTGTCAACATTAATGGAAATGTATTTATCAACATACCAAAACTAGATAGGATATTGGAAACATTGTGCATAATGCATGGCTGAGCTGCAAATTGCAAGCGATATAATCCATCGATGTATAAAAGCAAAACTCAAGGACTGTGTGCCTTTACAACAGTTAAATGTACAAACTGCAATCTGCAGGAAGCAGAACAGGCTGCCTTTCCAGAAAAGTGCCAAGGACATAGAAAGTGAGGCACAGGCACAGGAAAATTAAATGTGATGTTGGCACTTTCTTGCTACAAGGCCAAAGTTTTAGTGACTGACTTGCCCATTTAGCATCCTATTACTCAAAATTTCTGCCATATGCGAAACATTTAAATCTTTCTTATATTAAAAAGCTTGAATATTTACTAAGAAATTTTGTCTTAGATGTCAAGCTAAGTAAAAGTTCACAATTTCTAAACATAAATAAGTGCGAGAGCTTGCACAATATTATTTTACCTATGCACCTAAAGTATCAGTATGGAACAGAAATTTTGATGCATTATGTCATTCATCCCCTCATAGCTCTGAGTATGGTACAGGAAACTTTGCACTCCCACTGACCAAGTCTCATGGAATTGTTCTACTCAGTCTGATCCAGTATTTCAGCTCATAGTAGAATGAGATCAGAGAACAGTAAAAGATAAGGAGAGGAAATCAAGTCTTCAGTACAAGTACATATGCTACATCAAACGCAAACAAAAATGCAACAGAAAACCTGAAGAAAATTCAACGTTTGCCAATTCAATAAATTTGTTTGTTTGTTTGATTAGGATTTTTAACGTAGCTTTAACAATTTTTCAGTCATATCGCTACGATGTCTGCTGTGAGACAGTTTATAGTGATGTCTAGCACTGAGGCATCATGCGCAGACATGTAGCATGATGTCCCACCCAGTCACATTATCCTGACTCCAGGCCGACCAGTCCTAACACTAACCTCTTAATGCTGAGCGTCAAGCGAGGCAGCTGTTAGTACCATTTTTGTAAGTCTTTGGTATGACTCGGCCGGGGATCGAACCCACGACCTCCCGCTTCCGCGGCGAACGCTCTAACCACTAGGCCACCGGAGCGGTGAATTCAATAAATAACTTTGTACCCAATGAACATCCATACACTTTAAATCCTTTAAATGAACGCATGTAACAATTATTAAATGTACCTGACTATCACAGTATACACCACTCCCCCTAGCCCATATTGCCTTGGCATTCACCATAGGCCTTACATGATTTTATAGCCATATTTACTCTTTTTGGTTCAAGTGATAAGTGATCATGTTTTTGCATGGCATCTGTGTGATACCTCACACTGATATGGTAGTGAATTTACCATAATTTCGACATAGAACCTTGGTCGGTGAGCCAAAGCAATCTTTATTTTCCCACGAAAGGTTACATACATTATTCCATAACCATGTTGTTCATGTGAGCCTATCCAAATGTGACACTTGCTGCAGACTTGTGTATGTTGAGTTGAAGCTCTTTTATATGTCATTATTTCTTGAACTGTTAATTTAGTTTGAAATATTTCTGACTTAGCTTAATAAAACATGACCATATGATACTATAGAATTTTTTTATCTGTCAATACAAAATTATTTAACACCAGGAAAATAAATTTTGTTAATAGTTTAATTTCACAATGAAAAAACAGGAGAAAATATCCAAATTATTACCAGTTCAAAGAAGAACTGATAGCATCTTCCTTGAGAAATGTGAAATTAATGAAACATTTTTAAAAACAATGACACACAGAGGTTTCTAATTGCCACCAGTCTATGTCAAATTGCGTACAATAGCAAGGGACATAACTCTTCTCAAGCCCACCTGCAGCCGCTTAATTAAAGCAGAATTTGGAATGAAAAGACATTTAAGTTCTAAACTGCAGTGAATTTAAACTAAATGAGCCAATATTAATGCAAACAGCAATAAATATAACTCCATGGGTATACACCCGAATGCTCTTTATGGGGGCGCTCACCAGTTAGTATATACTTTTCAGATAGTGACGTATGTGAGGAGAAGTTGTTTGCATTTGTAACATGCACATTGGGGATAATGTTGGTATATCTCAATGCTACTTTGTTGTAATGTGGCTGATATTTCTTTGGATACTGTACTTGTGGAAATTGTACATGATCTGAGCACATGGTATAACAAAATGGATGTTCCCATGTGCTTGAAAAATTAGCCAGAATTAATCAAAAGTACACTAACTTTAGCATTCATTAAACTAGGGAAAACGAATTTTGCTGAAGTAGGCAATATCAGCTTCAGAAAGTGCAATGAATGAATTACAAAATATCTGAAAAGTAAAAAATGTTATCGTATCATTTTTCTACAATTTACCTCTGAAGTCCAGTAAGTGAAAATGACCATGTAGAGCTAGCAGTTTTTTTTATTCGAGCCCATCTTAAGTTAGCCCAAGCTGTATACTCTAGAACCTAAAGAACACCCATCAATCATACATAAAAATAAAGGGAATAGAAAGTTCTTTTCCCAACACCTAAGATATACAAAGTCTTTATTATATTGCCAGTATTATTATTCTTTAATAATTATTTTTCTTTAAAATTCTAACCATATGCAAAGTACGAAACTGTAGAGAGCCACCTTATATGTAACTAGTCACAACGGAAAGACCAAATATGGCCATCCCTCGGTATACCGGTGTATACTTCATCCCAGCTGGAAAGATGCTCTCATTGCCAACTTACTGGGTTTATACAGAACAGCAATGTACATTGACTTTTGCTTGTAGCAGCATTCACTTTTATTCCACACAACAATGTACATTGCCCTCTTGCTTGTAACAGCATTCACTTTTATTCCACACAACAATGTACATTGCCCTTTTTCTTGTAACAGCATTCACGTTTATTCCATTAATATATAGTTGTGATTTAGAAATAAATTAAATTAATCTTAATATATTTTAGAATATTACTTTAATATAAATGAATGAAACATTACTTTAATACAATTTAGAGAATATGTCCGTTTTTTTCACTTTTACTAAAAATTACGTCGTAATATAATCATCGGAAAGATTACTTGGCGTGTTAAAAAAAATATTGCAGATATAATGTATGGCGATCTCAACTTGAGCAGAAATACATTTATTAATGCGAGAGAGCCAACTTCAGACAATGGCGTTCCAGCCAAACATACGTCGACAACAACACCACAATTAGAACTGAGATCAGCAAGTACGTTGCTAAAACCGGCGATACAATGACTGGTGAACATAACATGGGCCGAAATAGCATTGCTAATCGGAGAGAACCAGAATGAAATAATGAGGCTGCAACAACCAAAATACGCGGAGATCAAAAACAGTTCAATAATACCTTCGTTATTGGCAATCAATGATGGACTGAACACATTCAGATCTGAATATACTAATTATATAACTACATTTGCAAATGTTCATAAAAAGCCTAATTTCTTTCGAAATACAACGGTCGCCGATATTAAGATCGCAAAATGCTAAATGTCGCACATGCTTTGTTGACAGGACAAAAAATACTAAAACGATTCAACATCGTGCTGTTAACACAACTCAGCTCAACAGCTCGATATACATAGCAGCGACTGGATTGACAACATAGTCAAAACAAAACAGCTTCATCTAGCATACCGCACAAGTTACTGGGTGCACATATGCTCTCCGGTTTTAGCGCCGCTAAATTTAGGATATTTACGACACTATCAATGGTGTCATTCCACAGGGAGCTTTTCCAGAACCGTGTGCAATCAAAAATGGCGAGAAAATATTTATACAAGATCCAGAAGACAAAATCCTAACAGCAGTGACATAATGGTGGTGTATGGAATTCGACGGGAAAACACCTGTTGGGAAAATAGTATATACCTTAATAAATAACACATAGTCCTATGGGTATATTCATGCATGTGCACATAAGGAAGGCATCGCTCAAGGAATTAATCGACTAGCATATGATAACACCACAATAATAGTGCAGACATCTCCACATCGACAATATTGCATTCGCGGTTTCCTCGTTGGTCGATGAAACAATGACATTAATCAGCAGATTAACAGCGACGCACTTGTTAGAATAGGCGGCATTGCTGTTGTCGGTTTTGATACCCAATATCATCGCGGAGACGATATCTACATGTACCAGAAAAACATTGCAATGAACACAGAACTGACACATCATCATCATCGATACTGTCAGCGGGATTAAGCGACGGTGCTGTATCAGATAATGAATTTTCCGCAATTATCGATAACAAAGCAAGGAAAACTTGCCAATGCCACATTTAGAATCCGTTTTATACATATTAATGACCGTATAAATAACGACAGGACTGAAGCACGTCATCGCCAACAAAATACCACCGACGACAACAATAATACAACATCAACATGTCCGGAATTCGATATTGTTTTCCAACACAGATCAAAGCTTTCATTGGTCGGTCACTTGACATCGCACTGGCACAAGTACGACTGTATTATAAATGTCAGGACAATTCACTTGATGGACTAGAGCCCAAAAAGTGCTGATATTCTCGCATACGACCACCAATGAAGGAACTATCGAGCCAGTCGCAATCTGATCCAATGTAAGCGCACAAACAGGATCATATCATATCAAATCGAATAAATCAATGATGAATTTTAACGTAGAGCCAAATCGATACCTGGAAAAGAATCAAAGATAGCTATTAAAATAAACAAGCCAACTAGTAACACCGCCATTGAAATATCGACGTTTACATATACAAGTCGACGCTCAGAACCGTGCTGGGATGGCACCAGAATGATTTGTTTTTATGAGAGACACAGAGTACAATAGACTCATCCCTGGATGGTCAGGTCAGGAAAATAGAATAACAATTCCTCATATAATATTACCGTCAGCGCGATTATTCGAGAATATGAAAGTTAACAGTGCAGTCTAAGAAAGCTATTTGAGCAGTATGTAATTGAATATCCGAATGATGATGTTAAAAAAGTCATTAACACAATAAAACAACCGACGACGATGACTGGCAACGATTTAACAGGAATTGTTGTCATGTCAGTCTGAAGTGATACCAGACCGTAACGGCTACCATGATGGATGCAAACCCACAAGAAATGGGGGTGGGGGATTGGGGTATTTTTTGTTTGTTTCGTTTCATTCTACGGGAATCCTAATAGACTCCAACACAAGTCGCATTATTCCTCACGTACGTGCACTTTTTGCCGCGTGAGTTTTATATTATCGGGACAAATCGCATCGTATTATCTCAGTAGCGCTTAACAATAGAACAAAGTTCGATATATAATGCTGTTAGCGTAAATCCGACAATGACAATTCCATTTCGTCCTGGAGTAATGTGATAAATCTGTACGGTTTTTGTATAACTTCTCTCTTCACGTGGCTGCTGTATTATCTTAAAATCATAGTGCTGATTTTTTCAACATAGAGTTGATTTGTGAGACCATCTTTCTGTAATTGTTCGATCCTAGAGATAATCCCGTTAATGTCTTCATGGTTCATTACACAACAAATGAGTTTCTTTACTAAAAGATTTTATCGAGGACAATATTCGATAATGTGTTTCTGGATATTGTAACCTTATCGTGATTAATACAGGCGTTTTTTTCTGAGCATGTGGCAAGAAGTGTTTTTAACTTACAAATACCTATGTCCATGTCACCAGAACACAATGACAAATAAATATTTCGAAGCGAATGTGCTTTAATGTCTGCTCGTGAAAATATTCCGTCTGGATTTCCTTGTTTGGCAAAAATGACATGGTAAAACACTAGATTGTTCAAATCCTCGTTGAGATCTCGGCGGACGACGCTTCATCAATCTTTGTGATACATTCAATAATATTGGTTTACGGTCGCTGCAGAATTATTAAATTCCTGCAGAACCTTATAGCATCGGTGGTCATCCAGGGATGGTGGTACTAAATAACGTTTGTCCCTTTTGAGCAACCTAAATGTTTGATCAACAGACACTGTTACAACATTTCTTAGAGCAACCAATAATAACAAGTCGGCACTTACAGGTAAATATGTAAAATGCAGCATGCTTCGAGAAAACAGAGGTCGTGAGATAAGATATTTTATGGACATGTATAGAATATCCAGTTATATCATAAAACAAATAATTCCCGATGTTTATGCAAACCTTTCATCATCATTTCTCTGCATACATCCTGATCTGTCATCACAATATAAATTATTTTGAAAGATACAAAGTTGTCTCATGTCAGAGAGAGAGAGAGAGAGAGAGAGAGAGAGAGAGAGAGAGAGAGAGAGAGAGAGAGAGAGTTCATATGAATGTATTGGGCTGCATCATAAAAAGTGACACAAAGTGATACATTGAATACCTTCACAAGGCATCTGACTTCTCTAAGAACGACGTAATGAAACGATGTACGTGTGTTATTACCAAATTATTTACAGGACAAAAAAGGTACGATTAAATTTAGCTTGTCTCCCAAGGTTCTAGCCCTGCCTTGGCAACTGAAGAAATGGCTGTCAAGGAACTATACCACAATGACCCGTCACTGTGCTACTATGGTAAACATACTTTTGGATTATGTTTTCGCAACTAGATAGGCAATAATTGACAACTATTGTTTGTGACAAACGCTTCTCTCATATAACTAATGACACAGCATGAAATGACTCTTATCAGCGTTGCTTGGGTCAAATCCGGTTATAATCATGTATCTCTTCGACTAATCAATCGTGACTGACCTTGAGCTCTGCGTTGATATGTATACCGACATCTCTTAATGCACTGTTCAACGTGCGAGAGAAACTTTCCAGATCATGCACCACTATAATAATAATCACGCATTAGTGTCACGAGAGATAACTCTCAATTTCCTTGATGTAAATATCTATTTTTAATTGCCAAAACGGCCGTTGGTATAAGAACATCGTGGAGATTTATACTTAATACAAAATATGTTGTTCACCTAAGAGTAGAACAAACTGAAACTTCAATATATATATATATATATATATATATATATATATATATATATATATATATATATATATATACATACACATGTATATATACACTTTTAGATACCAGGCGGTATATCAATAGTTCTCTGTTGTTTGGAAAAAATACTGAATTGTATTATTACAAAGTGTACTAATTGGCAAAGCTCGTGAGCTTTTCAATTCACAGTCGGTAAAACAAACTGATTATTATAATCAGGTTAAAGAATGTACCTTGAACAATTAGCAGATGGCAACTGAGCCAGATCCATAATGATTTAGAAGTTGTAGAAAATACACTTGACAAACACTCGTCGAATTTGCAATGTATAAAAAGAACAACCGCAACAAGAAGAAAAACATTATTTCTGATCAGCACAGATTGGAAACATACATACGAGAGAGAGAGAGAGAGAGAGAGAGAGAGAGAGAGAGAGAGAGAGAGAGAGAGAGAGAGAGAGACTGCTAATTCCATTCCCATAGGATGTTCTGCTTATTATTTGAAATCACTCTGCTTTCTTGTTGAGAGCGGCAACAAAAAACCCACTTGCATTCTATACATGTTCTATGCAAACAAAATTAAAACCACGAACAAAATGACACGCTGCACGGCATGGTCTTGAGAATCATTATCATGTATATGTCCACTATTAATATCAGGTCATGATATCTCCGTACATGATGAAATACCGGTACATGTGCGCTAGAGCTATTTTCCTTTGATTAAATACAATATTTAATATTCGACATACATGGGCTTGTTACGTAGTACGCACAATTATTACTTTTCTATTATCAAATTGAACTTCTATAATATTTATTCTAATCCAAGGACACTTTTCCTCGAAACCTATAGCAAAATCGTATATTGTCTCTCTTCTACCATTTTAATGGAATCGAGAACTTTGTTTCATATGTTGTGCTCCCGGTAATGATAATTCATTAAATATTCCACCATAGAAATACAAGCCAAATGTATTTCTTCGTCATAAAAGGAGATCTATCGTATATCCTAAGCTAAATGAAAAACGGTGCACAATCGAAATAAACTGGACCGGGATCAACGGGATTTATTCTGGGCTGTTAATTAGGCGCCTAGTCGACAAAAAGTATTCAACACCTTTGCCTTTAAAAAATGTAGTATCGTTTTTTTTCTTTGCGTACATTAAATCGATAGCACTTCGATGTCTTAGGTTAGAGGTGCATGCCTGTCAAATTTTTATATTATTGGTGTGTGAGTACAGTGATCGACATAGAAAAGGGAAGTAAATCTGTGGACCTACCACTCTTTCCTTACAACTCCAGTTTTCACCTCTAATGAGTAATAAATCACTTCATTTCGGTGCTGATTAAATCTTACGTTTACAATTGTGTCAGTTCTCAAAAGAAAGTTTCTTCTACCGAATGCATCTATGTAACAAAGGTTTGTAGATTCACCCGTAAGAATATCAAGAAATGATTTGAGAAAAAAGATGACCATGAGGTAAGAATAATAAAAAAAAAATCAATGAACATTTATTGTTAAGTTTCAAAGGCAATATACAGTGGTCATATATCCTTGTTTAATCATCAGAGCAAATAAGAGTATGTATACATGACTTTAACAAAACATGGAAACTATAAAATATATATTTAAACTTTATACTATTGTACGTATATTTTTGTCTTCCATTACCTTTAATAATTTAACCGCTCCGGTTGCCTAGTGGTTAGAGCGTTCATACCAAAGTAATACAAAAATGGTACTAACAGCTACCTCGCTTGACGCTCAGCATTAAGAGGTTAGTGTTAGGACTGGTCGGCCTGGTGTCAGGATAATGTGACTGGGTGGGACATCATGCTACATGTCTGCGGCATGATGCCTCAGTGCTAGACATCACTATAAGCTGCCTCACAGCAGACATCGTAGCGATATGACTGAAAAATTGTTAAAGCTACGTTAAAAATCCTAATCAAAAACCTTTAATAATTTTAACCATACAATATACAGAGTGATACAGATTAAAGCAAAAACATAAACTCTTTAAGTCTTACACAATAATCATGCTATTCGTAAACATTAAAAATAGGGTCATCCTCTTCTTTGGATGAAAAAAGGTTTATATGGTTCACTTTCTAATGAGTACGGAGGGCATATGTATACATGTATACACTTTAAAAATAACGAACATAACATATCGTAACAAGGTTTAATTATCCAACACAAGACTAACAAGAGAAATATGATATTAGGTATAAATGACAATTAGTAATGGCCATTGTATAGGGAATAATGAAGTCCGAGAGCCATTTGTAGAAAGGGTATATTGTGGTCAATAGTGTTTGTATACACAACAAAATGAGGAAAGATAATTATAATATACATTAATATGTTCAGTGCATATCGAAGAACAATGATTTCAATATGAGTTCCATACATTTTGTTAATAAGCTAAACAACATGGTGACATTTCTGTTTTTTCACTATACGTTGTTTAGACAGTTCTTTCTTAGATACTATTTTAGAAGTTCAGCAAAATATTTATATGGAAAAAAGAAGTGAAATTCATCACCTAGGGCGAAACATTCTGATTTCCTATCGGATATATTCAACTTGCCACTTTCCAGTTTCAATGGGATAAAGCACATCATCAAGTTTTGTATGAAAGTGGGTTAAAATTATTCCATTATTCTCTTAAATACGCGATAAAAATTATTCCAAATTAAAACTTTTTTAAAAATAATCTCAAAAGTCAGATTTGTGTATATTAATGTATTGGTGTCACAGGCAGCGTTTTCTTTAGCCATTTAACTGAGTTCTTAGAACTCAAATTGTGTTTAATAAAACTATTAGCATTAGCAGCGTGTAACACAATGTTGCGTAAGAATTTTGACATTGCACTCATTTTTCTAGTTACAAATAAAAACCAATGAAAAACAGCTCTAGTTTTGATAAAAGTCCTCGAAGGTGACCAACCGGGTTTTCCAAACAGCATGTATAGCTGAGTATTGTTTCATTACAATTAAAGTTTCTCGTAAATGCCATTGTTTACATTTTGAATCCTGTAACAGATAATCTCATAGCCCTCTATTATTTACATATTTACATTCTGATCACTGGCTCATTAAACAAACATACCCCACACCGTCTCCGTCTCTCTCTCTCTCTCTCTCTCTCTCTCTCTCTCTCTCTCTCTCTCTCTCTCTCTCTCTCGTGCATTTTATCTTGATATAGTGGAACAGGTTGTCATGATAACCCAAAAATGTTCATACTTAACAAATTGTGTATATGTTCACAATACAGTAAAAGTTTCTATAAATTTATAAGATTAGTTATGCAAAAAAGACAGGATCTGTTGTTGATCGGCATGTATGAGCACTTTAAACACATTATTTACTTATTATTTATTTATTGCTAATGAAATTGAAGCTAAGTGCCTTTTCCGTAGTTATACCGACATAGCTGACCAATAATTGCTTGAGCGGATATCAAACCGTGATGATTCGATTGTGATTCAGCCTCTCTATCAACTGACAAAACGTGGTTTTGTTGTCGGATAAAGAAAACCTTGAAAGTGGAGGTGTTCATTAGTAATTGGTGTAAAATGTTTGTGTGAGAGGCGCATGTGCACACTAATACTCATAGAGCAATATGTATTGGAATACACTTCAGGTAGTATTGACAAAATAAATTTTTGCACATGAATTATCACCTAACCTCATAACAAAGAAAAAGAACCAAAATAATAAGCAATAAACAAGCATAAATCACAACACTAACTAATCATTTATTACAAAAAAGAAAAAAAAATATTTTCGTTCTATGCGAATATATTGTGAAATTTATTTCGATGCACAAAAAGAGGACCTCTAAAAAATGATAAAAACCGGGATTATTACGCTGGCTTTTGGATGTTGCAAAATATTCGCAAGTTTTTGAGTTTTAAAACACTAGACCACGCTGTTTTAATTTTTTGCATACAAATCTGAAAGATTTGCTTTACTTTCTTCAAGACGCAATTTACGTCAAATAATAATAATAATAATAATAATAATAATAATAATAATAATAATAATAATAATAATATAGATGATAGTAATAATAATAATAATAATAATAATAATAATAGCGGCTATATGTATAGATGTTTGCGCAGTTTATTAGAACTGATCTGCCTTGTTCCCATCTAGTCTATATTTATATCCATTTACTGATATACGAATTGAGAGAGAGAGAGAGAGAGAGAGAGAGAGAGAGAGAGAGAGAGAGAGAGAGAGAATGTACGTATATATGTGTGCGCGTGTTATTCTGATTATTTACGTAACTTTAACAATTTTGCATTCATATTTCTACGATGTATACACCGACCAGATCTACAAGTCCTAACACTAACCTCTGAATTCTGAGAGTCTAACGAGGCCGCAGCCTAAATCATTTTTTAAAGTGTTTGGTACAGCTCGACCGGGGTTCGAAACCGCGATATACCGCATCCGAGGCGGCTGTTCTAATCACTAGGCGTCTGAAGAGAGAGAGAGAGAGAGAGAGAGAGAGAGAGAGAGAGAGAGAAACAGAGAGACAGAGAGACAGAGACAGAGACAGAGGCAGAATTAAATTAATTTGGTTAAAGAAACAGTGTATTTTATAATAAAATATAACTCTTCTTTAACGATGAAAGTTGTATTTTAATAATAAAAACGTATAAATTATTTTTTTGGTCGTAGTCACTGCGCAATTTAACCAGTTTTATGACGGTCCGTCTTTTTTACATAAAGCCCTTCATCAGTTCCCTCTCATTAGAAGGAGCGAATCGCGGATCGACAGAGAGGCGACAGGAATGTGTCGTTCCTATTTATTTAAGCGTCGGTGTAACACTAGCGATATAGGCCTTATATCGCTATTATGTGCATAGAAGTACTGGATGCAACTGGAAAACATGATTAAGATTACGCAAGCAATTATTTCATTAAGCAAACTACGCTAAGATATAGAAAACATATTACACACAATTCATTTAAAATTTATGATAACTTTATTTCATTTAATTATAGTTAACCTACTTAACACAATTCTATAATGGCCATATTTCATGATTAAAAGCCAAATAAATAGTAAATGGTGCAAAAGTTCTGGAGCTAAATATTACAATTCAATATCAAGGATATTTTCAATCAATGGATTTTTTAAATCGCAATTCTAAACTAGAATATTTGTTTCCGTATTTATATTCTAACTGAACTATTTCTAGCACGAAATTACTAGTAAACCGTTTCTACAAAAACTAAACTAAATGTTCTAAATCAATCCAAATTCTAAATAAATTTAAACAGTCCAAAAACACACAGTATTTAAAATTGATATTATATAATAATAATAATAATAATAATAATAATAATAATAATAATTAACAATAATAATAATAATGAGCCTTCCAGAGACACATGAAATAATCTATATTTTGTGTTGTACAGAAAATTCTCTAACTGTAACTAATTACATTACTCTTACCTGGAAAGCCGTGGGGATATATATATATATATATATATATATATATATATATATATATATATATATATATATATATATATATATATATATATATATATATATATATATGATTCATATTATGCAAGACTTCTACTTTACCATGATAGGGCATGCCATACAATATCCATCTTCACTATACCCTTGCATTACGCATGACCCTCATGCTGCATAGATACCATAGCTTGGTCAGAACCGCTCTATGTACACTCAGACCCTGACTAGATTTTTTTTAAAAACTCTCATTAAGAGAATCAGATAATTCCAAAAATCTAACAATCATTTTCTTTATTATATGAATCTAACTTACAACTCCAAAAATCATACAATCTAATATATCCAAAACAATTATCTCGTAATAATTCCACTCAGACCGTGAGGCCGTGACTAGCTTTTGTTAATATCGATGTTTGGGAATTCGCAAATCATAGTTTTTAATGGATTTAGTTTATTAGATACATCTGTTGTCTAATAATAAGCTGGCGTAGAACCACAACATACACAACTAATAGCATCTACTTGTTGTACGTTAAGTATGTGTAGTACTGACGGCTTTGTTGTACAATCAGTTAAAACAGATCATTTCCTTTCTTATGTGAATGTTCCGTAAATTATAATTTTATTAAAATTATATGAATTCAAATTACAACTTCAAAAACCATACGTTCTACGAAATCCTAAACTTTACATCGTAACAGACGCAACATTTTGTATACATCCAAATGTAAAATAAAATGATACTCGGTACATTAGTAGTTCATCAAGATGTTTATTAGAAGTAGTTATGACTTAACGAACGGATGGTTTTCCTTTCCTCCTGTTTCTTGCATAGCCATCGAATACAAATTTCAAATTGAAACGAGAATGCTTTGTTCCGCCGCTAGAGGACCTGAAAACAAAGGTATACGCAAATAAAGCTGCAATCGGATTATTCTACAGCACTGCTTGCGACCCCAGTTACAAAATTCCTTGTGCTGCTTGGTTGCGTCTTGCGCCACACCAAAAATATACAAATATCAACAACAATAAAGATAGGGTTGCATTTTGCAGCTAATAGTATTCGCTTGATGATTTTAAGCTCGCAGCTTTTGCTATGCTTCGAGTAACTTTACACGTGTGTAAAACATAAGGTTTGTCTCCGTCCTGCAATAAATGAAGTGTTTATTAGTATTACATTCCAAAGCAGCTAACATTTTCAGTTGCAGTTCACGAAAACACTATACACATATTGTTTATTACTTGTGTTAGGATTGGTTTTTTAGCAAAATTAATAAGATTGCAATTTTCTTTAAATTGTATTATTAAAGTAATGTTTTATTCATTTATAGCAAAACGTTGGCAACTTAAATCATTAGATATACGAATGTACATTATTGTGTGGAAATAAGTTATAAAGCAAAAATCAGTCCGGCGATTGCACATACAGGTTCAGATGTGAGCTTAGCTGCACGTGAAAATGCGAGTCTTTTGTTGATGTAATTTTTTAATCATCTTTTGCTTCTTTTATACTTTGTACCGATACATCTTTCTAGCATCGACCAAAATGTGTCACTTTTTCAGGCATTTGGGATATTTGTGATACTTTTAGTTCTTTGCATGTTCTTGGTTCAGCTTCAGTTTCAGGACACATTGATTGAAGATATATTTGAAAATATGAGATACAAGGTCAACGTCTGCATCTATCTATCTATCTATCTATCTATCTATCTATCTATCTATCTATCTATCTATCTATCTATCTATCTATCTATCTATCTTATCTATCTATCTGAGAAAGTTTCTTAATGAACGTCGAACCACAGTAATCAAGCGGGATGAAGGGTGACAATTCACCGACGAAAGGCGGTTTTCTTAGGAATTGTCGTAGCAATTGTGCACGGGCACATACCTCAGACGCTGCATACGTTCGGGTAATAAGAACACATCGAAAATGCTATCAAAATATTCAACAAAAAAAACCGGAATAAATCAACATAAGCTACGAGATAAAGTGAAATGAAATATAAAACATCAACAAAAGAGACAAATTTATGGCACAATTATCTCCAAAATATCAACTTAATACATAACAGCGACACTATGCTATCACGTGTAATCTATTCTAGTAAACGACACTAACTCACTATCATATATTTATCTTTATTTAAATAAAAACACTACGTAAGGCTAGAGATGTGTATACAATATAACACTTATTTTAAACAAACGTTAGCAATTTACAAAATGGACAAATATCCACGCCATCAGGCCCTAACACACAGTATGGCCGTCATTGATAAACAAATATAAGCATCGTGCACTAGAAATATATATATATATATATATATATATATATATATATATATATATATATATATATATATATATATATATATAGAGAGAGAGAGAGAGAGAGAGAGAGAGAGAGAGAGAGAGAGAGAGAGAGAAGTAGAAGTACTAATAGCTAAATTGTCAACAAATTGCATTAAAAGTAATTTTACTTTAAAGTATATGGCACAAAGTTTTCTACTAAAATATGTTGAAACTAATTTTATATATTTGTGCAATTCAACTGTATGTTATTGTATAATGTCGCGCTTTACGAGCAGGTGCAGAAACCCATAAAATACATGTCTCTATTATCTAACGTTTCAGACTTGGTGGGAAGCTGCTGAACAGCCAGATTATTAATAGAATCGAAATTGTATGAGTTAAGCGAGATGATTCACACAGTTCCCGCCGCAATGGTAGAGAGCACTTAGTTGATCCAAAACGTGCGATAACGGAACTGCGTATGGTGGCAGGGTCCACTTTCGTAAATTGGCCCCTGGCAAATTTCTTAACTTAAGGGTATGGTGTGAGTTTTTGAGCTACTATTGTGTAATAATTAAAGATATGGATAAATGTGTGAACTAGGTGTTTCAGGCTTGTGTTGTTCTTGAAATTGATGTCAGACATGTACACTTTCCATAGTTACTCTATTATTAGGCAGGTGCATGCGACATTAAATTTGTACATAAAAACTGGACCCTGCCCCTTAAGGGAAAAATGCTATAAAAAATTGTGCAATGAACCACATTTTGTCTTATTTTCTTGTTCTTTATTCATATGCAATTAATTCTTATACATTAGCCTTATCATAGTACCTCAATTTGTCTCCTTATTTCGAATCTCTTAGCTCTATAGGAGATTCAAGGGAGGTAATTTCTTTTTTCACCTATAAATTATACCTATTGGTATCAGGACAAGTTAGCATATTTTGAGCTTAACTAAGTTGCTTTGAGAGAAAATGGGGGTTTAAAATGTGTTTAATTGATTTTCATGTAGGTAGCAAGCTCTGTACTCCTATTTTAATGAACGTTATTCATATTTCATTGCAGACACACAAAAACATTACATGACATGACATGACACATTCTTCTAAGTAATTTCACTCCACACGAGCAAATGCACTTTCAAGAAATCATAAGTAGACATACTGTTATAAATGGTGAATGTCATCAATGGAACGGTGTTGCAAATAGTGATGGATATGGCATATTGCGGACAATGTTTCGAGGAAAAAGAATTAAAGTTTTAGTACTTTTGTGAACAGTTCCACCATATTGGATTTAAACTTACAGTTATTGCATTGCACACAAAACAGTAATGCACAAACCCTATCTTTTGTGTACCGTAACAACTGGAAAAGCATTCTTACATTGATGTGGCAGAAATACCCTGATTAGTTCTGAAAGTTTATTGATGTTGACAACACAGTTTTCTTCTGGAATACTGGTAGCCACTTTTTACTGAGTACAGAATGAGTAATAATGTCAGTTGTTTTCCTTTTTGTAGGTCTCAATTTGCATGGAATGATGTTAGGATCTGTTTTCTCAGTCATACTGGTAGAAGCATTTAAGTTTGAAGCATGTATTCATTATGATCCAAACGCACTAAAGATTGATTATGAAAGACCGACTTGTCTTCATCATGACTTGTATTTTCTGGTAGGTCCTTATTTAAAGTAATAGAAATTACAACATGTCCCTTTTTGTACTGAGTTTTCTTCTTGTTAATATTTTTCTTGTAGCTTTTCATTCTATTTCCTCTCATTCTTTATATCCTTGCAATTGCTAAAGTCAGCTGTGAGTGGATAGGATTCTGAGAATATTTGGGTTAACTGTATGGACTGTGTATTTATTTTGTATTTTGGGCTTGAGAATGGTTCATTTCAAAGGTCTGTTGTCACAGAATTTATCTGATATGTTGATGTAAGTTCAGCAAGGTTCCTCACATCAATGTCCCAACATAGAATAATATTTGTTTCTTTATATCTGTCCCAAATTAGCTAGACATAGGTGTATTCACACACACACACACACACACACACACACACACAATGCTGTTTATGTTAGCATCACTAGAACAATACCAGGTCAGGAATGTTGATGTGTATGTCTCAAGCTATAATTATTATTAAAGTACATTATAAATGTAAATGTCTGGTAACATTTTTCTTAAGTGGCACTTTTTAAAAGAAAAATTTCAACAAATAATTGTTTGAACAATAGAGAAGTTCTATTACTAATAACAAAGAGTGTATCTCATATTCAGTCACTATTTGCAACTATAAAATCCATTCTTAGCATTCAGTCAACATCATCATGTAATTCTGGTATCTTCCTGACTATACGATGGCAAAAAGGACAGGAAACATTCCATTGCACACAAGTTTAATTCTTTTCAAGACAGCAACCCTAGCACAAAGTATATACAATGCAATGCATTTTGCCGCAATGTAGTCACTTTTCTAAGAGTAATAACATTTTTACTTTAGCATACAAAATAATTTCCTTGATACCATTTTGTTAGATAATGTCTAGGTAAGTGATATGTACAAAAGTTTTGACAGAAATTATTTTTTGCAAAATGCTTAAGGTGGCAGGGTCCAGTTTCGTAAATTGGCCCCTGGCAAATTTCTTAACTTAAGGGTATGGTGTGAGTTTTTGAGCTACTATTGTGTAATAATTAAAGATATGGATAAATGTGTGAACTAGGTGTTTCAGGCTTGTGTTGTTCTTGAAATTGATGTCAGACATGTACACTTTCCATAGTTACTCTGCAGTATGTTGATTGTGAAATACCAATAGTCGGCTAGGAAGAAGAGCTAGCCTCCCATAGCAGTAGACACGTGGGTTCAAGGCAAGTAGAATATCTCAAAAACGGCATGGATGACAACTATTATGAATTGCATCAAGCTATTTAGTAGACAATGTTTTTCAAAATTTTCATCTAGGAAAAGGCCTTGCGTTTGCACTGTGAGCACCACATGCTGTAAATAATGGCCTTCGGATGTGAAAAATGCATGTATAAAATAGGGGTTGGGGTACATAAATATTTTATTCTAAGAACTTCAGTAGACTTGTCAGGTCATGTGTGTGATATGATTATGTTGCACTACATAATACCTATCCAGAAATATGTACCTTTTTGACCTCACTCGCGTATTATATTTTTAATGAATTTTTATATTAGGCAGGTGCATGCGACATTAAATTTGTACATAAAAACTGGACCCTGCCCCCTATAAAGAGAGAGCACATTTCGCAGAATTAGTTTGTTCATAGAGTCTGAACAGCTCAGTCTTTTCCTTACATGTATAAATCGTGTGTCCCCAAGCTACTTTTAAAAATGAGCACTTTTTAATATTTGAGATTTTAACGGTAAAAATCATATTTTACTAACATAATGATGAGTTCTTTCCATTTTAAATTATAATATCAGGGAGTGTTTAATTTTATTTGTGGTATGTTATTAGAAAAGATAAAATCGCTACCAAATTGTTGTTTAGATTGAATTTGGAAATTAAAGATTATTTAAATAATGATGAATAATGTTTAGTAACAAATTACAAAATAGTATTCTATTTTAAATTAAGCCAAACACATTTCTTCGAAATGATTCTTGCATTAACCGGAACTATTGAATTGGATAACCATTGGCTATAATGAATTTAATTTGAGATTTAACTACCTGTATTACATTATAAAAGGCAGAAATTACATAAATGTATAAAGTTATTAAACTTGAAAGAAAAGTCTAATCTGATAACATATTTCGTGTATTTTAAATATAAAGGCTTTCTAGATGTACGAGTTAGAACTTATACCCCAAGACGTAACCTTATATACACCATTATGGGTGATACCCTTGGTAAGAGAGCCTGAACTCATTCCTTACTCTCCCCATCTATAACCATGGGGAAAAACATTTTTTAACTTATAGTAATTCCTTTTCATAGCGAGCAAAGAGACGAAGGTTGCTATACAAACCTCATCTTAAAACACACACACACAGAGACACACACACACAGACATATATATATATATATATATATATATATATATATATATATATATATATATATAATATATAAAACTGAATGTTTGTTTGTTTGTGTCGTATGCGTTCCTATACCGTTAATCCGATTGCGATAAAACTTTGGTGAGTTGTTCTGCGCACGCCCGCGAAGGTTTCTGAATTAGTACAACCATTAAAATTGTAACAATTAACAAATGTGTTTTTACAACATTTACCGTGTGTTCGCTGTGAACTGTAGGCGCCTTTAGATACGTCACGTGATCGAACAGTAGGCGCCTTTAGATACGTCACGTGATCGAACAGTAGGCGCCTTTAGATACGTCACGTGATCGAACAGTAGGTGCCTTTAGATACGTCACGTGATCGAACAGTAGGCGCCTTAGATACGTCACGTGATCGAACAATAGGCGCCTTAGATACATCACGTGATCGAACACGGTCTGTAGCGATACCTAATTTCGCGTGTCTTCGGTGTGAACTGTAGGCGCCTTAGATACGTCATGCTTACTTAGTTACGTTTTGTTCGCGCCTTGGTTACGTCAAACAATCGTGGTGTGAATTTGTACGTCACGTGATCGAACAGTAGGCGCCTTAAATACGTCACGTGATCGAACACGGTCTGGATTGGCTGAAACTATGATGACGTAAATCAACAGCTGTATGAAATTCATAATCGGTTGCGATACCTAATTTCGCGTGTGTTCGGTGTGAACTGTAGGCGCCTTAGACACGTCATGTTTACTTAGTTACGTTTGGTTCGCGCCTTGGTTACGCAAACAATCGCGGTGTGATTTTGTAATAGTCGTTACAAAGCATTTCCTCCGCTGTCAAATCAATTATGCCACCTAAACGAAAAGCTATTGGTCGATCTACACATCAAGCACGAAAGATAAAGGCATCACGAGCTTCAGAAACAGATGAGCAACGGAAAGCAAGATTGGAAACCGTTCGAGTTCGCACTGCTCAAGCCCGATCATCTGAAACAGACGAGCAACGGGAAGCAAGATTGGAAACCGTTCGAGTTCGCACTGCTCAATCCAGACGAACAATGCACCCTGATTTAAATATTAGTGCATTCCATTACAATGCTAATTATGATTACAGTCTTCATCCAAGTGTGCTTATCGGAAAAATGGATACATTATGAGTGTATTGCAATGCCCTCAAATTTAAGAATGAAACACCAGGAATGTGCTGCGCAGGTTAAAAAGTGAAATTGCCAGAATTACATTCACCACTCGAACCATTATCAACGTTGGTATCAGGTAACACAAGCCAATCGAAACATTTCTTGGCAAACATACAGAAGAACAATTCATGTTTCCAAATGACATCCTTCGGTGCAACAAATATCGTGCGCGAGAAATACATGCCAACATTTAAGGTATAAGGACAAAAGGTGTATGAAATTCATAATCGGTAGCGATACCTAAAATCGCGTGTGCTCGGTGTGAACTGTAGGCGCCTTAGATACTTCACGTGATCGAACACTGTCTGGATTGGCTGAAACTATGATGACGTAAATCAACAGCTGTATGAAATTTATAATCGGTAGCGACACATAAAATGCCTTCGGTAAGGTAACCACTTATTGTGGGCTCGATAAATACCACGAAATAATCTGAGATGTTTTCCAGAAACCAGTCAAATAGTCTATTAAAACACAAACACTTTCTTTCTTTCAGTGGCATTGCAACGCATGCCGGGTACTTGCTAGTATATATATATATATATATATATATATATATATATATATATATATATATATATATATATATATATATATATATATATATATATATATTGTTTTACCACCGTGGTATTATAATTTGTAATTGTTTCAATAATAATAATAGTAATAACATATATACAATCTCAAAAATTGATGGGTATAATGTGTTTATGAAAAGGAATACTATACGCATAAATACAAAATATTAGCATATGCAATGTTAGAAACTGTGTATAGACACACCATTCATCCTTCCAAGAATAAACAGTTAAGTAAGGCTTCGTTCTATTTGCACTGAGTTCGAAGTTGATAACTTTCAATAATTTTACATTTGAAGTGACCATAACAAATTTATGGTCAAAAATATGTCGCAAATTGTGTGCAATGATGTTTTCAGATGGTATGCCAAGTAAAATGTATACTGGCCACTCTGTTGTTTACCATCTCTTAAAAGTTTTCATTGAAAATAATCAGACAGTTAAATATATCATCAACGATGAATTATTAATTTTGCATTTCGCAACGTTTTCTAGTGTGCTTTTTCTCTTTAATATGTTAAAAGAGGCATTTAATCTAACAATAAATATAACCCAAATGAAACGAATAAAACACAGAGTAAGCTCAAATGTTGCCGAATAGTTTGTGACACAGCTACAAACATAACGAATAGGACATGTACGCCTTTTAATCAGACAGACGTGTACATTTGAAAATGTATCCCAATTGCGATGATACTTTCTATACTACTGAGTTAGAAAGATCTAATAATCATGAGTTTATCATGGCTCAAAGGGCGGTAGAACTGACAACGGAGTAACAATAAAAACTGTGACGAGGATGTCACATGACCTTTCATTTATCCACATGAGGTACTAGGAGTTTACAAGATGAGTTGACACATCAATGTATTCCAAGTACCGGCAGTACACTGAATGCGAGACAGGTTTATAAGAGGGCCCTCTTATATTCAAATTGTGACGGTGGTGGGACCTCTGACAATTGTGGGCAACCGGCATTTGGTACTACCCTGTTCTACCCTGTACGCGGTCCTGGCTTCAGTATGCGCAAAGAAAACGTAAGATTCAAGTGTATGTCAAATGTAGTTAGGCTCCGCTCGGCTGTAAAATGTAGAATAGCAAATATTTTGATGGACTACTTAACGCCCTTTGGTGTTTATATAAATGTATATAAATCTGGAAAAAGTTCTGAACGATAGGAACATCTATCTCATGGAAACGTCGTACAAAAAGCGCAACAAAAGTTTGTATGCTTCGAACATATGTCATATTTCAAAGATAATAGGATGCAATAATGGATATAAATATAAAAATATGGAAAGAAAAAAGCAAAAACTCAATACATGGGGAAAACATCCTATATGAAATATAAATGCATACGTGCATAATGACACCATACAATGAAACGGTCTAATTCATCTCTTTGGCATATCTCGAAATTGCTCGTATGTAGAACGGTTTAGGTGCATGAGTACCACCGAAGATTCCATCCACGTCTTTAATATCCAGAGTTTCTCCTTCTGGTGGCATTATTTCAAACTGTTGGACAAGAGCGCTGATGAAAAGGAATAGTTCCATTCTTGCCAAGGACTCACCAAGACAGTTTCTTCTCCCTGGAATTAAGGAAAAGTTGAAACAGGAAGATTGGTAAGGATAATTGCTGATGAAACGAACTCAAGTCTACTAGGAAGACCTTGATCTTCCAAAACAGCAAAGTGACTAAAGCATTGCGTCTAGGTTGTTTGCAGCAAACAGTTCAGCACCTATACACAAACATGCATCAAAGCAACGATTTCTGCATATTTCACCTCATTTGCACATGACAATTTGTAATCTTTTCAAGTTAGTAGAGTTCTTTCGGTATGGACTCGTTCTGTTCAAAATTAGTTTAGATTTCATTTCTGATTACAAACAAACTAATATAGGCATTTTAATATGTATTCACGTCGTTAATGAAAAGGAGAGGAGATGTTTAAGAGATTAACTAAAAACATATCGTCATTCAAAACTTACCCGCGAAGAACGGAATAAATTCATCTGGTTTTAAGAGAGTTCCCTCTTCACTGACGAACCTCTCTGGTCTGAAGTTCTCAGGATCACCCCAAACTGCAGGATCCGACAGAACAGAGTTGATGTCCGGGAAAATTTGCATTCCTTTGGGAATGTGGAAACCTCTAATCCAAACATCAGTTACTGGAGCATGCGATACACTGATAATAACGATGTTGCTTATTCTCAAGACTTCCATTATGAATGCCTCTGTGTAAACCAGACTCTGCTTGTCCTGCAAAGATGGAAGTCTCTCCGATTCAACAATTGCCTTGATTTCCTCAAAGATCCGATTTTGAATATCAGGTCTTGTCGCCAAGTAGAATGAAGCCCATGTGACAGTGGTTGATGTTGTCTCCGTTCCGGCAATAAATAGATCCATTATTATGGCCGCCAAATATTCCTCTGAAGGCAAAAATGTAAATATTAATAATTATAACTGATTTTTATATTACAAGTGACTGGAGATCTTGACCCAAAGTCGGTCCATTACAGATTTGGATGATACAAACGTACTTTTTAAACCACCACATAACATACTGGGCCAATAACAGAGTCGGCTCACAACCAACTCTGCCGTATTATGATTTTGTATGGCTTCGTACAACTAATTGATATTAAAAAATAAATATCAAACAATCCCCGTTCAGGATCAAAGGTTGATGTGCATTTACTAATCCTTGCCTTTAAATCTTGTATTACTTCGTAACACGTGATCATGCAAACTTTACAGGCGTAATTGGAGACCAATCACATTCGTTACTAAATGGACGTCCTTAGTAAAACCAAAATTTTAAATTAATCGGCATTTCATCTTTGCATCAAACAATATAAATTGAGTGCGATCCCCTCCTTCCCGCTTCTCGTACACCCGCCCCCTCCACAACATTTATATGATCATATCAACAAATGCATGGGTACCGACCAATGTGTGGAGTGTTCATGAGACTTGTAAAGCAGAAAGCCAAGCCTGTGATTCGAATAACTCCTTGCAACAGAGTTTGTAATAAAAAATATGTTACATCATATTTGGCACACAAGTTTCGTTCACATTGACGGTCACATTTTTTATCTTTATTTTATCAAGCGATCTAGGAACATTGGTATGTTTAAACTCATTAGATCTATATAGCTTCTGTTATTATCAATTATATTTTCATTCCTTAAAATAGGCCTAAGCATTTTTTCAGCACGTGCCGGTTTTTATAGGATTATCAAATGGTGAACGATTAAGAAAAATCGAGACATTAGTAATTACCAATTTCCATGTTAATGTTCAACAAACGCCATTGCTACAAAATTGCGGTTATTTTAGAATTTTGTCTATGTGACTAATTACTGATATTCATCATTGAAATAAAAAAGTACAAATATCGCATCTTAGATTTTGTATCAACTGTTTTACTTTATTAATATGTATGTCAACGTCGTCAAATATCATCGATGCAAAGATTAAATTAAATATTGCTTGTTGTTCTACAATGAAAGCTGTTACATATCTTTACCAACTCAATTCAATAAAGAGTATTGAAAAAGCTCGACACTTTAAATGTCATACAAATTTCCAGGCGAAAATTTTTCATTCATTGGACTTTTAGAGTACAAAATTGTGTCATGAAAAGATTATTGCGAATACTTTGGGCTAATATCAACAAAACGTTAAAAACTCAAGAAAAAGAACAAAACAATAATACATATTGACCTAAAAAAAACATAGGGCTTTACAAGGATATGAATGTTTTAAACTTAGGATACTGGAAAATATTTACTGTTGGAACCAAAGTTACGGTATACGAATGGGAAGTGTGATTGTATACAGAGTGACCCATGTCAACACATGTTTGCACACCAGCGTTTTATCAGCTGGAGTATAAAGTGACTCGGAGGCTATTAAGATAATTACGGAGCAACTTGGTTAAATCCGCTATGAAATGGGTGATAGTGGGGCGATATAGTGATAATGGGGCTTTAATGCTAAAATATTGAGTTTACATTGTGGCCAAAATTGAATAGTTAACAAGCGGTAACCGAATAGACGACAAAGAAAGTTTACATAGTGACAATGGATTTTGACTGTAAAGTGACAAGGGAATTGAACATAGCGACAATGGATGGGGACTGTATAGTGACAAGGGGAAATGAATATAGCGACAATGGATTGGGACTCTATAGTGACAATGGGAATAGAACATAGTGACAATGGATTGGAACTCTATAGTGACAATGGGAATAGAACATAGTGACAATGGATTGGAACTCTATAGTGACAATGGGAATAGAACATAGTGACAATGGATTGGAACTCTATAGTGACAATGGGAATAGAACATAGTGACAATGGATTGAGACTGTATAGTGACAAGGGGAAATGAATATAGCGACAATGGATTGGGACTCTATAGTGACAATGGGAATAGAACATAGTGACAATGGATTGGGACTGTATAGCGACTAGGATGAATTTTATCATAGCGAGAATGTATTGGGTCCGTATAGTGACATGGGATATTTAACATTATGTCTGTCTAGCATCATGGAAATTAGTAGTGTAACGATTTGAGATTTTTTGCTAGCTGCACTGAAACGACAATGCGATGACAAAGAAGACGATCTAAGTCACCCGTTTGTATCAAGTTTAGCAGCCCTGAGTAATTAACATCTTCCATAATGATCGACAAGTTTTAACACGTGCAGCAACCCTAAGACCACTTTCACATGACCGATGAAACACCGACACTGTATATGAACCATGTTATTCTTCCCAGAAGGATAGGATAACGACAAAAAGCGTTAGTGTTGGAAACCCTTCGCAGCATCAGGCGTTGCCTCATCCAAATTAACAATACTCAAGACAACGCTTTTAGCCCGTGCCATCGTCGTGGGACTTATGTATGCCGAGAAGTAAGGAACGGTAGAATGGAAAAGATCCCGAACAACTATTTAACGATCGGACGGAGCCGAACAACAAAGTGAAGCAGAACTCCTGTATTAACAAGCTGGCCTATCTACATACACAACATGTGGCATTCCTGAAAATAAAAAGGAAGTGCGCAGACCTTAGTTGTTTAGAGTGACAGTTTCAAAGATGTAAAATATATTCATGTTTATCATCATGATGAACATAACAGTATCACAACACTAATGGGATAAGATTGGTATTGTGAGTAATGTGACTAAGCGAATAACACTCCAAATCAACACAAGCATTTTGGATTGAAAAGCCTAGGATACTTGGTCTCTAAAGCCTGTCGTGACGAAGGACAACGAGTGCATTATCAGGGTTGTCAGCTGACTTTGTCAGCCCTACGTGTTAATATAAACATCTGAAGACGCAAGATTATTAGCAGCAAAGTGCTTGCCAACTGCTGAAATGTTGTTTGGTTTGTGGACACGTCATACGTGCCATTAATGCAAAACCGCGCAAATGTTCAAAGAAGAAACTGTGTTGCCAAATCCTGGACATGGAACACTAATGCTGTATACAAAAACAGCAGTGCAACCAGGTGAAGTAAGAAGAAAAAGATGACCAGAAGAAGAAAGAAAATTGTATCTTTGTCTCTTTCGAATGTATGCAAGACGTCGGAGTTCACATTCGTAATTTCTGCGTAGCTCTTCGAATGTGCGAGAAGTGCATCTAAGAACAGATCTATTGTGATTGTCATCACTGTAACAAGATTCCTGGAGAATGCACGAAAAAAAGCAAACAAATTGTCAACAACACCACCCCTTCGACGTCCACTCCTGTGGCACGTTGGACACGTAAAGTCGTTTCAAAATCGCCACCTTCCCTAATCCACAGTTGCATCAGGCAACAGTGGGTGACTCATTGAAGAGAGACTCCTGATGGAGAAGTTGTTAGCCAGGATTTTACTACGATCCAGTCCATCAGGAGGTGTATAGCGCGGAGTTCAGAAATTTTTTCGTACTGACAAAACCCAAATGAAAATTGTACTTCGTCTCAAGTGCAATGATTTTTACACAATCAAGCCACGTACACGTTACGCATACCCATTCGATGAAACGTTTCCAGAAGTCGCCTTCAATTGGAGGGTATCGATCATGAAAAGCAAGCCTATTTATCCGATGCTTCTCGTTTGGCCACCTACAATCGTGGCTACATATAGTTGTTTTCGGTCAATGACTTCTCTACCAAATTTGCCATGATCGCGTCCCCTTGAAAGCTTGCTTGGTACGTCAAGGTCGACGGCTGTCCACAATAAAGGATTCGTGTTGACGATGGAATTCCAAATCATGCAATGACTTAGTGCGAGTCCTAACTTATGTTGAAAAAAACGAACGTCATCCTATTTGATGGAGAACCGGCAAAGGCAATACATTACTGAACTTTTCAAATGGAATTGACGCAACGAGGCATTGTTTTTCTTTACTACCATCATACTGAAACCAATGTTAGGACTATGGAACGTTTGCAACGTATCTGGAAACATTTTGCGCATCAACACACTCTCAAGTACATTTCAACGTTTTACTGCGACAGGTCAAAGCGAACAAACAGTCTTACTATCGGTGAAGTGATTCCCGAAAATGTAGCGATCGTCTTTGTGCGCCTGTTTGGTATGTCGCTGACTACGGCTGTCCACAAGAAATGTAGAGTGTTGATGACCGAAGACTGGGTGCGTATTGGCAAAACCAAACGCACTTTCGACAACTTTACTTACCCAACTGGACCACCAAACTGTTTTGTATCACTGGACACGTGCGTGGCCATCATCCTACCATATATATATATTAGGCAGAACGACACAACGGAGACTCACTTCCAGAGGATGTCGCAAACGCGTTGCCAGAAAGACGAAGAAACGTAGAACCATCAGACAATTAAACGTATTTGATTATTAAACACCCCAGAGAAACGAATGATGCACCAAAAGTCTTGGGAGTATTCCAATTCTCAACTAGATTTGTTTGCCATGCCAACAACCGCGATGACGATGCATAAATCCCAATTGGTAGAATTTGTTTCCATCTCTCTTTAAAATTCTCAGGACAGAGCGAATATTTTATCATTCTGAATAGCTTTGATATTTGTTCCAGAAAGTTAGTGTTCAACGCAGACAGATCAGAACTAGACAATGACGAACAATTCACATCAACAAATTCATGCATTTATTATTCAGCGAAGTAGCTTTTTACTTGAATAACAAACTGGTCTACAGCAGCATGGATACCTACCATTTTTCGAGCTAGCCTGGACAATCTCTTGATCTAAGAAAAGGAGACGAAATATCCATATGGATACTGATGTGGTACATCTAATTAGTTCAATGAGGTGAGATGTACAGATTGCGTCAATAAGGGATTCGACGAACGCCATAAGAAAATCAATGTAAAGTTGTAGTTTAGAGCTTATGGATCGTTTGCATTTGGACATATGGTTGTAAGAGAAGCATTTGCTGAGCAGTTAGCTGTCCGCTTTATAACAAATCGCAGCAGTACCGCCTTCATTTTATGTCTGATATCGCCGATAATAAAACCATCATCGAAAATGCAAGACTGTAGTACCTCGCGTGAAAGTGCTACCGTATGTTCTGAGGTCTTCACTCTAATCATTCATTGTTGATTCGTCAACCTGTCCAGAGGACGTCCAAATTGGCAATGTTGAGTGATGCCCATGTACATTACATTTACCTTATGTCCGGTAAAACCTGCTGTGAAAGCAGGAAGAGATAGAAAATGTGTGGATAATTAAGGCACAGCAAAACCTGATATATGAGATCGTCAGAGAAGAAGGCAAAAATAATCAAGAACAGTAGACAGAAACATAAAGACTTCAGAGGAAGCAACATCAGCAACAAACAACAACAGCAGAAGCTTGAGAGAGGCTTTGTGGAATGTTGTGTGGACACGAAGGGGTTATTTTATGACATCCGCAGAAGCAGGCTCCATCCTGTAGAAAAGTTTGCAGCAAGACGAGGCCGCAATCGAGGGCGTTTCGAGAAATCGCCAACATATATAACAACCAAAACAGCCCTTTGCAGGGCTACCATTACATTGGCAGAAAATATATACTACTATATTGCCAAAATTGGGTAGGTGTGTTGATATACTAGCGTGTTTGTATGTAAATGGATAGAAGCGTGTCTATAAACACTTAGTTTCCCTGCCTCGAATGACAGAGTGTGTTTGGTGCAGGGATGTGTACTTCGATGGTGATAAAGTGTGTTTGTAGGTTAAACGCTGGAAGTGAGTGTTTTCTATAGATCTGCGCGGTCTGTGTTTCGGTTGTGGTGTGTATTGTTAGTTATTTATGTAAGATGGGTATTTTTCGTCACGTCATCGTATCGACATAACAAGCGGGTCACGTCTCAATTTGGCTACCTGTCATCAACTTGTCAACATCGTAGAGGATGAGTAGAATCACAAAATTGCTTCAACTCCAGATGCATTCTGGACGAGCTAACCATGGAATCAATTGAGAATGCGATGAAAATAGAAGAGACGGAGGATGAGGTAAATACAAATAATAAGAGGAAAATAAAGAGAAGATCCTGCTCCACGTGATGATAACGCAGAGCTGCCAGGAGAAACCAATGGTGAGTACACCATCATGAAAGCGCCAAAGACAACCCATGACACCAACCAGAGTTGCTGTCCGCTATATAGAAACAGCAGAGGATTTAAATTCTGAAGTCAACCAAGCCACATATGCGCTTCCCAATTCACCGTGGATTGCGACATAAATGTAGCCGTCGTTGTATGCGTGGTGCCCGATCTTGTAGATACAAACTTTGACGAGGTCTATCTGGAGCTTAAAGACAGCTCACCAAATATTTTTAAAAGAGAGACTGATCAATATGCTAAGAACATGTGCTTGTTGGTATTTTTTGTGTGTGTGTGCGATTTTTTCCTTTAACAAAACCCTTGTCCCAGCACTAATTAGTGTTTGTTTTGTGTGAATATGGAGTAGTGTGACTATAAACACTTACTGTCATAGTGTGTGCTTGGTAGGCATGGTAATTGTAGGTAAGATTTTATGTGTGATGTGCTTGAAAAAATAGCTTTCCTACTCCAGTATGTGTTGGTACGAAATATATGTTTTATTGATAATATTGTGTTGGTTTATACAAAAGATGAAAAACATTTCCTTTCGGTCAGCACTATTATCTCTATGGATTATTTGGTATGTGTTAGGTGTAGTTGGTGTTATGGAATGTTTTCATTCACGTCGGTGCTTGAGGTAAATAAAGAGTAGCGTTCGTCAATCATGCCATTCATCATTGAATAGTCAAAGATGACAAACAGCCAAGTGGACAAGATGCAACACTTGCAAGATGTGATAAATAGTCTAGGGATAGTTGCTAGTAAATGTGATAGACAGTCTAGGGATAGTTGCTAGTAAATGTGATAGACAGTCTAGGGATAGTTGCTAGTAAATGTGATAGACAGTCTAGGGATAGTTGCTAGTAAATGTGATAGACAGTCTAGGGATAGTTCCTAGTAAATGTGATAGACAGTCTAGGGATAGTTGCTAGTAAATGTGATAGACAGTCTAGGGATAGTTGCTAGTAAATGTGATAGACAGTCTAGGGATAGTTGCTAGTAAATGTGATAGACAGTCTAGGGATAGTTCTTAGTAAATGTGATAGACAGTCTAGGGATAGTTGCTAGTAAATGTGATAGACAGTCTAGGGATAGTTGCTAGTAAATGTGATAGACAGTCTAGGGATAGTTGCTAGTAAATGTGATAGACAGTCTAGGGATAGTTGATGTGCTAGACAGTCCAGGGATAGTTGCTAGTAAATGTGGTAGACAGTCTAGGGATAGTTGCTAGTAAATGTGATAGACAGTCTAGGGATAGTTGCTAGTAAATGTGATAGACAGTCTAGGGATAGTTGCTAGTAAATGTGATAGACAGTCTAGGGATAGTTGATGTGCTAGACAGTCCAGGGATAGTTGCTAGTAAATGTGGTAGACAGTCTAGGGATAGTTGCTAGTAAATGCGATAGACAGTCTAGGGATAGTTGCTAGTAAATGTGCTAGACATGTATTTACAGTCCTTAAGGAATCAAGATGAAAATCAATAACTTAAGTAAAGACAAAGAAATGATATGGGAACTGATAAAAAGGTAAAAAGAGGAAAAGAAGGACACGGATGAAAAGGAGCAGATCATAGCCTATAATAATACTATACGTTACATGCACACATACGAAATTAAAGTTTCCTTTAAACTTATATGAAACTTTTTTTAGTTTTGCTAGCGTATACAAATTCCTCTCATAAAAATGAAATTAAAAGAAAAGATAAAAAGGAACAAAAGGAAAGAGAAAAGAGAGAAACACTATATATAAAAAGGATAATATTGTTTATATATATATAATTTTAAGAATTATTTCTTGATGATTTGTAAGCTTAATTAATGGCTTAATTGGTATAGACACGCTTTAATATCAACATGTACGGGCAGTGTACAATGCGAATCATACAAGCACAACAATATTTTTATTTTGTTGGATTAAGCCCGCTTTGAATTATTTAGCTTAAAAGGCCCGTCTTAGTTCCAACACCAGTTCTGCCGGATTTGATTTATACATCCATTCATTACGACAAATGTGAAAATCCGTCATGGGTATTAATCACAATTATCCTTCTAATAATGGACTTAGCTCAAAATTGTTAATAATACTAATTACAATGAGGCCAGATCATAACGGACAATTTTCTTTTACCACAAAAGAACATCTGCTCATACAAAACAATGTTTCTTCTAGATTGGACACATGCTTATAAAGGTAAACGTTTGTTCCAACAATGGACTCCATATACAAATGGACAATGCTGCTCCTTAGCGGTCTGAACTACTGCTTTCAAAGGAATATATTCCGCCTATAGACCTAAAGCGGCACATAAAATGTTCTACTATTAAGGACATCTGCTAGGAAAGGATCTAGTGTAATCTAATTCTTACTTTAAAATTGACCTAAAAAATGTTTTTTCGAAGATTAAACATTTACTTACTTGTGAAAATATTATTTTCGCCGTTGTTCTGTTTCTTCATTTCTGATATAAAAGCATCGATAAAATCGTCGATGTTTCCTTCATCGAATTTCTTCACATGTTCCTCAATGAGTTCATTCACAAAATCTTTGACCACTTGCATTTTTTTGGTAATGTTCTTAATTTCGAAGAAATCTCCGGGGACGAATCGTAATATGGGCATGAATGTCACCAGAGATCCAGCTGTGACGTAATGTAAAAAGGAATCGAAGCCATCCATCAGTATTTTAAACCTAGGATCATCGTGACTGAAGTGGCAAACCGAAAACGAGATGGGAAATAACATTTCCAACACTTGTCTGAATAGGGGTCATCATTTTGAAAGGCGCTTGCTTTAAATTTTCTATTTCAGAGATAAAGAGTTTCACTTCTGTCCGAATTTTCTCTTCAAGTTTGGATCTTCCAAATCCAAAATTCCTAAGTGTCACGAGAATGAATTTCCTTTGGCTCTTCCAAATGTCTCCCGAAACGGATGTAATACCTGTGAGGAAAGGCAAACAATATAACATTTTTTTCAGAAATGTTTAATATGTTTATACAGATGACATTCATATTTCACACAGTCTCTTCAGTTTTCTTACGATGGCTTAAATCTATTGGAACGTTATTTTACTTCTTAATTGTACTGAAATTATCTGATTATTTTTCAAGATGTGCAGCCTGTGAACGATATTTCCTATTCTTTTAACGTACAAGATACATCATGGTATTTTACACATTCTAATATAAAACAGTATGACCACTAATACAAAACAGTATGACCACTAATACAAAACAGTACGACCACTAATGCAAAACAGTATGACCACTAATACAAAACAGTATGACCACTAATACAAAACAGTATTTCCACCCAGACCTCCCTGCAGTCCCATATTGCACTCGCAAATCAGGGAATATGCACATTGCTAGAAAAACGCGTTGAACAAGCAGCATAGACCCTGACATAATAATGCAATTTGCGATGGCATATCAGTGTCTATGCTATTTTAAATTAGACCTTGTTATATTCGAGTATCTACATTAATATATGCTTAATACAGTTCAGTACCTGTTCGTACAGAAGAAAGAAAAGAATGAGAAAGGTTAACACTAACATTGGGCTTTGATTGTTTTATGATATTTCTCGAATATTTGGTACATTTTAATATCTATTTTGAACTTCGCCATAATATATCATTAGGCATTGCTTTTCTATTGTAAAATGTAATTAGCCCATACTTCGTCATTCGAAAACCATTTAATTGTATGTTGTTGATCCAGTATTGGATGAAGATGTTAATTTCATTGTCCGCATCGCAGATCCAGATCGGAACTTGTTAGGATTATTTTCGCTGACGTCTGTGCATCAAGATTGTTCAATCGAACATGTATTGATCTCCGTTACTTTTAAATTCTATTTATAAAATATGATGCAAAGGTTATATATACAGGTATGTTGTTTACTTATGCTCATAATAGAAGATCGTCACGTGAGAAGTGACACTACAACGCCATGTTTTTGAGTCCTATGTATCCGATTATATTTTACAATTAATTCACTAAACTTTTTATAATTTGATTAATTAAATATATAATTTATTCTTCGTGTTATACTTGGTGCTAACTTTTTGCTATTTTTAAACGAAACTAACGAAATGTATCGGAAAATTTCTGTTTTGCTTTTCAAAACTCGTCGAATACTATGTTTTCAATGTCAAGTCTTCCAATAACTTTCTATTTGCTGTTATGAATTTGTTCAATAATTTATTCGTTTGGTATTCTCCACAAGACTCTGGGAAAGATGAATCTTATTTTAATAATTCCTATTATTTTCATTAAAGACGAACACCCATGTATAATGTCCTGTTCAAGACAAAACAAAAGTGAAAATCCTGCAACCATGGGTTTGACATTAAGAAACAAAAAATGATTCTCATATGAGAGAGAGAGAGAGAGAGAGAGAGAGAGAGAGAAAGAGAGAGAGAGAGAGAGAGAGAGAGTACTATCTCTGGATTATACAGAAGAATGCGTGGTAATACTATGATGAATCAGTATTTAATAATACACAGACAGGTGAGACAAAATTTGATAATACACAGACAGGTGAGACAAAATTTGATAATACACAGACAGGTGAGACAAAATTTGATAATACACAGACAGGTGAGACACAATTTGATATTCACTCAACGGAGATTCGTACTCAGGACAGCGGGTAAACGGTAACCCTAACCATGCATCCACGACCACCACGACTAATCACACACCTCCAGAAATGAATTACTGTATATTCCCAGCACAATATTTGTGATATTTCACTTAAGAGATTTGCCAGAAGGGATTTTACTTATAACACCATAATCGTGAATTTCGAACGTATTCTTAGATACCTACGTCGTTGAAATAAATCCAAATCGAATCCTAGAAGACAGGATAAACTCTTAATATGCAATTTTACTTTGAACTGGGAGTCATTATTATATAACTGTTTAGATTTCATGGAACATATATATGTGTGTGTGTGTGTCTGTGTGTGTGTGTGTGTGTGTGTGTGTGTGTGTGTGTGTGTGTGTGTGTGTGTGGAGAGAAAGAGAGAGAGAGAGAGAGAGAGAGAGAGAGAGAGATTACCTTTTCCGCCATTAACAATTATTGTCGGAAGAATGGCAGCTGGTCTGTCTGAAAATTCTATCCCACGTTTGATGAATATCTCTCTTATGGCATCATAGCCACAGACGACAATCGTTGGAATGGGTCCTAGGTACAACGTGTAGATATTGCCATATTTCTTCTGTAGCCTTCTTAGGGGTATTCTTAAATCAGCGTCACTCGTCAGCTCCCTAATGTTACCAATAAGAGGGATCCAGGCAGGTCCGGGAGGTAGTCTCCAATAATGGCGATGTCGAAAGAACAGGATTGCGAGAAAAGTAACAAGTAATCCAAGCGACGTGGAGAGTATATCAAGTCCAAATAGAACTGTAGACATATTGTACTGGCCGTACAAAGTTAATTTAGAACCAAGATCAGTTAGTCGATAAGGTCAGCGCTACTCAACCAACTCAATAGACGAGGTTTATATTATTTCAGTTGCAAAGATATTCAAACTCTTAAGATCACAATATAACGTTCTTATAGCTTTTAACATTACATTAAACTGAATATGTGGGTTAACTCGAATGTACAATATTGTCTCCAGAATACCGTAACAATACTCCCTGGCTTATATATAAAAGAATAATGTCCAGTCCAAAATGTAGGTTGGTTGTTGGCATTGATTGAATGTGCGCAAGCCTATAGACCAAAATGTGGGACTCATAGCTCTTGAATTTTCCATATGTTAGTTACATTGTTAGTGTCAGTCTGTAGTTGAACGAAATTAGAAACCAAATTAATAAACCGAGCGTTCGCGGTCAGTTTAGCACGGCTTTTCTTATTCAGTATTAAGCGCATTGCATCACGAATAGAAAGATGTTAAATATTACAGGTAGAATTGTTTTCTTCGAACAATAATTCAGCTAATTCCACATTTTTTTTTTTGTGTAGCAATGTAGTGTGGTTAGTATTGCTGTTCTTTGCTTATACACATACTATCAAAATTACTATTATAAACAAATTAATAGCAAAGGGTCATAACATTCATATTTAAACTAATCATATTATGTGCAACAATTCCAATTGACTCAGAAAGAATTACAAATTCTCCAATTGAAGTACAGGCCCTTTCAATAAATACAGGCAAAATTAAATTTATTCTATACAATTTTTATGATCCAGGGGGAGGTAATATAGAAACACATAAACTTGCATTACAAGACCTTAAATTACATATAGGTAATAATCAGGCAATTGTGTTAGGTGACTTTAACTCTCATAATGAAATATGGGGATGTGAAATAACAAATAACAGGGGTAGGAGACTTGAAAAATGGATTAATGAAACTAATCTTGTAACACTTAATGATGGTACAAAAACCAGACTTAATCCGGTAGATGGCACTTTATCAGCCATAGATCTTACTTTATGTACTCCTAAACTTGCACAAATAGCAACATGGAGTGTAGAACAATCTGATACGATGGGAAGTGACCACTTTCTCATCATAACTACTCTACAAAACTCTGCTCAATTAGAAACTAATAACAAAATTCCTAAATGGAATTATAAAAAAGCAGACTGGGATAACTTCCAAAAAAATATTAAAAAAGAAAAACTTGAAGATCTTCAAAGCGATGATATAGATCAATATTATGAAAATATTACAAATGCAATAATAAGGGCAGCTAATGTCTCTATTCCAAAAACTAATTGTAAACCCAATAAACTTAGTGTCCCCTGGTGGACAAATGAAATTAATAATATTAGACAAAATAAACGAAAAGCATTAAATAGATTTAAACGCACAAATAATACTGAGCACTTTAAAGAATATAAAAAATATGACACTGACTTAAAATATGCAATAAAACAGGCTAAAATTAATACATGGCAAAAATACTGCAGCAACCTAGATTATAAAACTAATTCAAAACAAGTCTGGGATAAAATTAGAATAATTAGGGGTAAACATACAAATAATACACCTAAAATAAATAATACGAGTAATCATAAAGAGCAAGCTGACTCATTAGCACCACACTTTCAAGCTATGAGCAGTACTACAAATCATACAAAGAAATTTCAGGAATATAGAAATAAAGTTGAAAAAGACCATAAACATATATTTACAGATTTAGGAACCAAAAACTCTTATTTAAATGATGAAATTACTATTAGTGAATGGAATCAAGCCCTTAAAACTAAAAAAGACACCTCAACTGGAGAGGATACAATAGGTTATTCAATTTATAAAAAATTACCTATCAACTTCATACAAATAATATTAAATATGTATAATTTGATTTGGAGCACTGGAAAACTCCCCATAAAATGGAAAACAGCAGTAGTTATCCCAATATTAAAATCAAATAAAAATAGAAATGATGTTAATTCATATAGGCCTATTTCCCTTACAAATAACATATGTAAAATAATGGAGATTATTATCAATAATAGGCTGAAATACCATTTAGAAACCAATAATCTCATATCTAACAACCAATGTGGTTTTCGTAATAATAGATATACTATAGATCAATTAATTAAATTAGAATCTGCCATTAAACTTGCTTTCAATAATAATCAACGTAAAAACAGAAACCTTATTGCTGTTTTCTTAGATATGGAAAAAGCATTTGATCTGGTTTGGACTAAGGGATTATTAATTAAATTAAATCAATATGGCATAACAGGCAATATATATAACTTCATAAATGACTTTCTAATTGATCGTAAAATTATTACTAGGATAGGAACTACTTATTCTGAAAAGTACAGTTTAGAAAATGGTACCCCTCAAGGGAGTGTACTCAGCCCTACACTATTTAATATTATGATAAATGACTTGGATAAAAATTTAGCTACTCTGCAAGTTGAACTTTCACAATTTGCTGATGATAGTGCCTTATGGCGAGCAGGTAACCCATCAAATCAAAATCATATTGCTGAAATACAAAATAGTTTAGATAATATAGGTAATTGGGCTGATAAATGGGGATTTAAATTTTCACACCAAAAAACAGTAGCTGTAATATTTACTCCTTATAAACATAATATAATATATCCAAAACTCACCCTACAAAATCAAGATATAACATTTGTAAAAGTAGTTAAATTTTTAGGAATGTATTTTGACCAACACATGAAATGGTCATATCATATTACAGACCTAGTTAGAAGATGTAACTTAGACCTTAATCTAATTAAAAGTATTCAAGGTACACATTGGGGTGCCTGTCAAAAAACAATAATTACTTTATATAGATCACTTATTCGATCTAAGATTGAGTATGGGTGTCAGATCTATGCCACGGCATCATCGACACTACTTAATAAAATTGTACAAGTACAGCGAAAAGCTCTTCTTATAGCAACTGGAGCATTGCCATCTACATCCACAGAGGAGTTACAGGTCTTGGCAGGTGAACTTCCACTTCATTTGAGAAGACAAGAGGTTATGTTAAGATATGTCGCTCGTTTGTCAACTCATAAGGAAACACACCCCACATTACAGATTATTAAAAAATGCAATAAACCACTAATAAAAAGAGGTAAATATTCTAACTCAGTTGGTAAGCAAATAAATAATATAAAAACTAAACTCCCTGTGGATATATTTCAAGTACAAAAAATTAAACCTCCAATTATAATTCCCTGGAGACTGAATCCTATATATGTAGATCTCTCCCTACTAAATCAGGGTAATAAAATACAGAACCCACATTTTTTGAAAATGATTATAAATGAAAAGATAAATAATAAATATAAAAACCATTTAAAAATTTATACTGATGGTTCTAAAACAATTGATCCTACAAGAACAGCAGCAGCATGGGTCATACCTAATTTACAAATTAATGAAGGCAAACGCTTACCAGACTATTGCTCTATATATAGTGTTGAATTTTGGGCTATACTACAAGCCCTGATGTGGATTCAACAAAATAAACCACCAAAAGCTCTAATTGTAAGTGACTCGCTTAGTGTCTTAAAAACTATTAATAATAATAACTCTAATAGTAGAAAAAACTTCCTTTATCAATTACAATATCAAATAACTAAACTTAAAACACAAAATATTATAGTAGACTTTCTATGGGTACCTTCACACATAGGTGTAAAGGGAAATGAAATAGCTGATCAGTTAGCTAATAACAAACTAAATGAATTACATTCTGACCCATTGCAGTATAGCCATACTGAAATATATAGATTAATATATAACATGATAAATACCATCTGGCAAAATGCCTGGAGCTTATCCAATAAAGGGAGAGTACTACATAATATCATAAAAACTGTTAAAAGAACAGCAATAATATTAGGTAATACAAGGAGGGAACAAATTAAAATAAACAGGATAATGATAGGAAAAACAATGCTGGCTAACAGCTTTGGTAAATATATAGGACCATTCCCACATAACATTAACTGCTTTAAATGTAAACAACCAGAAGATCTAGATCATATATTCAATAAATGCACAAACAATACTATACATAGAAACATACTTAAAAATAAATTAAAACTAGGGAAATCAATAAATGTATATCCAAAAATACTTAATTTAACACAACCCAATATACAATTAACTGCAAAAAATATAATTGATTTTCTTATTAATTCAAACTTAATTGACAAAATATAACATTATCATGGAATATCAAATATTTTCCCTAAAAGTGAAGTGAGTCTCGCTCCATTTTATCCCCATAATAATTCACTCATAACTACCATTAAATATTAGAATACTTTTTAATAATAATAACTATCTAACTAGTACATTAAGGATAGCCTGTGTCCTTGTTGGAGTTGTGATTTGGATGGATGTCGATATTGAGTTCATACTGAACTTATACGCGACTTGCGAGTCTACAATCATTCATAATCATTTTTCTGACAGGGATTACTGCTATATAGTCTATACTGAAATACTAAAACTATATTAAAATTAATTGGTTAGGATTCAAATATATAAACATCATAAATATTAAAATAATTATAAGAATACATGTAATAACTCGTGAATTAATAACATTTTTTAAGATTAGCCTGTAACTCTGTTGGAGTTGTGATATGAGTGGGTGTCGATATTGAGTTCACAACGAATTTATACGCACCTTGCGAGTTTACACTCGCTCATTATCATGGTTCTGACAGAGATTACCGCTATACAATCCATATTGAAATATTAAATTAAGTTAGTAAGGATAGGACTTAATTCTTATTAACATTATAAATATTAAAAACTTTTCTTCACAATAAATATTTAATTAATAATTACGTTCAAAACTAGCCTGTGACTCTGTTGGATTTGTGATGCGAGTGGGTGTAGATATTGAGTTCATAATGAACTTATACGCGCCTTGCGAGTTTGCACTAACTCATAATCATGATTCTGACAGAGATTACCGCTATACAGTTTATATTGAAAATTCAAAGGTAGTCTGGGAAAACCTTCATACTAACAACCTGCTTTCCAACTCTTTTCTGTCAGAATAAAAGCTAATGGCACTTAATCTTCAAAATTGTTAGATAACAGTCTTGAACTGGAATTCAATGAAAGTGACAATTGCATGGACAATATTCCAAGGAAAACAATGGAGCCATTGATGCTATCACTGACGACAAGGGAAAAGTGGAGAACCAGACTACAGATCAGCCCTTCTCAGGGCTACTTGATGTTCAGCCCTTCTCAGGGCTACTTAATGTTAATTGTTTATTGTGTTGTACTGTTGTAATTGTCCTGTACTGTAACTATTTCCTACCCTTTGTGCCTCTTGGGAATAGGGGAAGGCTAGTGAAACAGTGGGGACACAGGCTCCTTTCTATATAGAAATCGCCTGGATTGGTGTACGCACATGTATACAGTCTGGTATACCTCTGTGCCTAATCCGATCAGTCTCTCTGGGAAGCTGGTGTTGACCCATTTCCCTCCTCTATTTCTAAATCTCTATGTCCTTGTCTATGTTAAATGTTTTTTCTATAGATATAGAATTCTCAAACTCGATTGGTAACAGAGAATTCCATTTGACTAACCAAACATTAATCTTAAATATGGTCTTTTTGGATCACACCCAACCAAATTTATAACTTAAAACAACCTACCATGAACAAACTTGCATAGTCACGCTGACACCCTAGTGTAGGTATTCTGTTTTTTCTTAGGGTGAATTTCCCTCCGAGAAGGGATTTTTGCCAGTAGGATGGTGGCGATTTGTATAGTACACTATGTACTTACTTAGGGGCATAGTGATAGGCGATAGGAAATTCGTAACTTGTATATCTTGACACAATTGCACATGATTGGTATAGGGCATCCATTAGAAAAACTGGATTAAATTTGAAATAAATCAAAAGGGATTGCAACCTCATGGACACATATGCATACATTGCACACACTCATTTATGACCTTATTAGAATATATAAGGTAGTCTTAATCCAGGACTATCAGACCCCCGCAACACAATGTTGCAATAGTAATGAAATACAATAAATAACATTGAAACGATCACAACACAACATAGTATAGCACTTCCACTTTTTTTACATGTCTTATGGGGTTGCAAGTATAATTAATGGTGTGGTATCTTGGCTCCTCGTGTTTCTTTGTTTTTGGGTCCGGTTGTATGTGGGGCGCTGCCTTTGCGTGTGAGACGACGATGAATTAAATTCCGGGACCTTTTCCTCCTTTGCCTCTTCCTGCTCTGCCAATGGAGTTGATGGGGGTAGGTATGGATGGGACTCGCCTACCTACCCCAGGGCTTCCATTTATACCGATAGTTACTTTTTAGTAATTCAGTATAACGCCCAAATTGATAAGTGTACTACTGTACACATATATAAAGGTAAATAAATGTCCAGCGATATGCTGGATATAAAAGTTGCCCAAATGTTCCTAGTGAACGGTGGCAACTTTAAAATACCAATTAGTAGTAGCATCATCATCGTTGTGTCAGTTATAGTTGTCTCAAGTGTATGTGTGTGTGTGTGTGTGTGTGAGAGAGAGAGAGAGAGAGAGAGAGAGAGAGAGAGAGGGGGGGGGGAGGCGATGCAACATTTCATTTAATTTCTGTTCTTTTTATTACTTTACTAGCTGTTTTGGAGTCACTGACGCTTGCTTTGGCTACAAGAGTAGTTTAGGGTGATAAGAACAGTTTCGTATTTCTTGGATTTATGTTATCGGAGAAACATTTGATTGCACTTCACATAAATACAATATCATGCGTTAGTAGTAGTGTTGGAAACCCTAAAGACAATGAAAATCCCAGTCAAAATAGTCGTGGGACACTCTGTTGACAAGGGGAATTTAAGATGGGGAATATTTGGGACTGTCTAGCGTCACGGGGAATTAAACATCGTTGGACTATCTTGCGGCAAGGGAAATTTAACATAGTTGGACTATCTAGCAACAAAGGAAATTAACATGGGAATAGTTTTTGGGACTGTCTAGCGACAAAGGAAAGTTAATATGGTGGGACTATCTAGCGACAAGGGAAAGTTGATAGGTGTGTTGACGTCAATGAACTGAATATTGGTAACAATGTTGCAACAAGGGTAGGAACAGGTGTGCACTGGATGAACCTCAATGGGTACTAGAAATATACTCCCAATAGGTATAGAGGGATAGTACACACACACACACACACACACACACACACACACACACACACACACACATACATACATACATACATACATACATACATACATACATACATACATACATACATACATACATAGAGTGAGTTGAGGCAAAGAAAGCAAATCTTGTATTTGTTTTCTTTCTGAAAAACGGTAGATCTCATGCTCAAATAATTTCCTTGACACATTGCAGTACCAAAAATAAGTATAAACTTCAGATACCTGAATTGTACCAGTTTGTCAACTCAAGATTTTCTTTTATCCAACGATTTACTGATTTGCTATTTGTAAGGGTGTAAGTGTTTGAAAAACAAATTACATGACAAACGGAAATTATGGTGCCTACTGATTACAGTTTTGGAGAGGTTTCAAACGGGAACATCTACCATTCGGATTTCATTCAAACGCATAACGACGGAGAGAGAGAGAGAGAGAGAGAGAGAGAGAGAGAGAGAGAGAGACTATGTTATGCCTACTTTTTAAAAGAATCACAACACTTACGCTTGTTCCTATGGTATATTTTCCCTAACAACATTTCAAGGAAACACACGTCCCACTTAGAAAATCAAATCCATAGGAAAGGTCCAACATTGTAAAATATCACCAGAGTGAAATGATAACGAATGCGACAAAAACGTTCTCACATAAGAGTGCAACCAAATATGCTATGATGTATTTGACTATAAAATTGACATAATTTACGTGGAATCGCACAGGGTACGATTGTTCTTGCTTTCGTTTTACCTCTTATTTTACATTAATACTCTAGCGGTGATATATGACATATCTCGATACTGGGTGAAGAGCTACTGAAGTCGATTTCGAAGTGAACGCGGTAAGAAAATTATTCTAGCCATTAAAATTGTTTATGATGAATGATGCAATGTTTTGTAGTGTGGCAAAATAATAAATACGCTTTGTTTCCACTGCAGTGTAGACTGGAATGTGAACATAAATCCCTTAGTTGTATATTGTACCATTTCTTCTTACCACATCAACTACTGAATGGTCACAGTACTCGTACCATTTCTTTTTACCACATCAGCTACTAAACGGTCACAGTACTGGTTCGCGTTTTGAAACTGACAATTTGTTTTTATATATCTCACTTAAACATTTTGACGTACACACTCACATCGGTATAGTCCGGAGTGGTGTATTATTAAGTGGCATGGTTTTTTGTTTTTCCTTTCTTTTCAAACTTGTGAATCTGGGGTTTGTAAACATTAAAGAAGCAAGTTCAGTGAACCTCAAGGATTAAGACCCAAGCTGTCTGTCTATTGATGCAAATATTTACATCAAAAGCAAAATGACATCATAAACACAAAGACATACGTCAATCATGATTATAATGAACACAAAGACACCTAACTGTAATAACGAAGATATGTTTTCCTTCACGTCCGCGTAACTTAGAGTTTCAATCCTCTTTCAAGACAAACATGAAGACAAAGACAAAGATGAAAAATTCTATGACTTTATGGATTTAAATCGCTTTAAACACACAAAAACCGCCTCAGACTTTCTTATATACAAACAAACAGAAATCAACATTAGGACGGTAATAAATGAGGCAAAAAAATGATTAAGGAGAAGATACTGCACAACGCTCAATCATAAACAAATACTAAAGAAATCTGCAATAAAATAAAAGCCATGAAAGGCAAAACATCCACAACAGCGCCGAAAATCCAGGGAACAAAAAACAACATGGAAGTAGCAGAGAAGTTAGCCCAACACTTCGCTAACTCCAGCAGCGATAATAATCATAAACACGAGTTCTTACATCAAAAATCAACATTAGAAAAAGAATTTCCCCACATTTTCAAAGATCGAGACAACAGAGATTCGCCACTGAATGACCCTTTTAATCTGAAAGAATGGAGACAAGCCCTCAGCCAAAAAAAAAAGTACATCACCAGGAGAGGATAACCTAGGCTATGTAATATACAAACAATTACCACCCAATATGCAGAGCATTACCTTAGACTTACTAAATCTGATATGGAGAACAGGTCGCATCCCCACACTATGGAAGCGAGCCATAATCATAGCCATCCCAAAACCAGGCAAAGACCCTACTAATGTAACCTCCTATAGACCTATTTCACTAACAAATACAATCTGTAAGGTAATGGAAACAATGGTCAACAATAGATTAAAACACCACCTAGAACAAAATCAACTACTGGCTGAAACCCAAAGTGGATTTAGGGATAAACGATCTACACTTGATCAATTAATCCGTCTGGAAGCCAACATCAAATTAGCATTTAATGCCAAAAGGAAAAGAGATAGACACCTAATAGCAATATTTCTAGACCTAGAGAAAGCCTTCGACCTAGTCTGGACCAATGGCCTCATATCTCAACTCAGTCAATTTGGCATAACAGGAAGAATGCACCGCTGGATAGCAAACTTCCTTACGGGAAGAACCTTTAAAACTAGAGTAAGCGAGGCCTCGTCCCAAACATATACACTGGATAATGGAACCCCCCAAGGAAGTGTGATTAGCCCAACCCTATTCAATCTAATGGTCAACAATCTAACCAATTATCTCAAAAATTGCCCAGTTGATCTGTCACAATTTGCCGATGACAGTAGTATCTGGAAAGCAGGAAACCCGAATAGTCAAAAGAACATCACTCAAATTCAGAATGGACTAGACGTCATCGGCACATGGGCCAACAACTGGGGTTTCAAAATATCCCAAATAAAAACAGTTTGTCTTGCTCTTCTCCCCAACTAATAAACAACCTAAATACCCTAAACTATATATGCAGAATCAGCCCATCCAATTCCAGAAGGAGACCCACTTCCTGGGAATGCTACTAAATGAAACAATCAATTGGAAACCACACATGCAACAAACTATTCAAAAATGTCAAAAAAATCTAAACATACTTAAAAACATGAAAGGTACTCCATGGGGAGCTGATCAGCAAACTATGCTAATGATCTACAAATCTTTAATTCGAACTAAGATAGACTATGGCTCCCAGATCTATTCCTCAGCCAACAAGGACACACTTAGACAACTAGATAGCATCCAATATAGAGCACTTAGACTTTGCACTGGTGCATTACCGAACACCTCCCTGGAAGAACTACAAATCCTCGCATGTGAACCACCATTACAACTGAGAAGAGAAGAACACATACTTAGATACGCCTGTAGAATCTCAATACATAAGGAGATTAATCCCACCAGAAACATAATAAGTAAATGTCAAACCACCTTTAGCTCAAGACTGGTACCACATCCTCCAGCAGCTAACAAAATACACACACTCTGCAAAGAACTCAATCAAATAGAACTCCAAGCAGAACAACTACTTATCAAGGACCCCACACCTTGGAGAAATAACCAACCTAACATCAACCTAACAGCACTCCAACTGGTACATAAGCGCGACAACCCCAATATCACATTAACCCAAGTACAAAGACTCGTCAACAACAACTATGATGGATATGTAAAAATCTATACTGACGGCTCAAAATCTAAAGAACTACATAGAACGGCTGCAGCGGTAGTGATCCCAGAACATCAGATCACATTTACGACAAGACTATCGGATGACTGTTCCATATATACCGCGGAATTCTGGACCATCAACCGAGCCCTAAAATGGATAGTAACACAAAATCAAAAACAGTACGTAATCATAACAGACTCACTTAGTGTACTTGAAAGTATTGAGACAGGTAATTCCAAAAGTAGACAAAATCTTATAGAGGACACTATGCTGACCATCAGGGAAGCAGATAAATCATACCAAACCATACACTTCTTGTGGGTGCCATCTCACATCAATTTGCCTGGAAATGAAAAAGCAGACCAAGCAGCAAAAATCAGTCTGATGAAAGACCAAATTGAACCCGTACAGTAAAACACTCAGGAACTATATAGTCAAGTCAGGGACAGAATTTATAATAATTGGGAACAACAATGGGAAAAGTCCACAAAAGGTAGACATCTATACCAACTACAAAAAGAGGTCACTAGAACCCAACGTTTACCAAAAAGCCTGGCAGCCATTGATATTAAAATAATCAACAGAATCAGAACAGGTAAAACACTACTAAATGGCAGCTTTATGAAACATATAAGTACAGGACCCACGCCGGATAAATGTCCACACTGTCCAGAAACTGAAACATTGGAACATGTATTCAACATATGTCACAAATACCATCGACAACGTACCGTCTTCCAACTACAACAAAGAAAACTTGACTCAGTTACATCATTCCCCCAAATTCTAGAAAAAAGGTATAACAAAAACGTAAATGCTACCTTTATAAATATACTTAATTACCTAAAATCAATAGACATAAAACACAAAATATAAATATCAAAACCATCAAATAAGTAAAAAAACATAAACATAGCCAAAGAGTTAATATTTATCAATCAAGGGGCCAGAGCAGATAATAACATCGCTAGCTCAACAAACAGACCCACATAACAATGCCTTAAATAAACGGACAAAAAAAAATATATTATAACTACCAAATAGATAAATAATTAACGAGGCCATATCGGTTAAAGGGGCCAGAGCGGATAGTAATACCGCTAGCTTAAAAAAGCATAACAACTTAACATTACCCTAAAATAAATATATAAAATAAAATAGAAAAGGGGAAAGGAAGGGAAAGGGGGGATAATATAAACATTGTAATGCGAGGAAAAAAGGAAGAAACGGAAGAAAGGGAAGAAGAAGAAAGGGGAAAAAAAGAGAATATTACACTAAGTAGTGGCACAATGTAGGTACAGTAAAACCATTCAACCGGCAAGTGGCAAGATAAGTCTGATGAGAATACCAGGATCAAATAGTGATAGCTCAAGGAAACATAACACCAATAAACCGACAAGAAAAAGGAAGTAGGAAGAAAGTGGGAAAGAGAAAAGGGAAAAGAAGAGAAAAATAAGAAGGAAGAAATGAAATAACACCAAACTCTAATCTTTTTTTTTTTTTAAATTTTTAATTTTTTTTAAAATTTATTTATATATATATATATATATATATATATATATATATATATATATATATATATATATATATTTTAAATATTTTTATTTTTAATTTGTTTTAATTTTTTTAAATTTTATTTTATTTTATTTTATTTTTTTCCCCAGGGTTCTAATTTGGTACGATAACCCTTGTCGAACAATCTCTTTCTCGAAATCTAACTTGATCAATTTTGACCACCGCTCAAAATTAACAAGCTAAAATACCTAACAGTGACTACACTTATTTATGTCGCTAAGACATTTTAGCAATTAAATTTGTTAAGGACCTACAACACATACACTATGTACTAGAAATATTTATTGATAGGAAAGATGAAAAATTCTATGACCATATGGATTTGATATAATTGCACAGGTGGCTTACACAATATTGGTATTTGTTCTGCCTTCCTGCTTTGCCGTGACCCGACATTTTACTCTAAGGCGAGACTGCCATTTAACGCGGGTGCCGGGGAGACTGCGACAACACAGCCTAGTGTAGTCAAAGTTACATTTGGTCCCGACCAATCAAATAGCCCGACCCTCGGGCATTAACTGGTCGCGAAAGCACATAGTTGCGCATCCGACCTTAATTCATATTAAAAAAAAAACTTGGTATAATACACACACTTTGCAAAGAACTCAATCAAATAGAACTCCAAGCAGAACAACTACTTATCAAGGACCCCACACCTTGGAGAAATAACCAACCTAACATCAACCTAACAGCACTCCAACTGGTACATAAGCGCGACAACCACAATATCACATTAACACAAGTACAAAGCCTCGTCAACAACAATTATGATGGATATGTAAAAATCTATACTGACGGCTCAACATCTAAAGAACTACATAGAACGGCTGCAGCGGTAGTGATCCCAGAACATCAGATCACATTTACGACAAGACTATCGGATGACTGTTCCATATATACCGCGGAATTCTGGGCCATCAACCGAGCCCTAAAATGGATAGTAACACAAAATCAAAAACAGTACGTCATCATAACAGACTCACTTAGTGTACTTGAAAGTATTGAGACAGGTAATTCCAAAAGTAGACAAATCCTGCTAGAGGACACTATGCTGACCATCAGGTAAGCAGATAAATCACACCAAACCATACACTTCTTGTGGGTGCCATCTCACATCAATTTGCCTGGAAATGAAAAAGCAGACCAAGCAGCAAAACGCAGTCTGATGAAGGACCAAATTGAACCCGTACAGTACAACACTCAGGAACTAAATAGTCAAGTCAGGGACAGAATTAATAACAAATGGCAACAATAATGGGAAAAGTCCACAAAGGGTAGACATCTATACCAACTACAAAAAGAGGTCACTAGAACCCAACGTTTACCAAAAAGCCTGGCAGCCATTGATATTAAAATCATCAACAGAATCAGAACAGGTAAAACACTACTAAATGGCAGCTTTATGAAACATATAAGTACAGGACCCACGCCGGAAAAATGTCCACACTGTCCAGAAACTGAAACATTGGAACATGTATTCAACATATGTCACAAATACCATCGACAACCTACCGTCTTCCAACTACAACAAAGAAAACTTGACTCAGTTACATCATTCCCCCAAATTCTAGATAAAAGGTATAACAAAAACGTAAATACTACCTATATAAATATACTTAATTACCTAAAATCAATAGACATCAAACACAAAATATAAATATCAAAACCATCAAATAAATAAATAAACATAAACATAGCCATAGAGTTAATATTTATCAATCAAGGGGCCAGAGCAGATAATAACATCGCTAGCTCAAAAGCAGACCCACATAACAATGCCTTAAATAAACAGATAAAATTAAATATTATAACTACCAAATAAATAAATAATTAACGATGCCATATCGGTTAAAGGGGCCATATCGGTTAAAGGGGCCAGAGCAGATAGTAATACCGCTAGTTTAAAAAAGCAGAACCACATAACATTACCCTAAAATAAATATATAAAATAAAAGAGAAAAGGGGAAGGGAAAGGGGAGGGGATAATATAAACATTGTAATGCTAGGAAAAAATGAAGAAAGGGGAGAAAGGGAAGAAGGAGGAGGGGGAAGAAAAAAAGAAGAGAACATTACACTAATTAGTGGCACAATGTAGGTACAGTAAAACCAGTCATCCGACAAGTGGCAAGATAAATACAAGTCTGATGAGAACACCGGGATCAAATAGTGATAGCTCAAGGAAACATAACACCAACCAACCAACAAGAAAAAGTAAAAGGAAAGAAAAAAGAAGGATTGAAGAAGGAAAAAGAAAGAAAGAGGGAAGAAGGGAGTAGGAAGAAAGTGGGAAAGAGAAAAGGGAAAAGAAGAAGGAAGAAATGAAATAACACCAAACACACCCCACTCCAACTCTAACTTTGTAATTTTTTTTCCAGGGTTCTAATTTGGTACGAGAACCCTTTTCGAAAATCTCTTGAAATCTAACTTTATCAATTTTGACCACCGCTCAAAATTAACAAGCTAAAATACCTAACAGTGACTACACTCATTTAAGTCGCTAAGACATTTTAGCAATTAAATGTGTTAAGGACCTACAACATGCACACTATGTACTAGAAATATTTATTGATATAAAAGATGAAAAATTTTATGACTATATGGATTTGATATAATTGCACAGGTGGCTTACACATTATTGGTTTTTTTTTTCTGCCTTCCTGTTTTGCCGTGACCCAACATGTTACTCTAAGGCGAGACTGCCATTTAACGCGGGTGCCGGGGAGAATGTGACAACACAGCCTAGTGTAGTTAAAGTTACCTTTGGTCCCGACCAATTAAATAGTCCGACCCTCGGGCATTAACTGGTCACGAAAGCACATAGTTGCGCATGCGACCTTAATTCATATAATAATAATAACAAACTTGGTATCCTTTTGTGAGTTGTAAAATTAAAATACTGAATAAACTTAAACGCTTTGCTATAGTCTATCACACGGGGAAGCAGCCAAAACAAACATAAATCGATTATACACATACGTGGAAGCAGCCAAAACAAACCATACAATCTTCTATCCACACACGGGCATAAACCAAAACACAAATCTACTAATCACACAAACACACTAGAGCACACACACGCACATACTATCAAAGGAGTGAGTGTTTTTAATTATACTACTCCTTATTTACAAAATTGGCAACATTTTTAAAACTCCAAAATACACCTGACTAATGCTGGTACCTCCCAGGTCTAAACCGGCACACACAACGAAGGTTCCAGTCGTTATTATATTTCACAGTTGTTCCTGGGAGCACAGAGGAAGCTTTACTAACCCAATCTTCCGTTTGAGGGATAGTGAAGGCCTGTTCTTGTCTTCCTTCTATACCACAACCGTGGTTGAAGTTTAGGTTGTTGTGGTTGTAGCTGTGGCTGTCGTACTGGTTCTGGTTTAGGTGGTGTCCTCACCTCAGGCTTGATCTCACACTAAGGTCATATCATTAGGTCAGGCAGAATTGATCGTTTGTTTACCTCGTCTTTCTTGTTTCTCTCTTCCTCTTCTTCGTCAATTCTGGCTGATTATGATATGGTCTCAATATTCAGCTCGTCCAGGAGTCGCCTAGCGTGCTCCAGGTGCATATGAACTTCAGTCAATTTCTGTAGTCTGCTCATCTTCTTCTGTTGATGTTCCAGCCATGGCTGCCAGACTGAATGAATGAATTATGGTTTTAAGTGAAACCGGCCACGAAGGGTCATTTGTTCTCTGTTTTACACTACCAGTTAATATGGTAGTGATTTGGATTTTCCCGTGAGGAAGGAATGGTGCCACATCCCCACAGGTGTTTATGCATACATAGTATGCTATTTAATTTGGTCGCCATGTCGCACCCCTAGAAGGGGCAATCGACATGACTGAAAGACCTAGGTGAGTGGGAATAGAACAGCCACGCACTCAACCCTATCAACCAATCGGAAGATGCAGAGCTAGAGGTGCAATGGCACCAAATGAGACTAGTGAAAAATGGTTTCCACTTCTAGTCATTTGCTGGTGTTGGAGTCTGGCAGTGGCAAAGGATCTGTGAACTGGCACGTTGATGTCGTTCGTCTCGCACGCCCGAGCCTTATCAAATCGAGTCCAGTTGTTGCTAGTGGACAACCTTATACCGATATTGTGTAAGCCACCTGTGCAATTGAGTCAATCTTTTAAGTTATATTTTTTCCTAACATCCTAACATTCCAATTTTGTCTAGTACAGAGTGTACATTTTGTGTTTTCCCTATCAATTTTGTAAACTAGGTATGTCAAGTGACATGTGGAGTTGGTCAATGTTAGGTTAAGTGGGTTGTTAATTTTGATGGTGGAGAGCCAAAATTTGATCAAGTTTGATTTTTGAAGAACGAGATTGTCGAATAGAGTTTCTGAACCAAAAGGAAACTCTGTAAAGTATAAATAGCCCTTAAGATGGCTTTTTGATGGAGTGTTACAGGGTGTAACTGAAGTTCCCTCATTTCGTCCGGTGAGTCCCTGTGTCCTTCTTGGGTGTCTTGCTTTTGTTGTTCCTCCATCTTGATGTTGCCTCCTCCCGTCGTATCAATTCCGTGTTCTCCCTTAACAATTTCGAATACTTTGTGCTGTTATTAAAGTAGAGTATACAACCTCATATGACAGCCTATTCTCACGTTGTTAGTTATTCAACGTAACATTTTTAAGTAATTAAGGTTATTATGTATAAAAATTTATTGCAGCGTGTGCTGTCTTGCTTGATAGTCAGGTATTGACTATCTAAATTAGTTTATAAGGCAGCCTTGTGCTGCGGGGCCTGATAGTCTGGTCTTTGACTACCTTATAATGATATTAATTTGAGGATCTGACTTAGAGTAAATAACTTTATATTGCAACATTGTGTCGCTGGGCCGGATAGTCTTTGGACTTTGAGACTACCTCATAATATCTATTTTGGGCCATAAATTAGGTTACAATTTTAATGGTCAGTTTTAGACCATGGCGATAACTCGGATTGTTGGGGTTTTAATCTGAACATGTAATCATAGTTTAGTTGTATAATGCTGTCAATGAGGCTGTATATAGGGAGAGTTTTCGGAGCTGACAGAAGAAAGGTGGATTCCTAGACACTTGTTTGATAATTTTGTGTTGTCCTATATGTTGTTATTTCTAGCATATTTCAATGTTTAATTTGTTTTTCCTGGTGATTTCATTAGAGTGTTACAACATCCTGTTAGGTTTGGTTGCACAGGTATCATCCGTGGTACGTTATACCCAGCGTAGTTTAGGTGGGCTCCCCTTGAGGGGTAACGGAGTCCCTTCTGATCCTGTACACTCCCATTCCGCGAGGATGTGATTATTGTAAAATATAAGGTTAAAATCCAGGACTAGTGAGTTATTTGGTCTTGATGTAATTATTTTAATCTTATATTTTATCAATGAGCCCTGTTGTTCTGAGTAATTCTATTATATTTTGAATTGTTTTTTTAGGGTTACTGTTTGTTAATTGAATTACTTCCGGGTATGTACTTGGTGCAGAAATGTTAAATTGTTTAGATTTAAATATGTTCCTTTCTTTTTGCGTTTTTTTACAGCTATTAAATATGTGATGTAGCTCTTCAGGTAAGTTACAACTGAAGCAATTAATGCTGTGTGGAACAGGTCCTATATATTTCCCAAAGCTGTTAGCCAGTTTTTTGACGAGCATTTCTGTTTATATCGTTCAAGTGCAGACGTGATAGACGACATCCCTCTATGGTTTAGTGATGGAAACATTAGGATAGTTTGATGTGAGAGATAGAAAGAAGTCAACGAGCATGGATACAGATGAAACTTTGAAAACAAACGACAGAAACGTTTTCAAAATACAGCATATTTTAATCAGATAACAAAACAACTAACATAAACAATTTTATTCAACTAACAATTTTGTAAACTAAGAAATACACATTCTTTTTACAAACGTTTCGTTTAGATAATCGTCCAATGTTTCTTTTTTGACTCATTATCAGACATTTATCGTATTGCATTTGAATGGGATGATCGTTTTGACATCCAAAACAATCTTTCTTGATCAGTTCCCTCATTTTATTTTCCAAGAGTTTGGCAAAACAGGGAACTACGTATTGTTAATGTTCTGGTCATCTGGACTGCATTATCACTATTTTTTTTCTTCATTTTTGTCTTTGGGGTCTGCTTTCCCTGTAACCTCCCCTTCCATTTTTATCGATTTTCCACCATTCAAAGAGGGATAAGGATCTTCCATAGTTTCTAATAGTCTAGAATGACTTATCTCAAACTGTTGATTTCGAATGGTATTATCGAATTCGGCATACAGAATGACATTCATCGTCTCGGCAAGAGCATCTGGAAACTGAAGTTTAACACGCAGTTGACCGGATTTTATAGGGAGGAAATGTCACTCGTCGCTGTCTTGGTCTGGAGTGAAATCAAAAGCCCAAAAAGTGTAACCTCCTGCATACTAGTCGTAGGAAATGCCGTGACTGGTGTTCTTCCTAACTGTCCTGTGGCTTCATATAGCGACAAGTACGACCTCAACTAATTCTTCTGGGTAAAGTTGGATTCGAATGGTCAGGAACACAAAGTTTTGCCATCGCGACTGACATCGAGTATGGATACTCTGTAGTGCTTAAACTGGAAAGGTTTTGTATTGTGGGCACCGTTGAGGGCTGCATTGCTAAAGATACCAATGAATACACGTTTGGGTAACTGTCCTTGGAACAGATGATCTTCGATCAAGGATTGGAGTTCAGCGGCAATGGCGAAGATTTTTACATCCACACGTCGTATCGGATACTTGGCTGTCGTTCTGCTCAAAGTGTGACTGATGTCATTTCCCACTTTAGATAACACTTCCACGCGACGCACGTATAACCTGGATTCTTGGATAATGGTTTTGTATTAATTGGCATGAGCAATCAAATGAAAACCAGTACTGCTACGATTCAGTCTCAAAGCAAATATCCACACCGTTCAACAATTACTTATATTAAAACCGCATGTCCAGTTGCAAAGGGACGAACAGTTCTAAACTACGTCCTTGCAGGATTTTCTTTCGACAATCGTTAAAACTCTCGTTTTGAGGATCATCATCTGCTGTCAAGGTTGTGTCGTTAAATGTATCCTCGCCTGCTGTGTTAGGTTTCCATACCACGCAAGCATCCAGATGAGTTTTCTTGGCTTTATTTCCGTACGTCAAGAGATTCTCTAGGTACGCTCGGTAAGAGTAAGTATCAATGTTACTGCTCATCAGTTTGTTATTCAAGTTCAAATCCACATCGCTGAACAAAGCATGCATACAATTGTTTACGGGAGCCACTCAAGCGTCGGCTCCCTGATTGATGTTGTCAGTTTTGATCACTTTCACTTTCAAATACAAGTAACTGCTGTTCAGATAGATGTAATCTTCGGGATGCCCTTTGATTGCAAACTCAATGGGAGCTGAATCCGTCAAAAAAAAAAGACGGGATAAAATTCGACTCATTGGATTATTGCATGGTCATCTTAGTGGATTGCATGGAAAACAGATCCGTTTCCGACTTGGAACGAACACACAAGACTCTTGATGCATCATTTGTTTCTGTCTCTATTATTTTTTTAATAAACGCCCAAACGTCTAAGTCTCGAACGGTTCTTTTTGCCTAGTCTTTCTAGCTTCAGGGGTATGAAGGCCTCAGGAGGGGCGTCTTCGTCGTCTCTTTCTACCCCCTCCTGAGGCCTTCATACCCCTGAAGCTAGAAAGACTAGGCAAAAAGAACCGTTCGAGACTTAGAGTTTCTCGTTGACCCAAAATCTCTTTACTAGTTTGAAGCAAGACAATTTTGCCTGCTCTCAAGGAAGCTTCTTAGGGGTTATATCTGTCAATGAGGACATTTTGAAACAATTCTTTGCCGTGAGTCAATGCGGCATCTTGTAAGGCGTGCAATCCTCGTTTCACCATCGGTTTCAAAACGGGGACAACTGAACGAAAGGCCAATTTAAATATATCTCCTAAACCATTTCCTCTTTGTCTAGCGACTGCTCGGTACACAGGATAAATAACTTATCTTTTGTTAGATAATCGTTTTTGAAAGTGGAGTTTCACTGTGACTTTACCTTTGGTAAATGGAATATTTTGTCCCAATTCTCCTTTTATAGTAATGTTGACACTGCCCAAATACGACTTACTGACGGGTAAATATCGAGATTGTATAAATTCGCGGTGAACGTGATATGTATTTCCACCTTCATCGTCAGCGCTTGTGATAGAATACACATTGAAAGAAATTACCCGCGGCAACGATGCAGAGGTGTGAACGACTACGTTGCACTCCACCACATCGGATTACACAGAATTCAAATTGAGTCTTTGGTCCATTTCTACAGGGAATCGAAAATATTTCGCAGCATCCAGGTTACTTGTAATGGCTGATATTTCTTTTTTCTGGACCAACCTGAAGCCTCAACCTAAACTATCATACAATTCAGTACAAAAGGTAATTGCCATAATTTTTTTCGTCTGAAAATTTGATCATTAGGCGACGAGCCACTTTATCGTATTCAATGGTAACACTTTTTTGGCTTTCTCCATGGCTTTACCAAACACAGTATTGATGCTGATTGCAAGCGTATTCACTAAATATTGACCACTAAAATAATAAACTGCAGACAGGTGGACCGTTTAGTTTTGGGGTTCTGTGTTTTTATAGGGTCACTGACAGTTCGTCTAAGGTTTGTTGCAATTAGTCGTCATAAACGTCCACTTCAAAACTGTTTTTATTTTCGACGATGTTTATGATTTGTGTAGGGTGTATAATTTTCACTAAAGCCACTTCCCAGTGGACTTCATGATCCAAATCAATGGCCTGTGGTCATTTAATTTAGCCGTGTAACGGCACAAAAAAATGTTGTTAGGAAACACCTCCATGGAACTGTCACTGGGTAACGTTATTTAAAATTGGTTGTTGTTGTTGTTGTTGTTGTTCATAATTCCAAAGTTCTTCAGTCCGAGGGGTCACTCGAGGTTTGATGAATGTATAAAAGAGGATTGTGATTGGAAGGATGACTGTTTGGAGAATGACTGACGTTGGACGCAGGAATCCCTTTATTGTTGCTGTTCCCATTTTACGAGTTTTAAGATTATTTCATGGAAAGATTGGGAAGAAGATACCTGAGGCAACTGCTGAGTACAATGGTCCACAATTGCTTGTCTCCTTGTTGCAAACTCAAATTGGCAATGGCTGCACCGATGACACAATACAACACAAATATTTGACAGAAAAAGACGATTTGCGTTTTAGGTACAGGTTCTCCACACCACACACACAATGGTTGTTGAATTATTTAAAATCTTCTCCTTGAGCGAAAAAGACGGACATAGTGTATAATTTCTTACCATATTTATGGAATGAATTCAGAAAAGGAAATTCTTCTTCACAATTCATTTTCACCATATACCTTAGCAGTGTTTAATCACAATTGAATATCATCGGATATATAGGCAGGTCTTTATCACAACTGACTATCATCGGATATATAGGCAAGTATTAATCATAATTGACTATCATCGGATATCGATACAAGACTTAATCACAAATGACTATCATCGGATATCTAGGCAGGTCTTTATCACAACTGACTATCATCGGATATCTAGGCAAGTCTTAATCACAATTGACTATCACTGGATATCTGGGAAGGTCATAATCACAATTGACTATCATCGGATATATAGGCAAGTCTTAATCACAATTGACTATCACTGGATATCTGGGAAGGTCATAATCACAATTGACTATCATCGGATATATAGGCAAGTCTTAATTACAACTGACTATCATCGGATATCTAGGAAGGTCTTTATCACAGCTGACTATCATCGGATATCTAGGAAGGTCTTTATCACCACTGACTATCATCGGAGATATAGGCAATTATTAATCACATCTGACTATCATCGGATATCTAGGCAGGATTGAATTATAATTGTCTATCATCGGGTATCTAGTAAGGATTGAATCACAATTACCTAATATCAAGTATCTAGGCAGGTGTTAATCACAATTGCGTATGGTGTCCCTATGCTTGTGATGGGAGGGTGAAACGGAAAAAGAACGTAATGCAATGAAATTGTGTACCATGTTAATTTTATTTTAGAAAACATGGATTTGTATTACTTTCTATCGTTCTTTTCATACGTCACTAATGATTAATGATTATAAATTATTCATTGATCTATGGGAATGGAACAGACACCATCATATTTCCTTGAACGAGTTCCTAGATAAAGGATGTCACATGATAATGGAAATACCTTGGGGAATTTAGGTACGGATCTGTAATGAAAAAAAACGAACATCCTGCTAGCTGTCGCTATGAAGAACTTTATTTAAATAATCAACACATATATATAACTACATTCTAGAAACACATCTATAGACATTATAATCAAAATTCATGAAATACATATAAAATTACACTTTCATTTTTAAGCTTTCCAACTTTATTCATTCGTATAATTTCTGCATTTTAGAATATTATTCAAATAGTTAATTCTCGATCAATTTCAAGATAGCCAAAAGTATAAAATGTAATAACTGTAATTCCACAATTGATTTAAAGAAATGCATTGTACTCATTTTAAAATAGAATATTGATTTAAAATATGTTGTTAGATATTATTCTTTCTTGCTTAAAGATTACTTTATTTCAACATTAAACCTAAACAAGAAGTAGGTAGCAAATTCGACTTTTACAATAAAAATTACATAAATATAATTAAATATGAATTCTTTAAAACATTTAAACATTCCATTACAATATATTATAATTAAAAGATTTCAGTGAACAATGTTGCAAGCATATGAACTTTACCATTCATATCTCAAACATTAAAAATGCTTATTTATAAAAGAAGTTTAGGATATATACAGTTCTTACCTGTAATGAATAGACGAACATATATGGGTTGCTGAATTATTTAAAATCTTCTCCTTGAGCGAAAAAGACGGACATAGTGTATAATTTTTTACCACTGCCATTCAGGGTAACGGTCAATAATGCTAATAAAATTTTCTGATGTGAACAGTCTAATATATATATATATATATATATATATATATATATATATATATATATATATATATATATATATATATATATATATATATATATATATATATATATATATATATATATATCTGGAATGAATTCAAAAAAGGAAATTCTTCTTCACAATTCATTATCACCATATACCTTAGCAGGCTTTAATCACAATTGAATATCATCGGATATATAGGAAGGTCTTTATCACAACTGACTATTATCAGATATCTAAGCAAGTCTTAATTACAAATGACTTTCATCGGATATCTAGGCAAGTCTTAATCACAAGTGACTATAATCGGATATATAGGCAAGTATTAATCACAACTGACTATCATCGGATATCTAGGAAGGTCTTAATCTTAATTGACTATCATCGGATATCTAGGCCGGTCTTAATCACAACTAACTATAATCGGATACCTAGGCATGTCTTTATCACAACTGACTATCATCGGATATCTAGGCAGGATTGAATAATAATTGTCTATCATCGGGTATCTAGCCAGGGTTGAATCACAATTACCTAATATCAAGTATCTAGGCAGGTGTTAATCACAATTGTGTCCCTATGGTTGTGAGGGGAGGGGGAAACGGAAAAAGAACGTACTGCAATGAAATTGTGTACCTTGTTAATTTTATTTTAGAAAACATGGATTTTTATTACTTTCAATAGTTCTTTTCATACGTCACTAATGATTAATGATTATAAATTATTCATTGATCTATGGGAATAGAACAGACCCAAACAAAGTTCCTTGAAATGTTTATATATAAGTATTATTGCGCCATGGATGGATTCTTATATCAAATTGCTTCATACAAACACTTTAAAAACTATGCTTTTTATTATATATATATATATATATATATATATATATATATATATATATATATATATATATATATATATATATATATATATATATATATTCCTAAACTCAAGAATGGCAGAGCGTGACAAAATTTTAATAAATATGCGTTTCAACGGTAATAGCGTGTAAGATACAAAAAGAACATCAGTGTATTTAAATAATAGAGGTTTGTTCCTTTTTTGTCCATACTAATACTTCTCTCTCTCTCTCTCTCTCTCTCTCTCTCTCTCTCTCTCTCTCTCTCTCGCAAATTGACCGCTGCATTATTCAAACGGTGTCTAATACCTGTTAATTTGGTATAAAATGAGTATAATGAAAAGTTCATGTACCAATGTGATTTTTATGAGGTCGCATTTCCTTAGCTGAATTTATGAAAAAACCTATTCCAGCAGAAACACTGTCCATTGTGGTTGGATTAGAGCCAAAATTCTTCACAAGCAAGAGTTTATTGTTATAATATTTCTTGTTATCATGTACACATTCGATACGTATTTACAACCGCAAATAAAACACATAAAAAATATGTCAGCAGTATTGACTTGAAAATAAACTGACTAGTGCCGAAATTGGAGAGCTTATTACATGGACAACTGCAGCCTTGGGTTTTGTCATTCCCGTTATCGATATTATTGCCTTTATTATTTCCCTCGATCGGATTCACAGTCACGTAAGGCACCCCAACCTTTACCTCTGAGTGACCAATAGCAATGTCTGAACAACCATAAAACTGTTCCTGAGGACCGCAACCAGTGCAAGATTTACCGTCGGGATCGGTACCCCAACTGTTTCCGGTGTTATACTTAAACTGAAGCACACAGCTGCTGCACATAACATCCCTAGGCAGACGAACGTGCAAATGGAAGTCAACGTTCCATCTTGAATCGTTAATGTTATATCTATCGGAATCGGATTCCACAACCTGGAGAATATTACTATCTAAACAATCTTTTGTAGCTTCTTGATTAGGATTGTCTTTAGCACACAACCGAAACTCAAAATAGCCTTTATGATTAGCAGTAATTTGGACCGTAACATTGATTGTTGCCCCACGCTCATATTTTCGCACGATGATACCTTTGGCGTATTTTCCTCCAACCTCGTTCTCTCTTGGTCCATCCCATGGGTCGCCACATATACCACATTTTCCGCCATTCGTATTCCATTGCACCTGAATAATAATAATAATAATAATAATAATAATAATAATAATAATAATAATAACAACAACAACAATAATAATACTAATACTACAACAACAACAACTACTGCTACTATTACAACTACTACTACTACTACTACTACCAATAATAATAATAATATTATTAATGACGACAACGAAGTGAACTAAAGCAATGGAGGAAGACTATGTGCATTGGGAAAAGAAGAAAACAACAAGTTGGAATTAACATCGATGAATTAAACTTCTTGGCAGCTTTTATCTGCGGTAACATCATCTATGAATGTACATGGCAAAACAAGACAGAAGCTAACACGTGCTAGATGATTGATGATATTATATTATGATGCGGTCTTCCATTTCTTCAAGTAAACAAAGAAATGCCTCGAAAATTCGGCAATCGTAGTAAACAGTTTAGACTTTAAACTGCACCTATTCGTTCACGCGTCAGCATTGACAAACTAGTGATTACAGAATATTTAAAAATGGCGTCCATAAAGCGATGCATATTTTAGACGAAAGGGAAGAAAAGCTTCTAGAAAAGTGTTAATAATCAACACAGAATAATAAAAAGGAGTATTCAGATTATTTTGAATAAAAGCTGGAAAGGGACACAAATACGTTCATTGGACATCACGTGCCAATTTCAGTACGTCTCGTGGCGGGATATATGATTGTCGTCGTTATGGGAAAAAGAAAATAATTTCCAAGTTCCAAGAATTATATCAAATTGAGAGAAAACAACAAGTCTTTGTGCTGCATAGTGTTTGGAACTAGTGTTTGTACATCTGTACTAGTGGTAAATAAAGTCCACGCGTATTTTACAAAATTGTTAGTTGAACACAATGTTTATCGTCGATGCGTCGAACGTTTAATTACGTTTTCCAACTTTGCAATAGTAGTTATTGATATTTTGTTACACCTTTTTGAAAACTGGTAAATTTTACGGGGAAAAAAATTGTCTTACTGAGAAGGACTCGACATGGTTGGCAGGTCTGGTAAACATGCTTAATCAAAGCTATGGCGTATCGTATTCAATATCCTATCAGTCCAATAAGCATCTAATAACTACTTAGTTTTCGCAAACATCACGCCAAGTATTACCTAATAGCTACTTAGTTTTCGCAAACATCACGCCAGTTATTACCTAATAGCTACTTAGTTTTCGCAAACATCACGCCAAGTATTACCTAATAGCTACTTAGTTTTCACTAATATCACGGCAAGCATTATCTAATAACTAATTAGTTTTCACTAACATCACTCCAAGTATTATCTAATAGCTATCTAGTCTTCCCAGATATCAAGTCCAGTACTACGTCGATTTCTTTCTCAAGGGACATTTAATGTTAGAAAAATTACCTCTCTGCCACCACAGAAGAGTTGATTGTCGTTGTAGTTTTTCTCCGTCGAATAACCCACTCTCCACATACTAGATCTGGAAGGCGGCTCCATCAACCGACCATGAGCACTGATCTGTGGGATGATCTCCAGGAAAGCCAAGCAGAAAATGATGTAGGGCTGCATGAAGGTTTCTTAAAAAGTGATAAGCATAATACTTAAATGTAATTTATACATGTGCATGTGTGTCTAAGTAGAAAAACATTATCAGCATCGAAAAGTCTTGAAAAGCGTTCATGCCGGTAAAACTGAACATAAAACAGATATTTGTATACAGAAAAAAGCAAAGCAATACAATATATGTTACCTTCTTTTTTTCTGTTAAATGGATACCAGCATGGTATGCTTTTACATTATTTTACTTGCTATACTTTGATTACTGTAGCAAAGAAGCAAAGGAACGCTGCCATGCAATAAACATGTAGAGACGTACTAAACAAAATGCTTTTAAATGTAGATAGATCATATTATATGTACGATTAGTTTGAATATGAAGCGAAGGAAGAATGCGTGGATTATATAGGTGCATGCAATGTGTAATTTAAAGAAAGTTTTAGTAAACGAAACAAGCTGACAAAACATTACCTAACACAGATGTATAGTATGTCCGTATACATTGGATAAATATGAATATGACCATCATGACTTTTACCCCACACATAGCTTAATTTTTTTTTAAATCAACGTTTAATATAAATATACATACGAATGTTATTTTTGTTTCTTGTTTCTTGTATATTTCAGATTAGACATAGTACGATCATTATTACATGAAGGTAAACATGTTTATGTCACCTTTTGATCATGGAAGTTTCTAGCTGGAATCTCGTTAATGAATGTGATGGCAGACTGACACTCATCCTGGTTCTGGTATGATGTATTTGTTAAATAAGATAGAAAAAAAACAGAAATTGAGTGTTCATACCTTAACAATCTTACCAATGGAATCAGAATGTTTTAGTTTGTGTTCAGATTGAATTTGAAACAATTTATTTATTTAAATCATTTTTGGGGAAATACAAACTGCTCATTAATAATAAGATTTTTTGTCAAAAATCCATTTTGGATTATATCATTGTGATACATAAAGACTGGTATCACATTAACACTAATTCACGCTAATATTACATCCGCACATTCAAAATTAGAAATTATTCTGAACACTACTGGAATGAATTTGGAATACACTTTAATTTTGTGCTGGTGATGCAACCTTTATAACCATTTATGTTCAAATTAACAAATTCTTTTAAATTGTCACTTTATATAATATGGGAATAAATTTGTTGTGAAAGATTGTACGTTTTTGCTCTTTTCTGTTACATAATTTAAGGCAATAAAGTCGAAAAAATGATGACTGAAAACTCGATGGATACTTAAACGGATACAGTTACTGACCAACTGCATACTATTGCGTCATCCAAGTTTTCCTCACTATATTTCTAACTTCCTTTTCAGACTGAACTTGTTTCGGAAATGTTGAGTTTCAAGTCTGAAATCCTTGCATACAAATTAAATATACAGCGATGGAGGACCGGAGAGATTCAAAAGACCTTTCAAGGAGCGAATTAATATCATCAAGAAACCGAGTAAATGTTATGATTTTTTGTTTCATTTGAGACCTTTTATATTCATGCAGCTCGCTTAATAGCAGAGAAAAATATATGCACGTCTTAAAATAACATGTTGATGTGTGTCATCTTATCTACAGTGACAAAATGAAAAATACAGAACTAAACCAATGTGATAAACTGCTAACGTATATTCACAATACACATTTTATAGCAAATGTCATCGAATTAGTTCAGAAATTTACAAATTGATTATTTTAAAATTTTGTCGTGAAGTAATATGCTTCAGAACTATATTTCATATTTTTGAAAAATGTAAATCCTCTTTATGAATAATTTTAACCGTAATTTTAAATACTTGGCTTTACAAAAGAATGTTATTATTTCGACGAAGATTAGTTAAGTTTATGTCATCTAACTCATTTTACTTAGTAGAGATGTAAACTCAAAAATGAATAATTCCAGATACAGGGTATATGTCAATATATCTCCATAATAACTTTGTTTAGTTTGTAAGGAATACTTATCAATGACAGATTTTGTTTAAAATACACTAAATGACTGTACACAGCACCACTGTTTACCAGAAAGTAATTATTATGATTTGAATGTCATTATACTCTCTCTCTCTCTCTCTCTCTCTCTCTCTCTCTCTCTCTCTCTCTCTCTCTCTCTCTCTCTCTCTCCCAATGACATTCACCCTTTGTGGTGAAATAATGATTTCCAGTTTAAAATTAACAATATAAGACAAATCATAAAGTTAATATCACGTGCAATACTTACATAGTATTCTTCAACTATTTCATCCGTCTATGAACAAGACTGTTCACTAATAAAAAGTTTAGATCCAAGTTAACAAACACCAAACTGGACGACACGAACCCCTGTTGATCATATGTTTGAACAGGTACTACTAAAACTGGCTCTTCAACGTGTTTTAATATTACCAAAATGTTTTGTTTTCTCACCCTTAAAATAATATTCTTTCAAATATCGGCAAAATTGCTTTGCAACTTGAGCGCTCCTAACAGACTGATCAAAACACGCTTAGACTAATTTATTTCTTTGTAAAACACTCAATATATACGGTTAGGATAAGTGGGATCCGTTCCGGAACGTCATGTTAACATGTACGCTTTCCTGTCTATTTATTGAACATATCAAGTTACGTGAAAAGATATGTTGGGTTGTTTATAACTTACCTAAGACTCTGAATAAATCAACCAAAAATTAACTGTTGTGGATGATAACTCGCACGAAAATTTACATGTATACAAACAGTCAGATTAAAACTGATATTATTATGATAATAGTGGATGTAGATTTTTATTTCAGTGGCCGCAAGTTTTGGATGTCAGTGAGGAAATATATTGCAGACACAATCTTTTAACATAAGTGTAGACCAGTCAACATTTATGCAGTTCTTACAGATCCATCATATTTAAATACAGATTCTATTATTTCTTAGTTCTAGTGAGACTTGTTCTTCATAAGTTAAACTTATTCCTTTTTTTTCTTCTCGCGTGCCTTGGTTTTTCAAAGCAGGAAAATATTTAATGAAGAAATGAATATATCTGGAATGACGATTTAAATTGCAAATATTTGAGAGATCTAAAATTTCTTAATAAAAATAAAATATGTACCGCATTATTACACGGGACCATGCATGAGTATGAAACAAGTCTCGAAATAGTCATTTCTAAATGATGTAGCTTTCCTGCTGGCTTATGAGAAGGGGATGACAGCATAAATGTATCAGCTTTTAACATCAATAATGAATGTTTCATTTACTTTCGAAGTATTGTCGGAGGTAGGAAGGATATCAGTTTTATACTGCTGATAAGAACATGGCCGATACGAAAAATAAAAAATATTTTTTCTTATTAAGTGAGGAAACGTATATGCATGAAACATGATAGTGAACTCGATGATGTAAGATCGATGTAAGTTGCAAGAACGAGGCACGTTTACATTGTTGAGACGTAATTAGCTTCAATAACATCTGGACCTTTTAGTCCGTCGTTTTGCACCATGGGGACTCATATGGGATTATATTTAAACCACTGTATCTTATATGGACTACACAAATCATCTTCTTCATGTTTAACAGCTTACAATCTGTAGCGTGAATATAATCTCAAGGATATCGATCTAGAATCACAATCTGAGCGCTGATGCTTTCCTGTATCCTAAACTATTAATGCCGGATATATAAAAACGCAAACCTCACAGATTGGTGAGTATACTACTTGAAAGTGTATCTAGTATGGTGACATCTTAGTGCCAAAAAACGGGAGTGTTTCACACGTTACAGAAATATAAAACCACTATTTCGCTTAAATGCGTCATGCATATTTGGCAAAGATGATCAAAAGATTTTGCATGATTATTCAAATGAGTATCCCGAACTTCGAATACATTAATCGACTTAGAAATCATCTTAGAAGCTCGACGATGTCACCTTGTCGCACAATATAACAAAATGCTCGAAAAGTTATTATTTGATATTATGGAAAAAAACTTCAAACTGCTAACGTTGTATGTATGTATGTATGTATGTATGTATGTATGTATGTATGTATGTATGTATGTATGTATGTATGCATGCATGTGCTATTTAGATTTTTAGCGTAGCTTAACAATTTTTTCAGTCATATTGCTACGATGTCTGCAGTGTGGCATTTTATGGTGATGTCTATCACTTGGACATCATGCCGCAGACATGTACCATGATATCTCACCCAGTAGCTATATCCTGACACCAGGCAGACCAGTCCTAACACCAACTTCTTAATGCTGCGCGCCAAGCCAGGCAGCTGTTAGTACCATTTGTATAATTATTTGGTATGACTCGACAGGGGATCGAATCAAAATAGCAATCGCTGGTTTTCCACTCCACTGAAACCCAAATGCCTAACCGTCACACAGTACACGCAACGTACAGCGGCAAATTTACCCGAAGAAACAAAACATCACTTTGTGCTTCATAACTTGTGGGATATGATGGTCACTTAATAATGCAATAATGCAACATTATGTAAACGTCTTTTACATTCTTCTTATCCAAACTGCCCATATATGAGTTTTCTTCTTAGGATAAGATCCAACGGCGGTATGATGACATCTTCTAGAAGCCATGCTGACACGAATTCATTTCATATACATATTAATGTATACAAAGACATATGTGAGGCATCGCTGGTAAACGAGACACCATGCGAACATCAACTTGGTAAAGTGAGACCCTGCTTCCGTTATCTCCTGAAGTTCCTAAACCTTCATAGTTTAAAATCTGCATTCGTGTTCTATATTATCTTCTGTGTTGCTAGAGAAATATGGACGTGGTCTTCTATTTTCAAATCTTACAGAAAAACATGGTAATATATGCCTACGTTTTATATATGCATGCAACTCTTTTAAAAAGAGCACATGGGGATATTGTATTACCCACTGTTCGCTCGTCCCTTTGGGGTAATTATCTACAACTGTAGTGTAATCATTGCGTCACACCCCCTGTGCCCATGAAAGAGGATCAAAGGTAAGGTTGTACAATTTTATGTATATGTTCCAAATATTTTCCCAACTAAAAGTTGTAAATATAGCCATAGCGAAGTCGCATACTGTATGTGACGGACTTTGGTCACTCTCAGAAAGTGGGGCTTTTACGAGTATATGGAGGTGGCGATGGGAATGAGTGTAAGGAAGGGTGTAGTTGTTTGAAAGTAGAAGTCTCTATATGATTATCACAGTCGACATTTGCCATATAACTTTGAGGATGGGGAAATGGTGTCCAGGAAAAGAAAATATTTTGAAAATAATATACATGCTTTGATCTGTAAAAACGACTAAGCACGCGTTCTATCGTAGCTGAACATATCCTGGTTCGTAAGAAACACCCACGCCAAGCACCAGTTAAATGTCGAGTCCCAATGACTAATATACTTCATAGTGCGTGTGACCACATATACCTCTCCATTTCTAATTATGTACTTCCTTACGACCTCGTGATGTATATCTAAGTGGCTTCATTGTGTATTCTAGATCGAACGAGAATATAAGGGTCACTCCTTTTCCATACACGGGCATAAGTAACGTTTCGTGTGTAATTTGTAATTGTGTGCGTACGAAATTTGAAAGTTTCAATGACTTGCCCGTCACTATTGAACCACTAACAGACCTATTCATCGTTATGTTGGCCATCTTCACGTCAATGTAACTGGTTAAATTGGCAATATATACATATATACAAAGGAGCTGATCCTTGTATACAAAATTCAAATTAATATCGTGACTCTATATAAAAGCCGTAAATATTGATTAACTAATTTAAAAGTATCTAACTGTATGCATCGAATCTGTTGAGATGACTTAAAGATTATATATATATATATATATATATATATATATATATATATATATATATATATATATATATATATATATATATATATATATATATATATCATCTTGTGTTGGGTGGATTACAGAACAGATTAGCACAGGCAAGAGATCTGCAGACAAGAGTACATGCCGTCAAATTTATTCACGTCTCTAAAAAGTGACAAACTTAACGCAGAGAAACATGAACCGTTCTACTTAATGTTCTTTAAACGATACTCTCTACTCCTGGACTTTTGGCCCATATTTGTTGTAGTCGAAGAATGATATGATATAGAGATTCCTCCATGATGGAGTGTTTAACTATATGTTTCATGGCTTTTCTAAACATGTTGGCTTGGAACAAAAAGTGCATTATGCCACAAACATCCTGCGCAACTGTAAGCTAATAGACTTCGAGCAAAGATAACCTTCCAACTGTATCTAAAACAGCAGTGGAAATTACTTAATGGTCCTTAAAGAGATATGAAGAAAACGGATTTTATAGAAACACGATGGGCACCACTGTGGAGTACAGCTCAAGTCATATTAAGAATGTTAGAGTAGTAAGAGAAAGTTCAGAAAATAAATTAAAAAAAGCAAGCAGTGTGCACAGAAATAATTGAACAAGTCAGAAAAGCCAGCCTATTTGAATGTGGGGACGTTCTTTAAAATAGTAAGACTGCGTAAGCAGGACCAAGAAAGATATTTGGGAAATGAAAGTAGAACTAAGAATTAAAGCTTTAGACGACAATTTTAGTCAACAATCTGGTGATGAAGTTAGAAACAAATGTGAAATAATATGAGGGAAACAGATATTAAACAAGGAACTGACAGTCTTTTTATCTGGTAACATAATAAATTAGTAATAAAGAGGTTGATAGAGATTAAATTAAAATGATGCAGTAACGCAAAAATTCGCGCAAACCATGTTATGTATGCTGTTCAATTAATTAATTCCTTTTCATGCCTAATATACAATTGCATCGTGTCACTGAAAACTTATCTCACCAGTTTTAAATGTGTAACATTTGTTTCCAAAAGTAAATGTAAGATAGGCTCGACGTGAAATACTATATGAATATCTCCATCATTCCTGGTTTTCAAAACAAATTTGCAAATAATTATTGCTCAAGATATTTGATTAATTTAGAAAACCAAATCTATAGAATAGTCCGCATTCCTGGAATGCGCATGCCTTCCGTATGATGTAGAGTTTTATCAATAAGTTTTACTCTCATATTTGCAAAGAAACAAATCTTACAAGAATCTCCCCTCCGACTTTAAGATAAGCACGTACCTACAGCTCAGTGAGGAAATTATGCTGGAGTTATACTTCCTCCTATTTTTCTAATTCTGTTACATAAAAAATGTGGTTCAAAAATAAAGTTTAGTGTTTTATGCCATTGTGTGAGCGCCATAGGAAATGATGGTATGAATCAAGTAAATATAGACAAATTGATAGCCATTTTCTTTGCAGATAAAACATCGGAACAAGGTTAGAAGACCTGTTCTAGGACAAGCACGTATCCGAACATTGAGACAAATTATTAGGGATGCTTTTTGATGAGTAATTAGCTTGGAACTGTGAACATAGCTGAGCTTGTGTGAAGATGTTGTCAATGTCTAAATCTCCTTAGGAACCATCAAGGAACCGGTTGGGGACCGGATCTGGACAACTTCTAACCTATATCGAACACTGATGCGATCTAACATAAATTATGGAGGTCAGGGTTACACTTCGCAAAGCTCAATCTCGTTAAAGAAGCAACCGTTTTCTTAAAATAAACTTAATTATTGTACTATGGTGTTTATGTAGATTCTTTACAACATAGGCAATCAGGGGAAGGAAAACGTAGAGAAGACATCTAAATTAAAACTCAATGAACACATTATCTTGCAACTGGTTATGTATCCAGGAAATATATACAGTAAAATCGTACAAAAAGTGACAATAAATGCCGAATCGAAAGGGGCAGCATTCCAAAAGGGAGCAAGCTGTTAAACATAGAAAGCAAATTAGCAGAAACTTCAAAAGCCACCAAGACACTAGATCAATCAACCCATTAATATCTCAACTAAAGCTAATAGCTGGCAGTTGTGAAAAGATTATAACAAATAACAGAACGATAGGCACCAAGGGCCCACATTATGCCGCCTATGAAACCCTCCAGCATATAGTCAATGACATTCCAAAGCAGAGCATACAGAGCCACGTCAATATCCAGGCTACTTTTCTTCACCAAGTACAAACTGCAAAATATAAAGCAACGTAAGATATACAAACCTTTCAAAACTTCCACCTACGTTAGATGGTAAATAATAAAAAGATAATTATATATATATATATATATATATATATATATATATATATATATATATATATATATATATATATATATATATACATATATATACATATATATATATATATATATATATATATATATATATATATATATATGTATATATCTATATATATATATATATATATATATATATATATATATATATATATATATATATATATATATTGTATTGGGTGTCCTGAGAGGGGTAACACCTCTGGCTGGATATGCTGTCGTACTCCTTCGGAGATAGCTCTCCCACCTTTGGTCCCTACTTGGCACTCAGCTCTAATCTTTGAGTACAAGTACCTTTTCTGTATCATGTATTACATTTCGGAAACCGCGCTCGACTGGTCGGCTAAACCAGGCTGAGTGTAGCCGACGGGTCCTAAAATATTGGTGATGTAGGCTTCGTCCAGCTAGTATGTGAAGACTGGATTCGGCAGGTTGCGTGAAGAAGTCATGATGTGATCAACCAGCAGATCAACGAAACACGCAGTTTGTCAAGGTCATCCACTGCACTCAACGCTGTCTCCGGGGGTCTCATGCTGCTGAAATCAGATGGTTTTGGGCTAGACAATGAGGTCAACGAACTGTGAAACTATTTCTCGCTTTAAATAAAGCCACCGCGCATTTGATTCTTGTCATCCACCAATCAATTTCAATACAAACTAAAGTCTTTTAGCTACAGGCAAGCAACGAAGCGGCAGATGTGAGCAGATTCGTAACCCATTAGAATCGTTTACTATTGACAAGGATTAGCAGTGGTGTCCGGCAGACCCTGAGCGACCTATCAGCCTTCTTCAGGAATGCACTGCTCACCAGCCTGACACAAGAAGGCCCAAGAAACGATTTCCTAAACATTGCCTGCCTTAAATGTACCTTTTAAGCATTACGCGTCTGACGGGTCCATACTACGGTAGTCAAAACACAAAATTGAAAATGAGGATTGTTCGTCCCACACTTAGCGTTTCGAATGTGTGCACCTTACTATTCAGAGCTGATGCGCAAAGACCCCAGTGAAGACCTACCCTAACTAGAAAGAAAATCGCCAGATACAACGTAGACAGTGCTGCCTTGACCAAGACCGAGCTTGCAGGAGAAGGAGAACTATATGAAATAGGCTCTGAATACTTCTTCTGTTGGAGCAGCTGAGAAAGTGAAGGGAGCCAAGAGACCCCCGTAGTCTTTGCGGTGAAGGCAGCACCGTTGTCAAATTGGCTGGGCCTCCCAAGGGAGTAAACACAGACTCATGGCCATGAAACTCCCTATTTTCTCGGGAAGAAAGCACAGTACCATCATCAGTTGCTATGCTCAAACCAATACCATCCCAGATGAAGTGATGGTCAAGTTCTCCGGGGATCTTTACTCTGTCATTGCTGACGTTTCAATTGCGTATCGCTCGTCATTCTTGGTGATTGCAGTGCAATAGTAGCTTGCGATCACGTTGGGTGGAATGAAGTGCTAGGAAAGCACGGAGTGCTTCGCTTTAACAGCAACAGTCTCATGTTGCTCCAGACTTGCGCCGAGCATGAATGAACTGCATATCACAAATACAGTCTTCCGCCCACATACCCGTAACCGGACGTCGTGGATGCACCCTCGCTCCAAGCACTTGCACCTCATCGACTATACCATTGTCAGGAAACGGTACAGGAAGTATACGCGTGTGTCCAAGACCACCGCCTCATGACCACCAATAAAACATCCGCATTCTGCCACAGAGAAGGAAGGCTCATAAAAGACTAACACCATCAAGCTAAGCAGTCACTCATGAATGCCCTGGAATAACGACTTAAATCCACTCCTTTCGATAATAAGCATGTGGATACCGACTGGACTGCACTCAGAAAAATGGTTTACTGCACAGCTTCGGAAATCCTGTAATATTCAACCGAAACGCATCAAGACTGGTTAAATGAGAGCTGCGACGTGATCAAGCAGTTGTTAGATGAGAAGCACCGCCTCCTTCAAACCTACCATAACATGTCCACCTCTAGGAACGATGCGTACAGCAATATACGCAGAACTGTACAGCAAAATCTACGTCAGATGCGAGACACATGACTGACCAGCAAAGCTGAAGAGATCCAGTGCTACGCCCTGAAATAATTTTATAGACCTACATTGTTTGGATCATCACCGTTTCTCAGAGCAGACGAGAACACACTACTTACTGACAAAGAAAAGATTATTCAATAATGGTCTGAACACTTTGACAACGTCATGAATCGCCCTCCATCCATCAACGATGAAGCCATCATTGGTCTTCTCCAATTAACCATTAACAAAGCACTGGATGACCCTCAAAACGTCCTTGAGATACAGAAAGCGACACATCTGATCAGGTGGTAAAGCACCTGGTTCAGCCTCCTACCCAGATAAGGTCTACATGTACGGGGGCGCATCCCTGATAGAATGGCTCCACCAACTGTTTTTACAGATGAGGCAGCAAGAGACGGTTTTCCGGGAATTCAAAGACGCTTTCATAATCCACTATTATAAGGACAAAAGAAGCCGCCAGGTCTGCGACAATCACCTTGATGTATCATTACTCTCAATTGCAGGAAAAACAATCGCCAGAAGCCTAAAGAACCGCCTAACTACGCACCTTGGCCAGGAACTATTGCCCGAAAGCTATTGTCGATTTTGAAAGGAATGTGGGATTATCGACATGATGTTGGCTGCGAGGCAGCTATGAGAGAAATGGCAAGTTCAAAACAGATACCTTTTTTCTTCATCTGCATTGACTTGACAAAGTCAGTTGATACTGTTAGCTCGTGGAAGGTAATGGCCAAGTACGGATATCCGAGAAAATGTATATTCATTGTGCATCACGTCCACCATGGCATGCAGACAGGAGTCCATGACAATGGAGAAACATCTGAGCCATTTCCAGTAACTAATGGCGTCAAGCATTGTTGTGTTCTGGCACCAACTATGTTCAGTCTCGTGTTCTTCTCCATTCTGACTAATGCTTTCATTGACGGAGAGGTTGGAGCCGACATCAGGTACCATACGGATGAAAAACTATTCAATCCCAGGAGGATTCAAGCATAACCTATGGTTATGACAGACACAATCACTGATTGTTTATTTGCTGGTGACCGCGACCCCAATTCTTGTTCAGACGCCGACTTTTAAGGCAACGTTGCCACGTTCTCCAGCACCTGCACAAGCTTTGGTCTCACCATCAGTACCAAGAAGACTAAAGTCCTGAATCAGTCTGCCCCTGGTAAACCCTTTGTTGATTCCAGCATGAGAGTCAACGACCACAAACTCAACGTAGTGAATCGTGTCACCTATATTGGCAGCACATTGTCACATAGCGTTACTATTGACGACGAAGTGAACTTTCGCATTGAAAGAGCCATCGCAACTTTCAACAGATTGTATGCGAACGTCTTGAATATCAAAGCATCAGCATTCAGACCAAGCCAAAGGTCTACAGGGCAGTTGTGCTCCCCACACTACTTTATGCATGCAAAACATGGATGGTGTACCAACGCCCACACCAGGAAGCTAAACCACGTTCACTCCACAAGTCTCAAGAAAATGCTCAACATCGAGAGGCAGGATAAGGTTCCAGGCATTGAGGTACTCGCCATTTTAGGTCTCCCCAGCATCCACATCATCCTGATGCAGCGCCAATAACCGGTTGCCTAACAGACTCTTCTGTGGCAAGCTACAGTAAGGACAGCGATCCCAAGGAGGTAAGAATAAACGCTTCAAAGACAATCTGAAAGCTGCTGTGAAAGGGTTAATCATAAACTCTGATTCCTGGGAGCAAACTACAAGCGATCGAGTTACTTGACGTTCCTCCGTGCACATAGGCTCTAGATTGTGCCAACCTAGCAGGACAGCAGCTGCAGCGCTGAAGACGCAAGCCAGAAAAACAGGTGCCATCAACCCTCCTGGAGATGTCCCACTCATCCTCTGTCCCTTATGGTAACAAACATAACGTGCAAGAGTAGAAGCGGATACCACAAAACACCATAAGTTCGGGTAACCAGAGCAAATATAAATAAAACTAAATCAAAATTAAGAAACAATCGGCATAACAAATTGGCATTAGCTAGGAAAAAGGTAAAATAAAATATCAAACATCAACGTACAGACCAATTGATGCCACAATTATCTACTAAGTAATGCAGCAACATAATACCTCAAAAGGTCACTAACCAATGATATGTAATCTATTCTAGCAAACGACATTATTCCACTATCATATACTTATCTTTATATATTAAAAACTCGGCATTAGGCAATATACGTGTAAACAACAGAACTTTTACATTAAATAAACGTTGAAAATATATAATATGGCCCAAATTCTATGTCGTCAGGCCCAGGAAATCAAGGTTGCCATGATTGATACACAACTAGAAGCATCTTACACTAGAAATAGAAATACATCTTTAAATGAATGTATTGGCTTACACATGGATATTATTGTTCGTAAAAATAATAAAAATAACACTACTACTACTACTACTACTACTACTACTACTACTACTACTACTAATAATAATAATAATAATAATAATAATAATAATAATAATAATAATAATAAAAGTAATAAAAAATAAAAATAATTTTAATAATAATAATAATAGTAATAATAATAATAATTACAATATTAAAAATAATTATAATTATGATCAAAAAACTTTGAGGTTAGCGATTGCGATACGAAATAGAAATACATCTTTAAATGAATGTATTGGCTTACACATGGATATTATTGTTCGTAAAAATAATAAAAATAACACTACTACTACTACTACTACTACTACTACTACTACTACTAATAATAATAATAATAATAATAATAATAATAATAATAATAAAAGTAATAAAAAATAATAATTTTAATAATAATAATAATAGTAATAATAATTACAATATTAAAAATAATTATAATTATGATCAAAAAACTTTGACGTTAGCGATTGCGATACGAAATATTTATCTTTTACCAGTTTCAGGCCTATTCCAGGTATTGACTTGAAACGATCGTACTTTTAGATTACTAGATCGGATACGTATGATACATCGCAAATTGGTCAAACCTGAATTCATTAGTGACGTTATGATTGTATGCATGTGTATGCTAACATAATTTCAGTGGTAATATGAGATTTAAAGTAAATATATAGGTAACAGAAATGCAAAAGGAGATAAGAGGCGTCCAATCAAGTGCGACCCAGAAACGTCATTATACCAATGGAGTTATAAATAGAGCAATGGAAATAATTCTTACAAAAATCAATAAATCAAATGTTGTTTTGCCTTTGTATTTAAACACAAATCATAATACATTTATCTTTTTAATTAGTATGGTACAAGCTAGAAATATATCGGTCTATAAATGTGTTTCGGTGTTTAATGTTAACCAAAATGACCCATACAAACAATAAAACTTTCGCATATAGCGGAACAAATACATTAAAAAAATATGGAAATGTTAAACCCGCATAGATTATAAAATCAAAACCCTGTCTCATAAACTTTAAGCAAATGTGGTGTTTAGAACCCAAAACACCCAGCCACATACGTTGACTTGGAATGGTCACAAACAAATAAATGGAACAAACTAAAAAAAACGGGGTTGACGTTTCCTGACCTAAAATGAATCTCTTGCCAGAACCCGCCATTTGTTTTAGAAAAAATATAGTATCTTATTTTTACCTATCAACTAAAAAAATAGCACAACGAACCTGTATTCTAAATAGCGTTAAGACGACACCATTAAGTTTTTGACAAGGAAATTTAAGAAAAAAAAAAATCAAGAACGGTTATCAACAACACATCGGTCAGCTCTCTAACCACTCCCTGCATACAGGCTTCCAAACCTGACAATTAAGAAATGTGGGATGCACACATTAAAGCGGATGTGTGGTGCATTTAGCATTATACTGTGAAAACCAAAACTACAAAACATACAAAAATAGACGTGGTAGTACAATAGTGATATCTTATATGCAATAAATTAATAAACGTATTTACCTCTGCAGCTGCAGATGTGCAAAAACTTATAAGAGCATTATATACGGTGAGGTATTTAGAAACACATATTGTTTGTGAACTGAAGGCATTCGGTTCTTCCCATTGAAAGCTCTTCGCGCGTGCGGCATAGGATGGACCGAACGCACTATTTTGAAATATGACACAGTATACATTTATCACCCTCGATTATCATTGTACGCCAAAATCGAAACTCGAGTACATGTATTTAATGAATACGAGTGTTTATACAATTCCGTGACAAACACAATCGTCCCATACAACTTACAATATATTTCATCTGAATCCATAGACTGGTCTTCACTCGCATCAGAACCGCTCTATTTCACTGACTTCAAATTGTGTGCCGAATGTATTTTAAAAATAGATGACAACTTATCAAAATCAAGTCATTAAAATAATATTTTGCTATTGGTAGTTACATATATGTATATAACATCTTCGCATAAGCAAGCACACACACACATATATACAGACACACCTACAAACATATATATATATATATATATATATATATATATATATATATATATATATATATATATATCTGGCGATGACTGATGACATTAGCGACGTTTACTAGAGTGAGTGATTAATTAGATCGTCGATAACAAATGCCGATGTATATAATTATCAACGGAGATGGACTTCGCGATGTTGTTCAAGCTTTAATTAAAAGCATAACCCCAAATGCTAGTATGCTTGCAAAACTATTAGTTTTAAAAGCCATGAAGTTGTTCGCGATAATGCTTTTGGCACTGTTGATCATCTTGCTAGAAACGCATTTTCTTCGGTCAAAGACAGGCTCTAACGATTAGTACGACAAAAACCATAACTGTCGGTATGGCTCTCAACAAAAGCATCAATACATGGCATATACACCTCTAAAACAGGGTAGAGGTCTAAGTTTACAAGGAACATGGTATGGTTAAGATCTGAGACTGCCGGGCGGTAGAGGTTTCGCTAAAACTCCAATTTTTATTTACCTAATGCTGCTGGGTGATTGAATATAAAAACCTCAGGGGTGATTTTTATGCGTGATGAATTACTGTTGCATACGCGGTTGATGGACATGAAGCTGTCTATTGTTATTACAATGGATTGACACAACAAAGCGAATTCGTACAATATAGTGGTTTGCCAATCTGGTATTTAACATTACCATCACAGCCAACAACGGATCCACAAATATGTGCATGTGGTACTTAACGCCGTGTCAAAGTCATCAGCACCGCCGCATACGGTCGTGCACCAAAATACGCAAGTGGTCGTTTTAAAGAGGTTAATGGTTTATAATGTTAGATATTCACGGAAGATCTACTTTGAGTAATTGCCCAGTTGAAGCTGATCTATCTGCATATCTGATTAGAGATGCATTTGCTGATCTTATTCGTCACTCTAAAGTTGATCCAGATGAGGTTCTTGTATTTTATGATCAGCATAGGCGGCTAAGGATGAGCAATATCAAATAGGTGGATATCATTCTGCGTGTTTTGGGTGCAACCAATGATAGCATCGTGGTATTTACCGGCGACCGTAACATTTGCAGAGTTTCGTAGATATGTTCCTATATCCGGTGACTCAATAACCGGTTCATGACTTGAAATAGAATTGCTAGTTTGGGAGAACCCAAATTGGCCGATGACACTGCACAAAATTGTACGTGAACGATGGTAATGTCACGATGAGAAATACGTTAACAATGAGCGATAGATTAATATTAATTAATAGATAATTACGGAAGATCTGCTATCCGCAAACGTCCCAATGACATTAATTTATCCAAATATTAATCACGAGATGAACTTGCACATGTAATGCATATCTCAGCGACTTTCACCCAGGTGAAGTTGTTTTTTTTTCTTCAGAATCAGCAAGGTTAAAGATACATAGAATAAAATAAAATAAACATTAAAGTTAAAGATGAGCAATATATTGTTGACAGATATTATTATGCCAGTTCCATGCGCTAACAAAGATAACTTAGTAGTGTTTACTAAAACGGGTAAAACTGAAAACTTGGAAGAATCACTTCGAACAATTGTTATGTAGATTTGTGATGAGCTTATCATTACCTTCTTCTCATTTCCTGTTATGAGAAGGAATTACTCAATTTAAATAATGTCGATATATATCTATATATATATATATATATATATATATATATATATATATAGAGAGAGAGAGAGAGAGAGAGAGAGAGAGAGAGTTCAGGGTCTCTTAAAAGAAGTGTCGCCACGATTATGAGACACAGCTACATCTATAGTGAGAGAGACAAGTCTTTCTTAGCTTCAGGATGAGAGGAATTGTATTTAAATAATAAACAGACATATATTACTACATTCCAGAAACACATCTATAAACTTTATATTCAAAATGCATGAAATACAAATTGAATAGCACTTTCCTTTAAAGCTTTTCAACTTCATTCATTTGTATAATTTCTGCATTTTAAAATATAATACAAATAGTTAAATCTCGATCAATTTCATGATAGCCAAAAGTATAAAATGTAATAGCTGCAATTAATGCAACAATCAATTTAAAGAAATGTATTTTACTCATTTTAAAATAGAATATTGGTTTGGAATATGTTGCTAGATATTATTCTTTGTTACTTAAAGAATACTTTCAACATTAAATCTAAACATGAAGTTGGTAGCGAATTTGTCTTTACAATAAAAATTACATAAATATAATTAAATATGAATTCTTTAAAACAATTAAACATTCCATTACAATATATTATAATTAAACGATTTCAGTGAACAATGTTGCAAGCATATGAACTTTACCATTCATATCTCAAACATTAAAAATGCTTATTTATAAAAGAAGTTTAGGATATATACAGTTCTTACCTGTTGTGAGAGAGACAAATTCTATTCTAGATTCTGGATGAGAGGAATTGCCCTTGGCGATTTGCGCGCTTATTTAGGGGGCGCTCACCATTTAGTATGTACTTTTCAGATAGTGACGTATGTGAGGTGAAGTTGCTTGCATTTGTAACATGCACAATGGGGATAATGTTGGTATATCTCAATGCTACTTTGTTGTAATGTGGCTGATATTTCTTTGGATACTGCACTTGTGGAAATTGTACGTGATCTGAGCACATGGTATAACAAAATGGATGCTCCCATGTGCTTAAAAAATTAGCCAGAATTAATCAAAAGTACACTAACTTCAGCATTTATTAAACTAGGGAAAACGAATTTTGCTGAAGTAGGCAATATCAGCTTCTGAAAGTGCAGTGAACAAATTACAAAATATCTGAAAAGTAAAAAAAGTTATCGGATCATTTTTCTACAATTTACCTCTGAAGTCCAGTAAGTGAAAATGACCATGCAGAGCTAGCAGTTTTTTTATTCGAGCCCATCTTAAGTTAGCCCAAGCTGTATACTCTAGAACCTAAAGTACACCCATCAATCATACATAAAAATAAAGGGAATTGAAAGTTCTTCTCCCAACACCTAAGATATACAAAGTCTTTATTATATTGCCAGTATAACCAGTGAAGAAATCCCAGAAAATTATTTTTCTTTAAAATTCTAACCCTATGCAAAGTACGAAACTGTAGAGCGCCACCTTAAAGAACCACTGAAGATGTGTTTTCAACTTATTGAAAAACGTGTCATATTCTGCAGTCAATTTCAAACATATTGATATATCATACATAGTATTTACTTCCAAAATGACAAACACATAGTTAATTTACTATACCCCTCTGAAGTAACTTAAATGTAGCTTCATGTCGTCAAAACTGTATTTTGACGTCACTGGGAAATGCTATTATTTTGACATTAAAGAAAGACATTCAAGAATAAATACATATGAAGTATTTGTTTTATTTTTCAATCCAAACATTAAATAATGTATTTTGATCATTTCCCAAGTTGCAAACTATACTTTGGTCATGTATACATGTAAATCAAGTGAGAAAAGTGAGGAAAATTCCATAAAGTTTGAGGTAATAGTGCAAAAATTGTCCAGCAAAGAATTAAGAAAAAATGTCATTGATGCTATAAATTCATAACAGTAGACATAAATATATATTTTGTTTGAAAATAATTACTTTTTTTCCCCGGCACTAGTAATCTAATTTGAATCTGCACTAATGCATGTATGCCAAGGAATTGAAATGAAAAGTCAAGGGGAATTAACTCCTGGTGAGACCATTCCATGGACCAGGAATGTGATTGATGATTACATACATAATTGATTACAATGAAAATCAAATACATTGACTGCTTTATATGGTCAAATTAATTATAAAACCAATACATGCAGACTTGTATGCCAAAAGAGCGGGTATGTGTGTTTCCCAACAAATTTCAAGCCCCAGCCTCATTATGATGTTACATACTGTCTAAGATCCATCACAACCAGGAACAACTGGTAACCATGATGTCACTAATACTACATCAACCCACATTAGCCAATATTTAAGAAAACATGGCTAAAGGAAGAGCTAAGAAAATAGCTAGGTGTCCACAAGAGTTCATACAACACAGTCAACCATAGGACTATGGATTACGGGTATCCAAGAGTGACCAACCTATTCAGGTTGCAATCTGGTTCTACATCTCCACAAATAAAGCGCCCAAGAATTGATGTATATGAAGAATCACTATCCTCCTGTGGCCCAAATAAAGTGCACCCAAGCTTTGCCCTGAATTGGAAAAAGAAAGAAATGAAGAAAACTTAATTGTTGGGTCACATGTTGCAGCGTGTTGTCAACATTAATGGAAATGTATTTATCAACATACCAAAACTAGCTAGGATATTGGAAACATTGTGCATAATGCATGGCTGAGCTGCAAATTGCAAGCGATATAATCCATCGATGTATAAAAGCAAAACTCAAGGACTGTGTGCCTTTACAACAGTTAAATGTACAAACTGCAATCTGCAGGAAGTAGAACAGGCTGCCTTTCCAGAAAAGTGCCAAGGACATAGAAAGTGAGGCACAGGCACAGGAAAATTAAATGTGATGTTGGCACTTTCTTGCTACAAGACCAAAGTTTTAGTGACTGACTTGCCCATTTAGCATCCTATTACTCAAAATTTCTGCCATATGCGAAACATTTAAATCTTTCTTATATTAAAAAGCTTGAATATTTACTAAGAAATTTTGTCTTAGGTGTCAAGCTAAGTAAAAGTTCACACTTTCTAAACATAAATAAGTGCGAGAGCTTGCACAATATTATTTTACCTATGCACCTAAAGTATCAGTATGGAACAGAAATTTTGATGCATTATGTCATTCATCCCCTCATAGCTCTGAGTATGGTACAGGAAACTTTACACTCCCACTGACCAAGTCTCATGGAATTGTTCTACTCAGTCTGATCCAGTATTTCAGCTCATAGTAGAATGAGATCAGAGAACAGTAAAAGATAAGGAGAGGAAATCAAGTCTTCAGTACAAGTACATATGCTACATCAAACGCAAACAAAAATGCAACAGAAAACCTGTAGAAAATTCAACGTTTGCCAATTCAATAAATTTGTTTGTTTGTTTGATTAGGATTTTTAACGTAGCTTTAACAATTTTTCAGTCATATCGCTACGATGTCTGCTGTGAGACAGTTTATAGTGATGTCTAGCACTGAGGCATCATGCCGCAGACATGTAGCATGATGTCCCACCCAGTCACATTATCCTGACTCCAGGCCGACCAGTCCTAACACTAACCTCTTAATGCTGAGCGTCAAGCGAGGCAGCTGTTAGTACCATTTTTGTAAGTCTTTGGTATGACTCGGCCGGGGATCGAACCCACGACCTCCCGCTTCCGCGGCGAACGCTCTAACCACTAGGCCACCGGAGCGGTGAATTCAATAAATAACTTTGTACCCAATGAACATCCATACACTTTAAATCCTTTAAATGAACGCATGTAACAATTATTAAATGTACCTGACTATCACAGTATACACCACTCCCCCTAGCCCATATTGCCTTGGCATTCACCATAGGCCTTACATGATTTTATAGCCATATTTACTCTTTTTGGTTCAAGTGATAAGTGATCATGTTTTTGCATGGCATCTGTGTGATACCTCACACTGATATGGTAGTGAATTTACCATAATTTCGACATAGAACCTTGGTCGGTGAGCCAAAGCAATCTTTATTTTCCCACGAAAGGTTACATACATTATTCCATAACCATGTTGTTCATGTGAGCCTATCCAAATGTGACACTTGCTGCAGACTTGTGTATGTGGAGTTGAAGCTCTTTTATATGTCATTATTTCTTGAACTGTTAATTTAGTTTGAAATATTTCTGACTTAGCTTAATAAAACATGACCATATGATACTATAGAATTTTTTTATCTGTCAATACAAAATTATTTAACACCAGGAAAATAAATTTTTGTTAATAGTTTAATTTCACAATGAAAAAACAGGAGAAAATATCCAAATTATTACTAGTTCAAAGAAGAACTGATAGCATCTTCCTTGAGAAATGTGAAATTAATGAAACATTTTTAAAAACAATGACACACAGAGGTTTCTAATTGCCACCAGTCTATGTCGAATTGCGTACAATAGCAAGGGACATAACTCTTCTCAAGCCCACCTGCAGCCGCTTAATTAAAGCAGAATTTGGAATGAAAAGACATTTAAGTTCTAAACTGCAGTGAATTTAAACTAAATGAGCCAATATTAATGCAAACAGCAATAAATATAACTCCATGGGTATACACCCGAATGCTCTTTATGGGGGCGCTCATCAGTTAGTATATACTTTTCAGATAGTGACGTATGTGAGGAGAAGTTGTTTGCATTTGTAACATGCACATTGGGGATAATGTTGGTATATCTCAATGCTACTTTGTTGTAATGTGGCTGATATTTCTTTGGATACTGTACTTGTGGAAATTGTACATGATCTGAGCACATGGTATAACAAAATGGATGTTCCCATGTGCTTGAAAAATTAGCCAGAATTAATCAAAAGTACACTAACTTTAGCATTCATTAAACTAGGGAAAACGAATTTTGCTGAAGTAGACAATATCAGCTTCAGAAAGTGCAATGAATGAATTACAAAATATCTGAAAAGTAAAAAATGTTATCGTATCATTTTTCTACAATTTACCTCTGAAGTCCAGTAAGTGAAAATGACCATGCAGAGCTAGCAGTTTTTTTTATTCGAGCCCATCTTAAGTTAGCCCAAGCTGTATACTCTAGAACCTAAAGAACACCCATCAATCATACATAAAAATAAAGGGAATAGAAAGTTCTTTTCCCAACACCTAAGATATACAAAGTCTTTATTATATTGCCAGTATTATTATTCTTTAATAATTATTTTTCATTAAAATTCTAACCCTATGCAAAGTACGAAACTGTAGAGAGCCACCTTATATGTAACTAGTCACAACGGAAAGACCAAATATGGCCATCCCTCGGTATACCGGTGTATACTTCATCCCAGCTCGAAAGATGCTCTCATTGCCAACTTACTGGGTTTATACAGAACAGCAATGTACATTGACTTTTGCTTGTAGCAGCATTCACTTTTATTCCACACAACAATGTACATTGCCCTCTTGCTTGTAACAGCATTCACTTTTATTCCACACAACAATGTACATTGCCCTTTTTCTTGTAACAGCATTCACGTTTATTCCATTAATATAAAGTTGTGATTTAGAAATAAATTAAATTAATCTTAATATATTTTAGAATATTACTTTAATATAAATGAATGAAACATTACTTTAATACAATTTAGAGAATATGTCCGTTTTTTTCACTTTTACTAAAAATTACGTCCTAATATAATCATCGGAAAGATTACTTGGCGTGTTAAAAAAAATATTGCAGATATAATGTAAGGAGATCTCAACTTGAGCAGAAATACATTTATTAATGCGAGAGAGCCAACTTCAGACAATGGCGTTCCAGCCAAACATACGTCGACAACAACAACACCACAATTAGAACTGAGATCAGCAAGTACGTTGCTAAAACCGGCGATACAATGACTGGTGAACATAACATGGGCCGAAATAGCATTGCTAATCGGAGAGAACCAGAATGAAATAATGAGGCTGCAACAACCAAAATACGCGGAGATCAAAAACAGTTCAATAATACCTTCGTTATTGGCAATCAATGATGAACTGAACACATTCAGATCTGAATATACTAATTATATAACTACATTTGCAAATGTTCATAAAAAGCCTAATTTCTTTCGAAATACAACGGTCGCCGATATTAAGATCGCAAAATGCTAAATGTCGCACATGCTTTGTTGACAGGACAAAAAATACTAAAACGATTCAACATCGTGCTGTTAACACAACTCAGCTCAACAGCTCGATATACATAGCAGCGACTGGATTGACAACATAGTCAAAACAAAACAGCTTCATCTAGCATACCGCACAAGTTACTGGGTGCACATATGCTCTCCGGTTTTAGCGCCGCTAAATTTAGGATATTTACGACACTATCAATGGTGTCATTCCACAGGGAACTTTTCCAGAACCGTGTGCAATCAAAAATGGCGAGAAAATATTTATACAAGATCCAGAAGACAAAATCCTAACAGCAGTGACATAATGGTGGTGTATGGAATTCGACGGGAAAACACCTGTTGGTAAAATAGTATATACCTTAATAAATAACACATAGTCCTATGGGTATATTCATGCATGTGCACATAAGGAAGGCATCGCTCAAGGAATTAATCGACTAGCATATGATAACACCACAATAATAGTGCAGACATCTCCACATCGACAATATTGCATTCGCGGTTTCCTCGTTGGTCGATGAAACAATGACATTAATCAGCAGATTAACAGCGACGCACTTGTTAGAATAGGCGGCATTGCTGTTGTCGGTTTTGATACCCAATATCATCGCGGAGACGATATCTACATGTACCAGAAAAACATTGCAATGAACACAGAACTGACACATCATCATCATCGATACTGTCAGCGGGATTAAGCGACGGTGCTGTATCAGATAATGAATTTTCCGCAATTATCGATAACAAAGCAAGGAAAACTTGCCAATGCCACATTTAGAATCCGTTTTATACATATTAATGACCGTATAAATAACGACAGGACTGAAGCACGTCATCGCCAACAAAATACCACCGACGACAACAATAATACAACATCAACATGTCCGGAATTCGATATTGTTTTCCAACACAGATCAAAGCTTTCATTGGTCGGTCACTTGACATCGCACTGGCACAAGTACGACTGTATTATAAATGTCAGGACAATTCACTTGATGGACTAGAGCCCAAAAAGTGCTGATATTCTCGCATACGACCACCAATGAAGGAACTATCGAGCCAGTCGCAATCTGATGCAATGTAAGCGCACAAACAGGATCATATCATATCAAATCGAATAAATCAATGATGAATTTTAACGTAGAGCCAAATCGATACCTGGAAAAGAATCAAAGATAGCTATTAAAATAAACAAGCCAACTAGTAACACCGCCATTGAAATATCGACGTTTACATATACAAGTCGACGCTCAGAACCGTGCTGGGATGGCACCAGAATGATTTGTTTTTATGAGAGACACAGAGTACAATAGACTCATCCCTGGATGGTCAGGTCAGGAAAATAGAATAACAATTCCTCATATAATATTACCGTCAGCGCGATTATTCGAGAATATGAAAGTTAACAGTGCAGTCTAAGAAAGCTATTTGAGCAGTATGTAATTGAACATCCGAATGATGATGTTAAAAAAGTCATTAACACAATAAAACAACCGACGACGATGACTGGCAACGATTTAACAGGAATTGTTGTCATGTCAGTCTGAAGTGATACCAGACCGTAACGGCTACCATGATGGATGCAAACCCACAAGAAATGGGGGTGGGGGATTGGGGTATTTTTTGTTTGTTTCGTTTCATTCTACGGGAATCCTAATAGACTCCAACACAAGTCGCATTATTCCTCACGTACGTGCACTTTTTGCCGCGTGAGTTTTATATTATCGGGACAAATCGCATCGTATTATCTCAGTAGCGCTTAACAATAGAACAATGTTCGATATATAATGCTGTTAGCGTAAATCCGACAATGACAATTCCATTTCGTCCTGGAGTAATGTGATAAATCTGTACGGTTTTTGTATAACTTCTCTCTTCACGTGGCTGCTGTATTATCTTAAAATCATAGTGCTGATTTTTTCAACATAGAGTTGATTTGTGAGACCATCTTTCTGTAATTGTTCGATCCTAGAGAAAATCCAGTTAATGTCTTCATGGTTCATTACACAACAAATGAGTTTCTTTACTAAAAGATTTTATCGAGGACAATATTCGATAATGTGTTTCTGGATATTGTAACCTTATCGTGATTAATACAGGCGTTTTTTTCTGAGCATGTGGCAAGAAGTGTTTTTAACTTACAAATACCTATGTCCATGTCACCAGAACACAATGACAAATAAATATTTCGAAGCGAATGTGCTTTAATGTCTGCTCGTGAAAATATTCCGTCTGGATTTCCTTGTTTGGCAAAAATGACATGGTAAAACACTAGATTGTTCAAATCCTCGTTGAGATCTCGGCGGACGACGCTTCATCAATCTTTGTGATACATTCAATAATATTGGTTTACGGTCGCTGCAGAATTATTAAATTCCTGCAGAACCTTATAGCATCGGTGGTCATCCAGGGATGGTGGTACTAAATAACGTTTTTCCCTTTTGAGCAACCTAAATGTTTGATCAACAGACACTGTTACAACATTTCTTAGAGCAACCAATAATAACAAGTCGGCACTTACAGGTAAATATGTAAAATGCAGCATGCTTCGAGAAAACAGAGGTCGTGAGATAAGATATTTTATGGACATGTATAGAATATCCAGTTATATCATAAAACAAATAATTCCCGATGTTTATGGAAACCTTTCATCATCATTTCTCTGCATACATCCTGATCTGTCATCACAATATAAATTATTTTGAAAGATACAAAGTTGTCTCATGTCAGAGAGAGAGAGAGAGAGAGAGAGAGAGAGAGAGAGAGAGAGAGAGAGAGTTCATATGAATGTATTGGGCTGCATCATGAAAAGTGACACAAAGTGATACATTGAATACCTTCACAAGGCATCTGACTTCTCTAAGAACGACGTAATGAAACGATGTACGTGTGTTATTACCAAATTATTTACAGGACAAAAAAATTAGCTTGTCTCCCAAGGTTCTAGCCCTGACTTGGCAACTGAAGAAATGGCTGTCAAGGAACTATACCACAATGACCCGTCACTGTGCTACTATGGTAAACATACTTTTGGATTATGTTTTCGCAACTAGATAGGCAATAATTGACAACTATTGTTTGTGACAAACGCTTCTCTCATATAACTAATGACACAGCATGAAATGACTCTTATCAGCGTTGCTTGGGTCAAATCCGGATATAATCATGTATCTCTTCGACTAATCAATCGTGACTGACCTTGAGCTCTGCGTTGATATGTATACCGACATCTCTTAATGCACTGTTCAACGTGCGAGAGAAACTTTCCAGATCATGCACCACTATAATAATAATCACGCATATGTGTCACGAGGGAAAACTCTTAATTTCCTGATGTAAATATCTATTTTTAATTGCCAAAACGGCCGTTGGTATAGAACATCGTGGAAATATATACTTAATACAAAATATGTTGTTCACCTAAGAGTAGAACAAACTGAAACTTCAATATATATATATATATATATATATATATATATATATATATATATATATATATATATATATATACACACACATGTATATATACACTTTTAGATACCAGGCGGTATATCAATAGTTCTCTGTTGTTTGGAAAAAATACTGAATTGTATTATTACAAAGTGTACTAATTGGCAAAGCTCGTGAGCTTTTCAATTCACAGTCGGTAAAACAAACTGATTATTATAATCAGGTTAAAGAATGTACCTTGAACAATTAGCAGATGGCAACTGAGCCAGATCCATAATGATTTAGAAGTTGTAGAAAATACACTTGACAAACACTCGTCGAATTTGCAATGTATAAAAAGAACAACCGCAACAAGAAGAAAAACACATTATTTCTGATCAGCACAGATTGGAAACATACATACGAGAGAGAGAGACAGAGAGAGAGAGAGAGAGAGAGAGAGAGAGAGAGACTGCTAATTCCATTCCCATAGGATGTTCTGCTTATTATTTGAAATCACTCTGCTTTCTTGTTGAGAGGGGCAACAAAAAACCCACTTGCATTCTATACATGTTCTATGCAAACAAAATTAAAACCACGAACAAAATGACACGCTGCACGGCATGGTCTTGAGAATCATTATCATGTATATGTCCACTATTAATATCAGGTCATGATATCTCCGTACATGATGAAATACCGGTACATGTGCGCTAGAGCTATTTTCGTTTGATTAAATACAATATTTAATATTCGACATACATGGGCTTGTTACGTAGTACGCACAATTATTACTTTTCTATTATCAAATTGAACTTCTATAATATTTATTCTAATCCAAGGACACTTTTCCTCGAAACCTATAGCAAAATCGTATATTGTCTCTCTTCTACCATTTTAATGGAATCGAGAACTTTGTTTCATATGTTGTGCTCCCGGTAATGATAATTCATTAAATATTCCACCATAGAAATACAAGCCAAATGTATTTCTTCGTCATAAAAGGGGATCTATCGTATATCCTAAGCTAAATGAAAAACGGTGCACAATCGAAATAAACTGGACCGGGATCAACGGGATTTATTCTGGGCTGTTAATTAGGCGCCTAGTCGACAAAAAGTATTCAACACCTTTGCCTTTAAAAAATGTAGTATCGTTTTTTTTCTTTGCGTACATTAAATCGATAGCACTTCGATGTCTTAGGTTAGAGGTGCATGCCTGTCAAATTTTTATATTATTGGTGTGTGAGTACAGTGATCGACATAGAAAAGGGAAGTAAATCTGTGGACCTACCACTCTTTCCTTACAACTCCAGTTTTCACCTCTAATGAGTAATAAATCACTTCATTTCGGTGCTGATTAAATCTTACGTTTACAATTGTGTCAGTTCTCAAAAGAAAGTTTCTTCTACCGAATGCATCTATGTAACAAAGGTTTGTAGATTCACCCGTAAGAATATCAAGAAATGATTTGAGAAAAAAGATGACCATGAGGTAAGAATAATAAAAAAAAATCAATGAACATTTATTGTTAAGTTTCAAAGGCAATATACAGTGGTCATATATCCTTGTTTAATCATCAGAGCAAATAAGAGTATGTGTACATGACTTTAACAAAACATGGAAACTATAAAATATATATTTAAACTTTATACTATTGTACGTATATTTTTGTCTTCCATTACCTTTAATAATTTAACCGCTCCGGTTGCCTAGTGGTTAGAGCGTTCATACCAAAGTAATACAAAAATGGTACTAACAGCTACCTCGCTTGACGCTCAGCATTAAGAGGTTAGTGTTAGGACTGGTCGGCCTGGTGTCAGGATAATGTGACTGGGTGGGACATCATGCTACATGTCTGCGGCATGATGCCTCAGTGCTAGACATCACTATAAGCTGCCTCACAGCAGACATCGTAGCGATATGACTGAAAAATTGTTAAAGCTACGTTAAAAATCCTAATCAAAAACCTTTAATAATTTTAACCATACAATATACAGAGTGATACAGATTAAAGCAAAAACATAAACTCTTTAAGTCTTACACAATAATCATGCTATTCGTAAACATTAAAAATAGGGTCATCCTCTTCTTTGGATGAAAAAAGGTTTATATGGTTCACTTTCTAATGAGTACGGAGGGCATATGTATACATGTATACACTTTAAAAATAACGAACATAACATATCGTAACAAGGTTTAATTATCCAATACAAGACTAACAAGAGAAATATGATATTAGGTATAAATGACAATTAGTAATGGCCATTGTATAGGGAATAATGAAGTCCGAGAGCCATTTGTAGAAAGGGTATATTGTGGTCAATAGTGTTTGTATACACAACAAAATGAGGAAAGATAATTATAATATACATTAATATGTTCAGTGCATATCGAAGAACAATGATTTCAATATGAGTTCCATACATTTTGTTAATAAGCTAAACAACATGGTGACATTTCTGTTTTTTCACTATACGTTGTTTAGACAGTTCTTTCTTAGATACTATTTTAGAAGTTCAGCAAAATATTTACATGGAAAAAAGAAGTGAAATTCATCACCTAGGGCGAAACATTCTGATTTCCTATCGGATATATTCAACTTGCCACTTTCCAGTTTCAATGGGATAAAGCACATCATCAAGTTTTGTATGAAAGTGGGTTAAAATTATTCCATTATTCTCTTAAATACGCGATAAAAATTATTCCAAATTAAAACTTTTTTAAAAATAATCTCAAAAGTCAGATTTGTGTATATTAATTTATTGGTGTCACAGGCAGCGTTTTCTTTAGCCATTTAACTGAGTTCTTAGAACTCAAATTGTGTTTAATAAAACTATTAGCATTAGCAGCGTGTAACACAATGTTGCGTTAGAATTTTGACATTGCACTCATTTTTCTAGTTACAAATAAAAACCAATGAAAAACAGCTCTAGTTTTGATAAAAGTCCTCGAAGGTGACCAACCGGGTTTTCCAAACAGCATGTATAGCTGAGTATTGTTTCATTACAATTAAAGTTTCTCGTAAATGCCATTGTTTACATTTTGAATCCTGTAACAGATAATCTCATAGCCCTCTATTATTTACATATTTACATTCTGATCACTGGCTCATTAAACAAACATACCCCACACCGTCTCCGTCTCTCTCTCTCTCTCTCTCTCTCTCTCTCTCTCTCTCTCTCTCTCTCTCTCTCTCTCTCTCGTGCATTTTATCTTGATATAGTGGAACAGGTTGTCATGATAACCCAAAAATGTTCATACTTAACAAATTGTGTATATGTTCACAATACAGTAAAAGTTTCTATAAATTTATAAGATTAGTTATGCAAAAAAGACAGGATCTGTTGTTGATCGGCATGTATGAGCACTTTAAACACATTATTTACTTATTATTTATTTATTGCTAATGAAATTGAAGCTAAGTGCCTTTTCCGTAGTTATACCGACATAGCTGACCAATAATTGCTTGAGCGGATATCAAACCGTGATGATTCGATTGTGATTCAGCCTCTCTATCAACTGACAAAACGTGGTTTTGTTGTCGGATAAAGAAAACCTTGAAAGTGGAGGTGTTCATTAGTAATTGGTGTAAAATGTTTGTGTGAGAGGCGCATGTGCACACTAATACTCATAGAGCAATATGTATTGGAATACACTTCAGGTAGTATTGACAAAATAAATTTTTGCACATGAATTATCACCTAACCTCATAACAAAGAAAAAGAACCAAAATAATAAGCAATAAACAAGCATAAATCACAACACTAACTAATCATTTATTACAAAAAAGAAAAAAAAATATTTTCGTTCTATGCGAATATATTGTGAAATTTATTTCGATGCACAAAAAGAGGACCTCTAAAAATGATAAAAACCGGGATTATTACGCTGGCTTTTGGATGTTGCAAAATATTCGCAAGTTTTTGAGTTTTAAAACACTAGACCACGCTGTTTTAATTTTTTGCATACAAATCTGAAAGATTTGCTTTACTTTCTTCAAGACGCAATTTACGTCAAATAATAATAATAATAATAATAATAATAATATAGATGATAGTAATAATAATAATAATAATAATAATAATAGCGGCTATATGTATAGATGTTTGCGCAGTTTATTAGAACTGATCTGCCTTGTTCCCATCTAGTCTATATTTATATCCATTTACTGATATACGAATTGAGAGAGAGAGAGAGAGAGAGAGAGAGAGAGAATGTACGTATATATGTGTGCGCGTGTTATTCTGATTATTTACGTAACTTTAACAATTTTGCATTCATATTTCTACGATGTATACACCGACCAGATCGACAAGTCCTAACACTAACCTCTGAATTCTGAGAGTCTAACGAGGCCGCAGCCTAAATCATTTTTTAAAGTGTTTGGTACAGCTCGACCGGGGTTCGAAACCGCGATATACCGCATCCGAGGCGGCTGTTCTAATCACTAGGCGTCTGAAGAGAGAGAGAGAGAGAGAGAGAGAGAGAGAGAGAGAGAGAGAGAGAGAGAGAGAGAGAGAGAGAAACAGAGAGACAGAGAGACAGAGACAGAGACAGAGGCAGAATTAAATTAATTTGGTTAAAGAAACAGTGTATTTTATAATAAAATATAACTCTTCTTTAACGATGAAAGTTGTATTTTAATAATAAAAACGTATAAATTATTTTTTTGGTCGTAGTCACTGCGCAATTTAACCAGTTTTATGACGGTCCGTCTTTTTTACATAAAGCCCTTCATCAGTTCCCTCTCATTAGAAGGAGCGAATCGCGGATCGACAGAGAGGCGACAGGAATGTGTCGTTCCTATTTATTTAAGCGTCGGTGTAACACTAGCGATATAGGCCTTATATCGCTATTATGTGCATAGAAGTACTGGATGCAACTGGAAAACATGATTAAGATTACGCAAGCAATTATTTTATTAAGCAAACTACGCTAAGATATAGAAAACATATTACACACAATTCATTTAAAATTTATGATAACTTTATTTCATTTAATTATAGTTAACCTACTTAACACAATTCTATAATGGCCATATTTCATGATTAAAAGCCAAATAAATAGTAAATGGTGCAAAAGTTCTGGAGCTAAATATTACAATTCAATATCAAGGATATTTTCAATCAATGGATTTTTTAAATCGCAATTCTAAACTAGAATATTTGTTTCCGTATTTATATTCTAACTGAACTATTTCTAGCACGAAATTACTAGTAAACCGTTTCTACAAAAACTAAACTAAATGTTCTAAATCAATCCAAATTCTAAATAAATTTAAACAGTCCAAAAACACACAGTATTTAAAATTGATATTATATAATAATAATAATAATAATAATAATAATAATAATAATAATAATAATAATAATAATAATAATTAACAATAATAATAATAATGAGCCTTCCAGAGACACATGAAATAATCTATATTTTGTGTTGTACAGAAAATTCTCTAACTGTAACTAATTACATTACTCTTACCTGGAAAGCCGTGGGGATATATATATATATATATATATATATATATATATATATATATATATATATATATATATATGATTCATATTATGCAAGACTTCTACTTTACCATGATAGGGCATGCCATACAATATCCATCTTCACTATACCCTTGCATTACGCATGACCCTCATGCTGCATAGATACCATAGCTTGGTCAGAACCGCTCTATGTACACTCAGACCCTGACTAGATTTTTTTTAAAAACTCTCATTAAGAGAATCAGATAATTCCAAAAATCTAACAATCATTTTCTTTATTATATGAATCTAACTTACAACTCCAAAAATCATACAATCTAATATATCCAAAACAATTATCTCGTAATAATTCCACTCAGACCATGAGGCCGTGACTAGCTTTTGTTAATATCGATGTTTGGGAATTCGCAAATCATAGTTTTTAATGGATTTAGTTTATTAGATACATCTGTTGTCTAATAATAAGCTGGCGTAGAACCACAACATACACAACTAATAGCATCTACTTGTTGTACGTTAAGTATGTGTAGTACTGACGGCTTTGTTGTACAATCAGTTAAAACAGATCATTTCCTTTCTTATGTGAATGTTCCGTAAATTATAATTTTATTAAAATTATATGAATTCAAATTACAACTTCAAAAACCATACGTTCTACGAAATCCTAAACTTTACATCGTAACAGACGCAACATTTTGTATACATCCAAATGTAAAATAAAATGATACTCGGTACATTAGTAGTTCATCAAGATGTTTATTAGAAGTAGTTATGACTTAACGAACGGATGGTTTTCCTTTCCTCCTGTTTCTTGCATAGCCATCGAATACAAATTTCAAATTGAAACGAGAATGCTTTGTTCCGCCGCTAGAGGACCTGAAAACAAAGGTATACGCAAATAAAGCTGCAATCGGATTATTCTACAGCACTGCTTGCGACCCCAGTTACAAAATTCCTTGTGCTGCTTGGTTGCGTCTTGCGCCACACCAAAAATATACAAATATCAACAACAATAAAGATAGGTTTGCATTTTGCAGCTAATAGTATTCGCTTGATGATTTTAAGCTCGCAGCTTTTGCTATGCTTCGAGTAACTTTACACGTGTGTAAAACATAAGGTTTGTCTCCGTCCTGCAATAAATGAAGTGTTTATTAGTATTACATTCCAAAGCAGCTAACATTTTCAGTTGCAGTTCACTAAAACACTATACACATATTGTTTATTACTTGTGTTAGGATTGGTTTTTTAGTAAAATTAATAAGATTGCAATTTTCTTTAAATTGTATTATTAAAGTAATGTTTTATTCATTTATAGCAAAACGTTGGCAACTTAAATCATTAGATATACGAATGTACATTATTGTGTGGAAATAAGTTATAAAGCAAAAATCAGTCCGGCGATTGCACATACAGGTTCAGATGTGAGCTTAGCTGCACGTGAAAATGCGAGTCTTTTGTTGATGTAATTTTTTAATCATCTTTTGCTTCTTTTATACTTTGTACCGATACATCTTTTTAGCATCGACCAAAATGTGTCACTTTTTCAGGCATTTGGGATATTTGTGATACTTTTAGTTCTTTGCATGTTCTTGGTTCAGCTTCAGTTTCAGGACACATTGATTGAAGATATATTTGAAAATATGAGATACAAGGTCAACGTCTGCATCTATCTATCTATCTATCTATCTATCTATCTATCTATCTATCTATCTATCTATCTATCTATCTATCTATCTTATCTATCTATCTGAGAAAGTTTCTTAATGAACGTCGAACCACAGTAATCAAGCGGGATGAAGGGTGACAATTCACCGACGAAAGGCGGTTTTCTTAGGAATTGTCGTAGCAATTGTGCACGGGCACATACCTCAGACGCTGCATACGTTCGGGTAATAAGAACACATCGAAAATGCTATCAAAATATTCAACAAAAAAAACCGGAATAAATCAACATAAGCTACGAGATAAAGTGAAATGAAATATAAAACATCAACAAAAGAGACAAATTTATGGCACAATTATCTCCAAAATATCAACTTAATACATAACAGCGACACTATGCTATCACGTGTAATCTATTCTAGTAAACGACACTAACTCACTATCATATATTTATCTTTATTTAAATAAAAACACTACGTAAGGTTAGAGATGTGTATACAATATAACACTTATTTTAAACAAACGTTAGCAATTTACAAAATGGACAAATATCCACGCCATCAGGCCCTAACACACAGTATGGCCGTCATTGATAAACAAATATAAGCATCGTGCACTAGAAATATATATATATATATATATATATATATATATATATATATATATATATATATAGAGAGAGAGAGAGAGAGAGAGAGAGAGAGAGAGAGAGAGAGAGAGAGAGAGAAGTAGAAGTACTAATAGCTAAATTGTCAACAAATTGCATTAAAAGTAATTTTACTTTAAAGTATATGGCACAAAGTTTTCTACTAAAATATGTTGAAACTAATTTTATATATTTGTGCAATTCAACTGTATGTTATTGTATAATGTCGCGCTTTACGAGCAGGTGCAGAAACCCATAAAATACATGTCTCTATTATCTAACGTTTCAGACTTGGTGGGAAGCTGCTGAACAGCCAGATTATTAATAGAATCGAAATTGTATGAGTTAAGCGAGATGATTCACACAGTTCCCGCCGCAATGGTAGAGAGCACTTAGTTGATCCAAAACGTGCGATAACGGAACTGCGTATGGTGGCAGGGTCCTCTTTCGTAAATTGGCCCCTGGCAAATTTCTTAACTTAAGGGTATGGTGTGAGTTTTTGAGCTACTATTGTGTAATAATTAAAGATATGGATAAATGTGTGAACTAGGTGTTTCAGGCTTGTGTTGTTCTTGAAATTGATGTCAGACATGTACACTTTCCATAGGGGGCAGGGTCCAGTTTTTATGTACATATTTAATGTCGCATGCACCTGCCTAATATAAAAATTCATTAAAAATATAATACGCGAGTGAGGTCAAAAAGGTACATATTTCTGGATAGGTATTATGTAGTGCAACATAATCATATCACACACATGACCTGACAAGTCTACTGAAGTTCTTAGAATAAAATATTTATGTACCCCAAACCCTATTTTATACATGCATTTTTCACATCCGAAGGCCATTTTTGACAGCATGTGGTGCTCGAAATTGTATGAGTTAAGCGAGATGATTCACACAGTTCCCGCCGCAATGGTAGAGAGCACTTAGTTGATCCAAAACGTTCGATAACGGAACTGCGTATAGTGGCAGGGTCCAGTTTCGTAAATTGGCCCCTGGCAAATTTCTTAACTTAAGGGTATGGTGTGAGTTTTTGAGCTACTATTGTGTAATAATTAAAGATATGGATAAATGTGTGAACTAGGTGTTTCAGGCTTGTGTTGTTCTTGAAATTGATGTCAGACATGTACACTTTCCATAGTTACTCTATTATTAGTCAGTGCATGCGACATTAAATTTGTACATAAAAACTGGACCCTGCCCCTTAAGGGAAAAATGCTATAAAAAATTGTGCAATGAACCACATTTTGTCTTATTTTCTTGTTCTTTATTCATATGCAATTAATTCTTATACATTAGCCTTATCATAGTACCTCAATTTGTCTCCTTATTTCGAATCTCTTAGCTCTATAGGAGATTCAAGGGAGGTAATTTCTTTTTTCACCTATAAATTATACCTATTGGTATCAGGACAAGTTAGAATATTTTGAGCTTAACTAAGTTGCTTTGAGAGAAAATGGGGGTTTAAAATGTGTTTAATTGATTTTCATGTAGGTAGCAAGCTCTGTACTCCTATTTTAATGAACGTTATTCATATTTCATTGCAGACACACAAAAACATTACATGACATGACATGACACATTCTTCTAAGTAATTTCACTCCACACGAGCAAATGCACTTTCAAGAAATCATAAGTAGACATACTGTTATAAATGGTGAATGTCATCAATGGAACGGTGTTGCAAATAGTGATGGATATGGCATATTGCGGACAATGTTTCGAGGAAAAAGAATTAAAGTTTTAGTACTTTTGTGAACAGTTCCACCATATTGGATTTAAACTTACAGTTATTGCATTGCACACAAAACAGTAATGCACAAACCCTATCTTTTGTGTACCGTAACAACTGGAAAAGCATTCTTACATTGATGTGGCAGAAATACCCTGATTAGTTCTGAAAGTTTATTGATGTTGACAACACAGTTTTCTTCTGGAATACTGGTAGCCACTTTTTACTGAGTACAGAATGAGTAATAATGTCAGTTGTTTTCCTTTTTGTAGGTCTCAATTTGCATGGAATGATGTTAGGATCTGTTTTCTCAGTCATACTGGTAGAAGCATTTAAGTTTGAAGCATGTATTCATTATGATCCAAACGCACTAAAGATTGATTATGAAAGACCGACTTGTCTTCATCATGACTTGTATTTTCTGGTAGGTCCTTATTTAAAGTAATAGAAATTACAACATGTCCCTTTTTGTACTGAGTTTTCTTCTTGTTAATATTTTTCTTGTAGCTTTTCATTCTATTTCCTCTCATTCTTTATATCCTTGCAATTGCTAAAGTCAGCTGTGAGTGGATAGGATTCTGAGAATATTTGGGTTAACTGTATGGACTGTGTATTTATTTTGTATTTTGGGCTTGAGAATGGTTCATTTCAAAGGTCTGTTGTCACAGAATTTATCTGATATGTTGATGTAAGTTCAGCAAGGTTCCTCACATCAATGTCCCAACATAGAATAATATTTGTTTCTTTATATCTGTCCCAAATTAGCTAGACATAGGTGTATTCACACACACACACACACACACACACACACACACACACACACACAATGCTGTTTATGTTAGCATCACTAGAACAATACCAGGTCAGGAATGTTGATGTGTATGTCTCAAGCTATAATTATTATTAAAGTACATTATAAATGTAAATGTCTGGTAACATTTTTCTTAAGTGGCACTTTTTAAAAGAAAAATTTCAACAAATAATTGTTTGAACAATAGAGAAGTTCTATTACTAATAACAAAGAGTGTATCTCATATTCAGTCACTATTTGCAACTATAAAATCCATTCTTAGCATTCAGTCAACATCATCATGTAATTCTGGTATCTTCCTGACTATACGATGGCAAAAAGGACAGGAAACATTCCATTGCACACAAGTTTAATTCTTTTCAAGACAGCAACCCTAGCACAAAGTATATACAATGCAATGCATTTTGCCGCAATGTAGTCACTTTTCTAAAAGAGTAATAACATTTTTACTTTAGCATACAAAATAATTTCCTTGATACCATTTTGTTAGATAATGTCTAGGTAAGTGATATGTACAAAAGTTTTGACAGAAATTATTTTTTGCAAAATGCTTAAGGTGGCAGGGTCCAGTTTCGTAAATTGGCCCCTGGCAAATTTCTTAACTTAAGGGTATGGTGTGAGTTTTTGAGCTACTATTGTGTAATAATTAAAGATATGGATAAATGTGTGAACTAGGTGTTTCAGGCTTGTGTTGTTCTTGAAATTGATGTCAGACATGTACACTTTCCATAGTTACTCTGCAGTATGTTGATTGTGAAATACCAATAGTCGGCTAGGAAGAAGAGCTAGCCTCCCATAGCAGTAGACACGTGGGTTCAAGGCAAGTAGAATATCTCAAAAACGGCATGGATGACAACTATTATGAATTGCATCAAGCTATTTAGTAGACAATGTTTTTCAAAATTTTCATCTAGGAAAAGGCCTTGCGTTTGCACTGTGAGCACCACATGCTGTAAATAATGGCCTTCGGATGTGAAAAATGCATGTATAAAATAGGGGTTGGGGTACATAAATATTTTATTCTAAGAACTTCAGTAGACTTGTCAGGTCATGTGTGTGATATGATTATGTTGCACTACATAATACCTATCCAGAAATATGTACCTTTTTGACCTCACTCGCGTATTATATTTTTAATGAATTTTTATATTAGGCAGGTGCATGCGACATTAAATTTGTACATAAAAACTGGACCCTGCCCCCTATAAAGAGAGAGCACATTTCGCAGAATTAGTTTGTTCATAGAGTCTGAACAGCTCAGTCTTTTCCTTACATGTATAAATCGTGTGTCCCCAAGCTACTTTTAAAAATGAGCACTTTTTAATATTTGAGATTTTAACGGTAAAAATCATATTTTACTAACATAATGATGAGTTCTTTCCATTTTAAATTATAATATCAGGGAGTGTTTAATTTTATTTGTGGTATGTTATTAGAAAAGATAAAATCGCTACCAAATTGTTGTTTAGATTGAATTTGGAAATTAAAGATTATTTAAATAATGATGAATAATGTTTAGTAACAAATTACAAAATAGTATTCTATTTTAAATTAAGCCAAACACATTTCTTCGAAATGATTCTTGCATTAACCGTAACTATTGAATTGGATAACCATTGGCTATAATGAATTTAATTTGAGATTTAACTACCTGTATTACATTATAAAAGGCAGAAATTACATAAATGTATAAAGTTATTAAACTTGAAAGAAAAGTCTAATCTGATAACATATTTCGTGTATTTTAAATATAAAGGCTTTCTAGATGTACGAGTTAGAACCTTATACCCCAAGACGTAACCTTATATACACCATTATGGGTGATACCCTTGGTAAGAGAGCCTGAACTCATTCTTTACTCTCCCCATCTATAACCATGGGGAAAAACATTTTTAACTTATAGTAATTCCTTTTCATAGCGAGCAAAGAGACGAAGGTTGCTATACAAACCTCATCTTAAAACACACACACACACAGACACACACACACAGACATATATATATATATATATATATATATATATATATATATATATATATATATAAAACTGAATGTTTGTTTGTTTGTGTCATATGCGTTCCTATACCGTTAATCCGATTGCGATAAAACTTTGGTGAGTTGTTCTGCGCACGCCCGCGAAGGTTTCTGAATTAGTACAACCATTAAAATTGTAACAATTAACAAATGTGTTTTTACGACATTTACCGTGTGTTCGCTGTGAACTGTAGGCGCCTTTAGATACGTCACGTGATCGAACAGTAGGCGCCTTTAGATACGTCACGTGATCGAACAGTAGGCGCCTATCGATACGTCACGTGATCGAACAGTAGGTGCCTTTAGATACGTCACGTGATCGAACAGTAGGCGCCTTAGATACGTCACGTGATCGAACAATAGGCGCCTTAGATACATCACGTGATCGAACACGGTCTGTAGCGATACCTAATTTCGCGTGTCTTCGGTGTGAACTGTAGGCGCCTTAGATACGTCATGCTTACTTAGTTACGTTTTGTTCGCGCCTTGGTTACGTCAAACAATCGTGGTGTGAATTTGTACGTCACGTGATCGAACAGTAGGCGCCTTAAATACGTCACGTGATCGAACACGGTCTGGATTGGCTGAAACTATGATGACGTAAATCAACAGCTGTATGAAATTCATAATCGGTTGCGATACCTAATTTCGCGTGTGTTCGGTGTGAACTGTAGGCGCCTTAGACACGTCATGTTTACTTAGTTACGTTTGGTTCGCGCCTTGGTTACGCAAACAATCGCGGTGTGATTTTGTAATAGTCGTTACAAAGCATTTCCTCCGCTGTCAAATCAATTATGCCACCTAAACGAAAAGCTATTGGTCGATCTACACATCAAGCACGAAAGATAAAGGCATCACGAGCTTCAGAAACAGATGAGCAACGGAAAGCAAGATTGGAAACCGTTCGAGTTCGCACTGCTCAAGCCCGATCATCTGAAACAGACGAGCAACGGGAAGCAAGATTGGAAACCGTTCGAGTTCGCACTGCTCAATCCAGACGAACAATGCACCCTGATTTAAATATTAGTGCATTCCATTACAATGCTAATTATGATTACAGTCTTCATCCAAGTGTGCTTATCGGAAAAATGGATACATTATGAGTGTATTGCAATGCCCTCAAATTTAAGAATGAAACACCAGGAATGTGCTGCGCAGGTTAAAAAGTGAAATTGCCAGAATTACATTCACCACTCGAACCATTATCAACGTTGGTATCAGGTAACACAAGCCAATCGAAACATTTCTTGGCAAACATACAGAAGAACAATTCATGTTTCCAAATGACATCCTTCGGTGCAACAAATATCGTGCGCGAGAAATACATGCCAACATTTAAGGTATAAGGACAAAAGGTGTATGAAATTCATAATCGGTAGCGATACCTAAAATCGCGTGTGCTCGGTGTGAACTGTAGGCGCCTTAGATACTTCACGTGATCGAACACTGTCTGGATTGGCTGAAACTATGATGACGTAAATCAACAGCTGTATGAAATTTATAATCGGTAGCGACACATAAAATGCCTTCGGTAAGGTAACCACTTATTGTGGGCTCGATAAATACCACGAAATAATCGGAGATGTTTTCCAGAAACCAGTCAAATAGTCTATTAAAACACAAACACTTTCTTTCTTTCAGTGGCATTGCAACGCATGCCGGGTACTTGCTAGTATATATATATATATATATATATATATATATATATATATATATATATATATATATATATATATATATATATATATATATATATATAATATATATATATATATATTGTTTTACCACCGTGGTATTATAATTTGTAATTGTTTCAATAATAATAATAGTAATAACATATATACAATCTCAAAAATTGATGGGTATAATGTGTTTATGAAAAGGAATACTATACGCATAAATACAAAATATTAGCATATGCAATGTTAGAAACTGTGTATAGACACACCATTCATCCTTCCAAGAATAAACAGTTAAGTAAGGCTTCGTTCTATTTGCACTGAGTTCGAAGTTGATAACTTTCAATAATTTTACATTTGAAGTGACCATAACAAATTTATGGTCAAAAATATGTCGCAAATTGTGTGCAAGGATGTTTTCAGATGGTATGCCAAGTAAAATGTATACTGGCCACTCTGTTGTTTACCATCTCTTAAAAGTTTTCATTGAAAATAATCAGACAGTTAAATATATCATCAACGATGAATTATTAATTTTGCATTTCGCAACGTTTTCTAGTGTGCTTTTTCTCTTTAATATGTTAAAAGAGGCATTTAATCTAACAATAAATATAACCCAAATGAAACGAATAAAACACAGAGTAAGCTCAAATGTTGCCGAATAGTTTGTGACACAGCTACAAACATAACGAATAGGACATGTACGCCTTTTAATCACACAGACGTGTACATTTGAAAATGTATCCCAATTGCGATGATACTTTCTATACTACTGAGTTAGAAAGATCTAATAATCATGAGTTTATCATGGCTCAAAGGGCGGTAGAACTGACAACGGAGTAACAATAAAAACTGTGACGAGGATGTCACATGAGCTTTCATTTATCCACATGAGGTACTAGGAGTTTACAAGATGAGTTGACACATCAATGTATTCCAAGTACCGGCAGTACACTGAATGCGAGACAGGTTTATAAGAGGGCCCTCTTATATTCAAATTGTGACGGTGGTGGGACATCTGACAATTGTGGGCAACCGGCATTTGGTACTACCCTGTTCTACCCTGTACGCGGTCCTGGCTTCAGTATGCGCAAAGAAAACGTAAGATTCAAGTGTATGTCAAATGTAGTTAGGCTCCGCTCGGCTGTAAAATGTAGAATAGCAAATATTTTGATGGACTACTTAACGCCCTTTGGTGTTTATATAAATGTATATAAATCTGGAAAAAGTTCTGAACGATAGGAACATCTATCTCATAGAAACGTCGTACAAAAAGCGCAACAAAAGTTTGTATGCTTCGAACATATGTCATATTTCAAAGATAATAGGATGCAATAATGGATATAAATATAAAAATATGGAAAGAAAAAAGCAAAAACTCAATACATGGGGAAAACATCCTATATGAAATATAAATGCATACGTGCATAATGACACCATACAATGAAACGGTCTAATTCATCTCTTTGGCATATCTCGAAATTGCTCGTATGTAGAACGGTTTAGGTGCATGAGTACCACCGAAGATTCCATCCACGTCTTTAATATCCAGAGTTTCTCCTTCTGGTGGCATTATTTCAAACTGTTGGACAAGAGCGCTGATGAAAAGGAATAGTTCCATTCTTGCCAAGGACTCACCAAGACAGTTTCTTCTCCCTGGAATTAAGGAAAAGTTGAAACAGGAAGATTGGTAAGGATAATTGCTGATGAAACGAACTCAAGTCTACTAGGAAGACCTTGATCTTCCAAAACAGCAAAGTGACTAAAGCATTGCGTCTAGGTTGTTTGCAGCAAACAGTTCAGCACCTATACACAAACATGCATCAGAGCAACGATTTCTGCATATTTCACCTCATTTGCACATGACAATTTGTAATCTTTTCAAGTTAGTAGAGTTCTTTCGGTATGGACTCGTTCTGTTCAAAATTAGTTTAGATTTCATTTCTGATTACAAACAAACTAATATAGGCATTTTAATATGTATTCACGTCGTTAATGAAAAGGAGAGGAGATGTTTAAGAGATTAACTAAAAACATATCGTCATTCAAAACTTACCCGCGAAGAACGGAATAAATTCATCTGGTTTTAAGAGAGTTCCCTCTTCACTGACGAACCTCTCTGGTCTGAAGTTCTCAGGATCACCCCAAACTGCAGGATCCGACAGAACAGAGTTGATGTCCGGGAAAATTTGCATTCCTTTAGGAATGTGGAAACCTCTAATCCAAACATCAGTTACTGGAGCATGCGATACACTGATAATAACGATGTTGCTTATTCTCAAGACTTCCATTATGAATGCCTCTGTGTAAACCAGACTCTGCTTGTCCTGCAAAGATGGAAGTCTCTCCGATTCAACAATTGCCTTGATTTCCTCAAAGATCCGATTTTGAATATCAGGTCTTGTCGCCAAGTAGAATGAAGCCCATGTGACAGTGGTTGATGTTGTCTCCGTTCCGGCAATAAATAGATCCATTATTATGGCCGCCAAATATTCCTCTGAAGGCAAAAATGTAAATATTAATAATTATAACTGATTTTTATATTACAAGTGACTGGAGATCTTGACCCAAAGTCGGTCCATTACAGATTTGGATGATACAAACGTACTTTTTAAACCACCACATAACATACTGGGCCAATAACAGAGTCGGCTCACAACCAACTCTGCCGTATTATGATTTTGTATGGCTTCGTACAACTAATTGATATTAAAAAATAAATATCAAACAATCCCCGTTCAGGATCAAAGGTTGATGTGCATTTACTAATCCTTGCCTTTAAATCTTGTATTACTTCGTAACACGTGATCATGCAAACTTTACAGGCGTAATTGGAGACCAATCACATTCGTTACTAAATGGACGTCCTTAGTAAAACCAAAATTTTAAATTAATCGGCATTTCATCTTTGCATCAAACAATATAAATTGAGTGCGATCCCCTCCTTCCCGCTTCTCGTACACCCGCCCCCTCCACAACATTTATATGATCATATCAACAAATGCATGGGTACCGACCAATGTGTGGAGTGTTCATGAGACTTGTAAAGCAGAAAGCCAAGCCTGTGATTCGAATAACTCCTTGCAACAGAGTTTGTAATAAAAAATATGTTACATCATATTTGGCACACAAGTTTCGTTCACATTGACGGTCACATTTTTTATCTTTATTTTATCAAGCGATCTAGGAACATTGGTATGTTTAAACTCATTAGATCTATATAGCTTCTGTTATTATCAATTATATTTTCATTCCTTAAAATAGGCCTAAGCATTTTTTCAGCACGTGCCGGTATTTATAGGATTATCAAATGGTGAACGATTAAGAAAAATCGAGACATTAGTAATTACCAATTTCCATGTTAATGTTCAACAAACGCCATTGCTACAAAATTGCGGTTATTTTAGAATTTTGTCTATGTGACTAATTACTGATATTCATCATTGAAATAAAAAAGTACAAATATCGCATCTTAGATTTTGTATCAACTGTTTTACTTTATTAATATGTATGTCAACGTCGTCAAATATCATCGATGCAAAGATTAAATTAAATATTGCTTGTTGTTCTACAATGAAAGCTGTTACATATCTTTACCAACTCAATTCAATAAAGAGTATTGAAAAAGCTCGACACTTTAAATGAAAGTTTACATAGTGACAATGGATTTTGACTGTAAAGTGACAAGGGAATTGAACATAGCGACAATGGATGGGGACTGTATAGTGACAAGGGGTACTGAACATAGTGACAATGGATTGGAACTCTATAGTGACAATGGGAATAGAACATAGTGACAATGGATTGAGACTGTATAGTGACAAGGGGAAATGAATATAGCGACAATGGATTGGGACTCTATAGTGACAATGGGAATAGAACATAGTGACAATGGATTGGGACTGTACAGCGACTAGGATGAATTTTATCATAGCGAGAATGTATTGGGTCCGTATAGTGACATGGGATATTTAACATTATGTCTGTCTAGCATCATGGAAATTAGTAGTGTAACGATTTGAGATTTTTTGCTAGCCGCACTGAAACGACAATGCGATGACAAAGAAGACGATCTAAGTCACCCGTTTGTATCAAGTTTAGCAGCCCTGAGTAATTAACATCTTCCATAATGATCGACAAGTTTTAACACGTGCAGCAACCCTAAGACCACTTTCACATGACCGATGAAACACCGACACTGTATATGAACCATGTTATTCTTCCCAGAAGGATAGGATAACGACAAAAAGCGTTAGTGTTGGAAACCCTTCGCAGCATCAGGCGTTGCCTCATCCAAATTAACAATACTCAAGACAACGCTTTTAGCCCGTGCCATCGTCGTGGGACTTATGTATGCCGAGAAGTAAGGAACGGTAGAATGGAAAAGATCCCGAACAACTATTTAACGATCGGACGGAGCCGAACAACAAAGTGAAGCAGAACTCCTGTATTAACAAGCTGGCCTATCTACATACACAACATGTGGCATTCCTGAAAATGAAAAGGAAGTGCGCAGACCTTAGTTGTTTAGAGTGACAGTTTCAAAGATGTAAAATATATTCATGTTTATCATCATGATGAACATAACAGTATCACAACACTAATGGGATAAGATTGGTATTGTGAGTAATGTGACTAAGCGAATAACAATCCAAATCAACACAAGCATTTTGGATTGAAAAGCCTAGGATACTTGGTCTCTAAAGCCTGTCGTGACGAAGGACAACGAGTGCATTATCAGGGTTGTCAGCTGACTTTGTCAGCCCTACGTGTTAATATAAACATCTGAAGACGCAAGATTATTAGCAGCAAAGTGCTTGCCAACTGCTGAAATGTTGTTTGGTTTGTGGACACGTCATACGTGCCATTAATGCAAAACCGCGCAAATGTTCAAAGAAGAAACTGTGTCTCCTTTGTTGCCAAATCCTGGACATGGAACACTAATGCTGTATACAAAAACAGCAGTGCAACCATGTGAAGTAAGAAGAAAAAGATGACCAGAAGAAGAAAGAAAATTGTATCTTTGTCTCTTTCGAATGTATGCAAGACGTCGGAGTTCACATTCGTAATTTCTGCGTAGCTCTTCGAATGTGCGAGAAGTGCATCTAAGAACAGATCTATTGTGATTGTCATCACTGTAACAAGATTCCTGGAGAATGCACGAAAAAAAGCAAACAAATTGTCAACAACACCACCCCTTCGACGTCCACTCCTGTGGCACGTTGGACACGTAAAGTCGTTTCAAAATCGCCACCTTCCCTAATCCACAGTTGCATCAGGCAACAGTGGGTGACTCATTGAAGAGAGACTCCTGATGGAGAAGTTGTTAGCCAGGATTTACTACGATCCAGTCCATCAGGAGGTGTATAGCGCGGAGTTCAGAAATTTTTTCGTACTGACAAAACCCAAATGAAAATTGTACTTCGTCTCAAGTGCAATGATTTTTACACAATCAAGCCACGTACACGTTACGCATACCCATTCGATGAAACGTTTCCAGAAGTCGCCTTCAATTGGAGGGTATCGATCATGAAAAGCAAGCCTATTTATCCGATGCTTCTCGTTTGGCCACCTACAATCGTGGCTACACATAGTTGTTTCGGTCAATGACTTCTCTACCAAATTTGCCAGGATCGCGTCCGCTTGAAAGCTTGTTTGGTACGTCAAGGTCGACGGCTGTCCACAATAAAGGATTCGTGTTGACGATGGAATTCCAAATCATGCAATGACTTAGTGCGAGTCCTAACTTATGTTGAAAAAAACGAACGTCATCCTATTTGATGGAGAACCGGCAAAGGCAATACATTACTGAACTTTTCAAATGGAATTGACGCAACGAGGCATTGTTTTTCTTTACTACCATCATACTGAAACCAATGTTAGGACTATGGAACGTTTGCAACGTATCTGGAAACATTTTGCGCATCAACACACTCTCAAGTACATTTCAACGTTTTACTGCGACAGGTCAAAGCGAACAAACAGTCTTACTATCGGTGAAGTGATTCCCGAAAATGTAGCGATCGTCTTTGTGCGCCTGTTTGGTATGTCGCTGACTACGGCTGTCCACAAGAAATGTAGAGTGTTGATGACCGAAGACTGGGTGCGTATTGGCAAAACCAAACGCACTTTCGACAACTTTACTTACCCAACTGGACCACCAAACTGTTTTGTATCACTGGACACGTGCGTGGCCATCATCCTACCATATATATATTAGGCAGAACGACACAACGGAGACTCACTTCCAGAGGATGTCGCAAACGCGTTGCCAGAAAGACGAAGAAACGTAGAACCATCAGACAATTAAACGTATTTGATTATTAAACACCCCAGAGAAACGAATGATGCACCAAAATTCTTGGGAGTATTCCAATTCTCAACTAGATTTGTTTGCCATGCCAACAACCGCGATGACGATGCATAAATCCCAATTGGTAGAATTTGTTTCCATCTCTCTTTAAAATTCTCAGGACAGAGCGAATATTTTATCATTCTGAATAGCTTTGATATTTGTTCCTGAAAGTTAGTGTTCAACGCAGACAGCTCAGAACTAGACAATGACAAACAATTTACATCAACAAATTCATGCATTTATTATTCAGCGAAGTAGCTTTTTACTTGAATAACAAACTGGTCTACAGCAGCATGGATACCTACCATTTTTCGAGCTAGCCTGGACAATCTCTTGATCTAAGAAAAGGAGACGAAATATCCATATGGATACTGATGTGGTACATCTAATTAGTTCAATGAGGTGACATGTACAGATTGCGTCAATAAGGGATTCGACGAACGCCATAAGAAAATCAATGTAAAGTTGTAGTTTAGAGCTTATGGATCGTTTGCATTTGGACATATGGTTGTAAGAGAAGCATTTGCTGAGCAGTTAGCTGTCCGCTTTATAACAAATCGCAGCAGTACCGCCTTCATTTTATGTCTGATATCGCCGATAATAAAACCATCATCGAAAATGCAAGACTGTAGTACCTCGCGTGAAAGTGCTACCTATGTTCTGAGGTCTTCACTCTAATCATTCATTGTTGATTCGTCAACCTGTCCAGAGGACGTCCAAATTGGCAATGTTGAGTGATGCCCATGTACATTACATTTACCTTATGTCCGGTAAAACCTGCTGTGAAAGCAGAAAGAGATAGAAAATGTGTGGATAATTAAGGCACAGCAAAACCTGATATATGAGATCGTCAGAGAAGAAGGCAAAAATAATCAAGAACAGTAGACAGAAACATAAAGACTTCAGAGGAAGCAACATCAGCAACAAACAACAACAGCAGAAGCTTGAGAGAGGCTTTGTGGAATGTTGTGTGGACACGAAGGGGTTATTTTATGACTTCCGCAGAAGCAGGCTCCATCTTGTAGAAAAGTTTGCAGCAAGACGAGGCCGCAATCGAGGGCGTTTCGAGAAATCGCCAACATATATAACAACCAAAACAGCCCTTTGCAGGGCTACCCTTACATTGGCAGAAAATATATACTACTATATTGCCAAAATTGGGTAGGTGTGTTGATATACTAGCGTGTTTGTATGTAAATGGATAGCAGCGTGTCTATAAACACTTAGTTTCCCTGCCTCGAATGACAGAGTGTGTTTGGTGCAGGGATGTGTACTTCGATGGTGATAAAGTGTGTTTGTAGGTTAAACGCTGGAAGTGAGTGTTTTCTATAGATCTGAGCGGTCTGTGTTTCGGTTGTGGTGTGTATTGTTAGTTATTTATGTAAGATGGGTATTTTTCGTCACGTCATCATATCGACATAACAAGCGGGTCACGTCTCAATTTGGCTACCTGTCATCAACTTGTCAACATCGTAGAAGATGAGTAGAATCACAAAATTACTTCAACTCCAGATGCATTCTGGACGACCTAACCATGGTATCAATTGAGAATGCGATGAAAATAGAAGAGACGGAGGATGAGGTAAATACAAATAATAAGAGGAAAATAAAGAGAAGATCTTGCTCCACGTGATGATAACGCAGAGCTGCCAGGAGAAACCTATGGTGAGTACACCATCATGAAAGCGCCAAAGACAACCCATGACACCAACCAGAGTTGCTGTCCGCTATATAGAAACAGCAGAGGATTTAAATTCTGAAGTCAACCAAGCCACATATGCGCTTCCCAATTCACCGTGGATTGCGACATAAATGTAGCCGTCGTTATATGCGTGGTGCCCGATCTTGTAGATACAAACTTTGACGAGGTCTATCTGGAGCTTAAAGACAGCTAACCAAATCTTTTTAAAAGAGAGACTGATCAATATGCTAAGAACATGTGCTTGTTGGTATTTTTTGTGTGTGTGTGCGATTTTTTCCCTTAACAAAACCCTTGTCCCAGCACTAATTAGTGTTTGTTTTGTGTGAATATGGAGTAGTGTGACTATAAACACTTACTGTCATAGTGTGTGCTTGGTAGGCATGGTAATTGTAGGTAAGATTTTATGTGTGATGTGCTTGAAAAAATAGCTTTCCTACTCCAGTATGTGTTGGTACGAAATATGTTTGATTGATAATATTGTGTTGGTTTATACAAAAGATGAAAAACATTTCCTTTCGGTCAGCACTATTATCTCTATGGGTTATTTTGGTATGTGTTAGGTGTAGTTGGTGTTATGGAATGTTTTCATTCACGTCGGTGCTTGAGGTAAATAAAGAGCAGCGTTCGTCAATCATGCCATTCAGTTTTATGAAACATATAAGTACAGGACCCACGCCGGATAAATGTCCACACTGTCCAGAAACTGAAACATTGGAACATGTATTCAACATATGTCACAAATATCATCGACAACGTACCGTCTTCCAACTACAACAAAGAAAACTTGACTCAGTTACATCATTCCCCCAAATTCTAGATAAAAGGTATAACAAAAACGTAAATGCTACCTATATAAATATACTTAATTACCTAAAATCAATAGACATAAAACACAAAATATAAATATCCAAACCATCAAATAAGTAAATAAACATAAACATAGTCAAAGAGTTAATATTTATCAATCAAGGGGCCAGAGCAGATAATAACATCGCTAGCTCAAAAAACAGACCCACGTAACAATGCCTTAAATAAACGGAAAAAAAAATTATAACTATCAAATAGATAAATAATTAACGAGGCCATATCGGTTAAAGGGGCCAGAGCGGATAGTAATACCGCTAGCTTAAAAAAGCAGAACAGCTTAACATTACCCTAAAATAAATATATAAAATAAAATAGAAAAGGGGAAAGGAAGGGAAAGGGGGGATAATATAAACATTGTAATGCGAGGAAAAAAGGAAGAAACGGGAGAAAGGGAAGAAGGAGAAGGGGAAAAAAAGAGAAGATTACACTAAGTAGTGGCACAATGTAGGTACAGTAAAACCAGTCAACCGGCAAGTGACAAGATAAGTGTGATGAGAACACCGGGATCAAATAGTGATAGCTCAAGGAAACATAACATCAACAAACCGACAAGAAAAAGTAAAAGGAAAGGGAAAAGAAGGATGGAAGAAGGAAAAAGAAAGAAAGAGGGAAGAAGGGAGTAGGAAGAAAGTGGGAAAGAGAAAAGGGTAAAGAAGAGAAAAAGAAGAAGGAAGAAATGAAATAACACCAAACACACCCCACTCCAACTCTAATCTTTTTTTTTTTTTTTTAATTTTTTTTTTTTTGTTAATTTATTTTTTTTCTTTTTTTATTTTTTTTTATTATTTTTTTTTCTTTTTTTTTTCTTTTTTTTTTTCTTTTGAATTTATTTTATATATATATATATATATATATATATATATATATATATATATATATATATATTTTAAAATATTTTTATTTTTTAATTTGTTTTGATTTTTTTTTTTTAATTTTATTTTATTTTATTTTATTTTATTTTTCTCCCCAGGGTTCTAATTTGGTAGGAGAACCCTTTTCGAACAATCTCTTTCTCGAAATCTAACTTGATCAATTTTGACCACCGCTCAAAATTAACAAGCTAAAATACCTAACAGTGACTACACTTATTTATGTCGCTAAGACATTTTAGCAATTAAATTTGTTAAGGACCTACAACATGTACACTATGTACTAGAAATATTTATTGATAGGAAAGATGAAAAATTCTATGACTATATGGATTTGATATAATTGCACAGGTGGCTTACACAATATTGGTATTTGTTCTGCCTTCCTGCTTTGCCGTGACCCGACATTTTACTCTAAGGCGAGACTGCCATTTAACGCGGGTGCCGGGGAGACTGCGACAACACAGCCTAGTGTAGTCAAAGTTACCTTTGGTCCCGACCAATCAAATAGCCCGACCCTCGGGCATTAACTGGTCGCGAAAGCACATAGTTGCGCATGCGACCTTAATTCATATTAAAAAAAAAAATCATGCCATTCATCATTGAATAGTCAAAGATGACAAACAGCCAAGTGGACAAGATGCAACACTTGCAAGATGTGATAAATAGTCTAGGGATAGTTGCTAGTAAATGTGATAGACAGTCTAGGGATAGTTGCTAGTAAATGTGATAGACAGTCTAGGGATAGTTGCTAGTAAATGTGATAGACAGTCTAGGGATAGTTGCTAGTAAATGTGATAGACAGTCTAGGGATAGTTGCTAGTAAATGTGATAGACAGTCTAGGGATAGTTGCTAGTAAATGTGATAGACAGTCTAGGGATAGTTGCTAGTAAATGTGATAGACAGTCTAGGGATAGTTGATGTGCTAGACAGTCCAGGGATAGTTGCTAGTAAATGTGGTAGACAGTCTAGGGATAGTTGCTAGTAAATGCGATAGACAGTCTAGGGATAGTTGCTAGTAAATGTGCTAGACATGTATTTACAGTCCTTAAGGAATCAAGATGAAAATCAATAACTTAAGTAAAGACAAAGAAATGATATGGGAACTGATAAAAAGGTAAAAAGAGGAAAAGAAGGACACGGATGAAAAAGAGCAGATCATAGCCTATAATAATACTATACGCTACATGCACACATAAGAAATTAAGGTTTCCTTTAAACATATATAAAACTTTTTTTAGTTTTGCTAGCTTATACAAATACCTCTCATAAAAAAGAAATTAAAAGAAAAGATAAAAAGGAACAAAAGGAAAGAGAAAAGAGAGAAACACTATATATATATATATATATATATATATATATATATATATATATATATATATATATATATATATATATATATAATTTTAAGAATTATTTCTTGATGATTTGTAAGTACATTTTCAATGGATAATTTACGCCTTTCCCAAATATGAAAACAGGTGCACATTGGAACAGATTAATTGGTGTGTCTTTAAGATTAACAATAATCTTTGAAATACACAATAAGATGGTTTAGTTGGGCTAAGCCTGCTATGATGTATTGTGCAATTGTCGAAATGGGGTTCCATATTTACTACGTACTGTATTTGTTTGGTTTGAATACATGACTGATATTTGGCGTAATTGGTATAGACACGCTTTAATATCAACATGTACGGGCAGTGTACAATGCAAATCATACAAGCACAACAATATTTTTATTTTGTTGGATTAAGCCCGCTTTGAATTATTTAGCTTAAAAGGCCCGTCTTAGTTCCAACACCAGTTCTGCCGGATTTGATTTATACACCCATTCATTACGACAAATGTGAAAATCCGTCATGGGTATTAATCACAATTATCCTTCTAATAATGGACTTGGCTCAAAAATGTTAATAATACTAATTACAATGAGGCCAGATCATAACGGACAGTTTTCTTTTCCCACAAAAGAACATCTGCTCATAAAAAAACAATGTTCCTTGTAGATTGGACACATGCTTATAAAGGTAAACGTTTGTTCCAACAATGGACTCCATATACAAATAGACAATGCTGCTCCTTAGCGGTCTGAACTACTGCTTTCGAAGGAATATATTCCGCCTATTGACCTAAAGCGGCACATAAAATGTTTTACTATTAAGAACATCTGCTAGGAAAGGACAGTGTTATCTAACTATTATTTTAAAATTGACCTAAAAAAAATGGGATGTTTTTTTTTGGAAGATTAAACATTTACTTACTTGTGAAAATATTATTTTCGCCGTCGTTCTGTTTCTTCATTTCTGATATAAAAGCATCGATAAAATCGTCGATGTTTCCTTCATCGAATTTCTTCACATGTTCCTCAATGAGTTCATTCACAAAATCTTTGACCACTTGCATTTTGTTAGCAATGTTCTTAATTCCAAAGAAATCTCCGGGGACGAATCGTAATATGGGCATGAATGTCACCAGTGATCCAGCTGAGGCGTAATGTAAAAATGACTCGAAGTTATCCATCAGTGTTTTAAACCTAGGATCATTGTGACTGAAGTGGCCACCAAATATCAGATGGGAAATAACATTTCCAACACTTGTCTGAATAGGGGTCATCATATTGAAAGGCGCTTGCTTCAAATTTTCTATTTCAGAGATAAAGAGCTTCACTTCTGTCTGAATTTTCTCTTCAAGTTTGGATCTTCCAAATCCAAAATTCCTAAGTGTCACGAGAATGAATTTCCTTTGGCTCTTCCAAATGTCTCCAGAGACGGATGTAATACCTGTGAGGAAAGGCAAACAATATAACATTTTTTCCAGAAAGGTTGAATATGTTTATACAGATGACATTCATATTTCACAATTCAGTTTTCTTACAATGGCTTAAAGCTATTGAAACGTTATTTTACTTCTTAATTGAACTGAAATTATCTGATTTTTTTTAAAGATTTGCAGTCTGTGAAACATATTCCCTATTCTTGTAACGTACAAGATACATCATGATATTTTACACATTCCAATACAAAACAGTATGACCACTAACACAAAACAGTACGACCACTAATACAAAACAGCATGACCACTAATACAAAACAGAATGACCACTAATACAAACAGTATGACCTGTAATACAAACAGTATGACCACTGTTGGCTAAAAGCTGATATGCAATCTCGATAGAATGAAGAATTATTCCAAATTAGCACATATTTCGAAGATATAAAAACTATGCATTAAACATTCATAAGATGTCATCGGATATATGTCAACAATTTTTTTAAATAAAAAAAGCAAACACGCGGACTTAAAAATTAATATATTCTGGTCAAATTAAGTACCTTGGATGTGAAATATATTTCCTCCCTAAGTACACGAGTGTCATGCAACACCTGACTGAACATCCGTGCTTTCATAAGGTCGTACGATAAAGCCCACTCAAATATTTACTTATATTTTATTTGTACATGTAAATTTAACGCGTATACTCTCTAATAACTCAGGTCAAACTGCACACTGCACAGACCCAGACCTCACTGCAGTCCCATATTGCACTCGCAAATCAGGGAATATGCACATTGCTAGAAAAACGCGTTGAACAAGCAGCAAAGACAAGGAAATAATGATGCAATTTGCGATGGCATATCAGGGTCTATGCTATTTTAAATTAGATCTTGTTATATTCGAGTATCTACATTAATATATGCTGAATACAGTTCAGTACCTGTTTGTACAGAAGAAAGAAAAGAATGAGAAAGGTTAACACTAACATTGGGCTTTGTTTGTTTTATGATATTTCTCGAATATTTGGTACATTTTAAATACCTATTTTGAACATCTCCATAATATATCATTAGGCATTGCTTTTCTTTTGTAAAATGTAATTAGCCCATACTTCGTCATTCGAAAACCATTTAATTGTATGTTGTTGATCTAGTATTGGATGAAGATGTTAATTTCATTGTCCGCATCGCAGATCCAGATCGGAATTTGTTAGGATTATTTTCATTGACGTCTGTGTATCGATGTTGTTCAATCCAACATGTATAGATCTGCGTTTCTTTTAAATTCTATTTATAAAATATGATGCTAAGGTTATATATACAAGTATGTTGTTTACTTATGCTCATAATAGAAGTTCGTCACGTGAGAAGTGACACTACAACGCCATGTTTTTGAATCCTATGTATCCGATTGTATTTTACAATTAATTCTCTAAACATTTTATAGTTTGATTAATTAAATATATACTTTAGTCTTCGTGTGATACTTGGTGCTAATTTTTTGCTATTTTCAAACGAAACTGACGAAATGTATCTGAAACTTTCTGTTTTGCTTTTCAAAACTCGTCGAATACTATGATTTCCATGTCAAATCTTCCAATAGCTTTCTATTTGCTGTTATGAATTTGTTCAATAATTTCTTCGTTTGGTATTCTCCACAAGACTCTGGGAAGGATGAATCTTATTTTAATAATTCCTATTATTTTCATTAAAGACGAACACCCATGTATAAATCTCCTGTTCAAGACAAAACAAATATGAAATCCTGCAACCATGGATTTGACATTAAGAAAAAAATATGATTCTTATATAAGAGAGAAAGAGAGAGAGAGAGAGAGAGAGAGAGAGAGAGAGAGAGAGAGAGTACTATCTCTGGATTATATTGAAGAATGCGTGGTAATACTATCATGAATCAGTATTTAATAATACACAGACAGGTGCGAACCATGCATCCACGACCACCACGACAAATCACACACCTCCAGAAATGAATTACTGTATATTCCCAGAACAATATTTGTGATATTTCACTTAGGAGATTTGCCAGAAGGGATTCCACTTATAACACCATAATCGTGAATTTCGAACGTATTTCTTAGATACCTACGTCGTTGAAATAAATCCAAATCGAATCCTAGAAGGCACGATAAACTCTTAATATGCAATTCTACTTTGAACTGGGAATCATAATTATATAACTGTTTAGATTTCATGGAACATATATATATATATATATATATATATATATATATATATATATATATATATATATATATATATATATATATATATATATATATGTGTGTGTATGCCTGTGTGTGTGTGTGGAGAGAGAGAGAGAGAGAGAGAGAGAGAGAGAGAGAGAGAGAGAGAGAGAGAGAAAGAGAGAGAGTGATATGACCTTTTCCGCCATTAAGAATTATTGTCGGAAGAACGGGAGCTGGTCTGTCTGAAAATTCTGTCCCACGTTTGATGAATATCTCTCTTATGGCATCATAGCCACAGACGACAATCGTTGGAATGGGTCCTAGGTACAATGTGTAGATATCGCCATATTTCTTCTGTAGCCTTCTTAGGGGTATTCTTAAATCAGCGTCACTCGTCAGCTCCCTAATGTTACCAATAAGAGGGATCCAGGCTGGTCCAGGTGGTAGTCTCCAATGATGGCGATGTCGAAAGAACAGGATTGCGAGAAAAGTAACAAGTAATCCAAGTGACGTGGAGAGTATATCAAGTCCAAATAGAAGAGTAGACATATTGTACTGGCCGTGCAAAGTTAATTTAGAACCAATATCAGTTAGTCGATAAGGTCAGCGCTACTCAAGCAACTCAATGGACGAAGTTTATATTATTTCAGTTTCAGTTGCAAAGATATTCAAACTCTTAAGACCACAACATAACGTTCTTATAGCTTTTAACATTATATTAAACTGAATATGTGGATTAACTCGAATGTACAATATCGTCTCCAGTATACCGTAACAACCCTCACTGGCTTATGTACAAAAGAATAATCTCCAGTCCAAAATGTAGGTTGCTTGTTGGCATTGATTGAATGTACGCATGCCTATAGACCAAAATGTGGGACGCATTGCTCTTGAATTTTCCATATGTTAGGTACGTTGTCAGGATCAGTCTGTAGTTGAACGAAATTAAAAACCAAATTAATAAACCGAGCGTTCGCAGTCATTTTATCACGGCTTTTCTTATACATTATTACGCGCATTGCATGATTAATAGAAAGGTGTTAAATATTACAGGTAGAATTGTTTTCTTAGAACAATAATTCAGCTAATTCAACATTTTTTTTGGTGTGTGTACCAATGTAGTGTGGTTAGTATTGCTGTTCTTTGTTTATACTCGTACTATCAAAATTACTATTATAAACAAATTAATAGCAAAGGGTCATAACATTCATATATAAACTATTCATATTATGTGCTGTAATGCATCATCATCGTTTTGTTAATTATAGTTGTCTCAAGTGTGTGTGTGTGTGTGTGTGTGTGTGTGTGTGTGTGTGAGAGAGAGAGAGAGAGAGAGAGAGAGAGAGAGAGAGAGAGAGAGAGAGAGAGCAATATTTTAATTAATATCTGTTCTTTTTATTACTTTTCTAGCTGTTTTGGAGTCACTGACGCTTGCTGTGGCTACAAGAGTAGGGTAGGGTGATTAGAACAGTTTCGTATTTCTTGGATTTATGTTATCGGAGAAACATTTGATTGCACTACATATTAATACAATATCATGCGTTAGTAATAGTGTTGGAATCCCTGGAGACAATGGAAATCCCAGTCAAAATAGTCGTGGGACACTCTGTTGACAAGGGGAATTTAAGATGGGGAATATTTGGGACTGTCTAGCGTCACGGGGAATTAAACATCGTTGGACTATCTTGCGTCAATGGAAATTTTACATGGTGGGACTATCTAGCGACAAAGGAAATTTAACATGGGAATAGTTTTTGGGACTTTCTATCGACAATGGAAAGTTAATATGGTGGGACTATCTAGTAACAAAGGGAAAGTTGAGAGGTGTTTTGACGTCACTGAACTGAAGATTGGTAACAATGTTGCAACAAGGGTAGGAAAAGGTGTGCACTGGATGAACCTCAATGGGTGACTAGAAATATACTCCCAATAGGTATAGAAGGATAGTACACACACACACACACACACACACACACACACACACACACATACATACATACATACATACATACATACATACATACATACATACATGCATACATACATAGAGTTGAGGCAAAGAAAGTAAATCTTTTTTTTACTTTCTGAAAAACGGTTGTTCTCGTGCTCAAATAATTTCTTTGACACATTGCAGTGGCAAAAATAAGGATAAACTTCAGATACCTGAATTGTACAAGTTTGTCAACTCAAGATTTTCTTTTATCCAACGATTTACTGATTTGCTATTTGTAAGGGTGTAAGTGTTTGAAAAACAAATTACATGACAAACGGAAATTATGGTGCCTACTGATTACAGTTCTGGACAGGTTTCAAACGGGAACATCTACCATTAGGATTTCATTCAAACGCATTACGAGAGAGAGAGAGAGAGAGAGAGAGAGAGAGAGAGAGAGAGAGAGAGAGAGAGAGAGAGAGACTATGTTATGCCTACTTTTTAAAAGAATCACGACACTTACGCTTGTTTCTATGGTATATTTTCCCTAACAACATGTCAAGGAAACACACATCCCACTTAGAAAATCAAATCCATAGGAAAGGTCCAACATTATAAAATATCACCAGAGTGAAATGATAACGAATGCGACTAAAACGTTCTCACAAAATAGTGCAACCAAATATGCTGTGATGTATTTGACTATAAAATTGACATAAATTCCGTGGGATCACACAGGGTACGATTGTTCTTGCTTTCGTTTTACTTCTTTTTTATATTAATACTCTAGCGGTGATACATGACATATCTCGATACTAGGTAAAGAGCTACTGAAGTCGATTTCGAAGTGAACGCGGTAAGAGAATTATTCTAGCCATTACAATTGTTTATGATGAGTAATGCAATGTTTTGTAGTGTGGCAAAATAATAAATACGCTTTGTTTCCACTGCAGTGCAGACTGGAATGTGAACATAAATCCCTCCGTTGTACATTGTACCATTTCTTCTTACCAGATCAACTACTGAATGGTCACAGTACTCGTACCATTTCATTTTACCACATCAGCTACTAAACGGTCACAGTACTGGTTCGCATTTTGAAACTGACAATTTTTTTTTATATCTCACTTAAACATTTTGTCGTACACACTCACATCGGTATAGTCAGGAGTGGTGCATTATTAAGTGGCATGGTTTTTTGTTTTTCCTTTCTTTTCAAACTTGTGAATCTGGGGTTTGTAAAAATTAAAGAAGCAAGTTCAGTGAACCTCAAGGATTAAGACCTAAGCTGTCTGTCTATTGATGCAAATATTTACATCAAAAGCAATATGACATCATAAACACAAAGATATACGTCAATCATGATTATAATGAACACAACGACACCTAACTGTAGTAACGAAGATATGTTTTCCTTCACGTCCGCGTAACTTAGAGTTCCAATCCTCTTTCAAGACAAACTTGGTATCCTTTTATGAGTTGTAAAATTAAAATACTGAACAAACTTAAACGCTTTGCTATAGACTATTACACGGGGAAGCAGCCAAAACAAACCATACAATCTTCTATCCACGCACGGGCAGAAGCCAAAACACGAATCTACTAATCACACTAACGCACTAGAGCACACACACACACACACATAATATCAAAGGAGTGAGTGCTTTTAATTATACTACTCCTTATTTACAAAATTGGCAACATTTTTAAAACTCCAAAATACACCTGACTAATGCTGGTACATCCCAGGTCTAGACCCGCACACACAACGAAGGTTCCAGTCGTTATTATAATTCACAGTTGTTCTTGGGAGCGCAGAGGAAGCTTTACTATCCGAATCTTCCGTTTGAGGGATACCACAACCGTAGTTGAAGTTTAGGTTGTTGTGCCTGTAGCTGTGGCTGTCGTACTGGTTCTGGTTGTAGTGGTGTCATCACCTCAGGCTTGATCTCACACTAAGGTTCTATCATTAGGTCAGGCAGAATTGATCGTTTGTTTACCTCGTCTTTCTTGTTTCTCTCCTCCTCTTCTTCTTCACTTCTTTCTGATTATGATATGGTCTCAATATTCAGCTCGTCCAGGAGTCGCCTAGCGTGCTCCAGGTGCATATGAAGTTCAGTCAATTTTTGTAGTCTGCTCATCTTCTTTTGGTTGATGCTTCAGCCATGGGTAGCCAGATTGATGATGATGATGATGAATTATGGTTTTAAGTGAAACCGGCCACAAAGGGTCATTTGTTCACTATTTTACACTACCAATTAATATGGTAGTGATTTAGATTTTCCCGTGAGGAAGGAATGGTGCCACATCCCCACGGGCGTTTATGCATACATAGTATGCTATTTAATTTGGTCGTCATGCCGCACCCCTATAAGGAGCTATCGACATGAATGAAAGACCTAGGTGAGTGGGAATAGAACAGCCACGCACTCAACCCTATCAACCAATCGGAGGATGCAGAGCTAGAGGTGCAATGGCACCAAATGATGACTAGTGAAAAATGGTTTCCACTTCTAGTCATTTGCTGGTGTTGGAGTCAGGCAGCGGAGGAGGAGGAAAAGGATCTGTGAACTGGCACTTTTGTCGTTCGTCTTGCACGCCCTAGCCTTATCAAATCGAGTCCAGTTGTTGCTAGTGGACATCCTATACCGATATTGTGTAAGCCACCTGTGCAATTGAGTCAATCTTTCAAGTTATATTTTTTCCTAACATCCTAACATTCCAATTTTTGTCTAGTACAGAGTGTACATTTTGTGTGTTCCCTATCAATTTTGTAAACTAGGTATGTCAAGTGACATGTATGTTGGTCAATGTCAGGTTAAATGGGTTGTTAATTTTGATGGTGGAGAGCCAAAATTGATCAAGTCTGATTTTTTGAAGAAAGAGATTGTCGAATAGAGTTTCTGAGCCAAAAGGAAACTCTGTAAGTATAAATAGCCCTTAAAAGGGCTTTTTGATGGAGTGTTACAGGGTGTAACCGAAGTTCCCTCATTCTTGGGTGCCTTGGTTTTGTTGTTCCTCCAACTTGATGTTGCCTCCTTCCGTCGTATCCAGTCCGTGTTCAACCTGAACAATTTGGAATACTTTGTGCTGTTATTAAAGTAGAGTATACAACCTCATATGACAGCCTATTCTCGCGTTGGTAGTTATCCAACGTAGAAAATTTAAAGTAATAAAGGTTATTGTGTAAAAATTTATTGCGTTCAGGTGCGGACGCGATAGACAACATCCCTCTATGGTTTAGTGATGGAAACGTTAGAATAGTTTGATGTGAGGGATAGAAATTAGTCAACGAGCATGAATACGGATGAAACTTTGAAAACAAACGACAGAGACTTTTTCAAAACACAACATATTTTATTCAGATAACAAAACAACAATTTTTTCAACTAACAGTTTTGTAAACTAACAAATATTCTTTTTACAAAAGTTTCGTTCAGATAATCGTCCAATATTTATTTTTTGACTCATTATCAGACATTTATCGTATTGCATTTGAATGGGATAATCGTTTTGACATTCATAACAATCTTTCTTGATCAGTTTCCTCGTTTTATCCACCAAGTGTTTGGCAAAACAGGGGACTACGTGTTGTTAATGTTCTGGTCATCTGGACTGCATTTTCACTATTTTTTCGTTTTTGTCTTTGGGGTCTGCTTTCTCTGTAACCTCCCATTCCATTTTTATCGATTTTCCACCATTCAAAGAGGGATAAGGATCTTCCATAGTTTCTAATAGTCTAGAATGACTTATCTCAAACTGTTTTTTTCGAATGGTATTATCGAATTCGGCATACAGAATGACATTCATCGTCTCGGCAAGAGCATCTGGAAACTGAAGTTCAACACGCAGTTGACCAGATTTTATAGGAAGGAAATGTCACTCGTCGCTGCCTTGGTCTGGAGTAAAATCAAAAACCCACAAAGTGTAACCTCCTGCATAATAGTCGTAAGAAATGCCGTGACTGGTGTTGTTCCTAACTGTCCTGTGTCTTCACATAGCGACAAGTACGACCTCAAGTAATTCTTCTGGGTAAAGCTGGGTTCGAATGGTCAGGAACACAAAGTTTTGCCACCGCGACTGACTTCGAGTATGGATACTCTGTAGTGCTTAAACTAGAAAGGATTTGTATTGTGGGCACCGTTGAGGACTGCATTGCTAACGATACCAATGAATACACGTTTGGGTAACTGTCCTTGAAACAGATGATCTTCGATCTAGGATCGGAGTTCAGCGGCAGTGGTAAAGGTTTTTACATCCACACGTCGTATCGGATACTTGCCTGTCGTTCTGCTCAATGTGTGACTGATGTCATTTCCCAGTTTAAGTAACACTTCCACACGACGCACGTATAACCTGGATTCTTGGATAATGGTTTTGTATTCATTGGCATGAGTAATTAAATGAAAAGCAGTACTGCTACGATTCAGTCTCAAGCGAATATCCACACCGTTCAACAAATACTTCTCTTAAAAAGAACATGTCCAGTTGCAAACGGTCGAACAGTTCTAAACTACGTCCTTGCAGGATTTTCTTTCGACAATCGTTAAAACCCTCATTTCGAGGATCGTCATCTGCTGTCATGGTTGTGTCGTTAAACGTATCCTCGCCTGCTGTGTCATGTTTCCATACCACGCAAGCATCCAGATGAGTGTTCTTGGCTTTATTTCCGTACGTCAAGAGATTTTCTAGGTACGCTCGGTAAGGGTAAGTATCAATGTTACTGCTCACCAGTTTGTTATTCAAGTTCAAATCCACATCGCTGAACAAGGCATGCATAAAATTGTTTACAGGAGCTACTCGAGCGTCGGCTCCCGGATTGGCGTTGTCCGTTTTGATCACTTTCACTTTCAAATACAAGTAACTGCTATTCAGATAGATGTAATCTTCGGGTTGCCTTTTGATTGCAAACTCAATGGGAGCTGAATCCGTCAATAAAAAGACGAGATGAAATTCGACTCATTGGATTCTTGCATGGTCATCTTAGTGGGTGGCATGGCAAACATATCCGTTTCCGACTTGGAACAAACACGCAAGACTCTTGATGCATCAATTGTTTCTGTCTCTATTATTTTTTCTAATAAACGCCCAAACATCTAAGTCTCGAACGGTTCTTTTTTTCTTAGTCTTTCTAGCTTCAGGGGTATGAAGGCCTCTGGAAAGGCGTCTTCGTCGTCTCTTTCTACCTTGTCCTTGCTGTGCCCTCAGGGAAGCAGGAAAGCCAGACTCTGTACCGTTCAGGGGATTTATAGGAGTCTCTCGTTGACCCAAAATCTCTTTACGCGTTTGAAGCAAGACATTTTTGCCTGATCTCAAGGAAGCTTCTTTGGGGTTATGTCTTTCAATGACGACATTTTGAAACAATTCTTTACCGTGAGTCAATGTGGCACCTTGTAAGGAGTGCAATCCTCGTTTCAATATCGGTTTCAAAACGGGGACAACTGAACGAAAGGCCGATTTAAACATATCTCCTAAACCATGTTCTCGTTGTCTTGCGACTGCTCGGTACAGATGATAAATAACTTATCTTTTGTTAGATAATCGTTTTTGAAAGTGGAGTTTGACTGTGACTTTACCTTTGGTAAATGGAATATTTTGTCCCAATTCTCCTTTTATAGTAATGTTGACACTGCCCAAATACGACTTACTAACGGGTAAATAACGAGATTGTATAAATTCGCGGTGAACGTGATATGTATTTCCACCTTCCTCGTCAGCGCTCGTGATAGAATACACATTGAAAGAAATGACCCGCTGTAACGGTGCAGAGGCGTGAACGACTACGTTGCACTCCACCACATCGAATTACACAGAATTCAAATTGCGTCCTTCGTTCATTTCTACAAGGAATCGAAAATATTTCGCAACATCCAAGTTACTTGTAATGGCTGATATTTCTTTTTTCTTGACCAAGTTGAAGCCTCAACCTAAACTATCATACAATTCAGTACAAAAGGTAATTGCCATAATATTTTCGTCTGAAAATTTGATCATTAGGCGACGAGCCACTTTATCGTACTCAAAGGTAACACTTTTTTGGCTTTCTTCATGGCTTTACAAACACAGTATTGAACCTGGTTGCAAGCGTATTCACTAAATATTGACTACTAAAATAATAACCTGCAGACAGGTGGACCGTTTAGTTTTGGGGTTCTGTGTTTTTATAGGGTCACTGACAGTGCTGCGTTCGTCTAAGGTTTGTTGCAATTGGTCGTCATAAACTTCCACTGCAAAACTGTTTTCATTTTCGACGATGTTTATGATTTGTGTAGGGTGTATTATTTCCACTAAAGCCACTTCCCAATGGACTTTATGATCCAAATCAATGGCTTGTGGTCATTTAATTTAGCCGTGTAACGGCACAACAAATGTTGTTAGGAAACACCTCCATGGAACTGTCACTGGGTAACGTTAAATAACATTGGTTGTTGTTGTTGTTGTTGTTCATAATTCCAAAGTTTTTCTGTCCGAGGGGTCACTCGAGGTTAGATGAATGTCTAAAAGAGGATTGTGATTGGAGGGGTGACTGTTTGGAGAATGACTGACGTTGGACGCAGGACTCCCGTTATTGTTGCTGTTCCCATTTTACGAGTTTTAAGATTATTTCATGGAAGGATTGGGAAGAAGATACCTGAGGCAACTGCTGAGTAAAATGGTCCACAATTGCTTGTCTTCTTGTTGCAAACTCAAATTGGCAATGGCTGCACCGATGACACAATACACCACAAATATTTGACAAAAAAAGACGATTTGCGTTTTAGGTACAGGTTCTCCACACCACACCCACATGGGTTGCTGAATTATTTAAAATCTTCTCCTTGAGCGAAAAAGACGGACATAGAGTATAATTTCTTACCACTGCCATTCAGGGTAACGGTCAATAATGCTAATAAAATTTTCTGATGTGAACAGTCTAATATATATATATATATATATATATATATATATATATATATATATATATATATATATATATATATATATATATATGGAAAGAATTCAGAAAAGGAAATTCTTCTTCACAATTCATTATCACCATATACCTTAGCAGGCTTTAATCACAATTGAATATCATCGGATATATATAAAGGTCTTTATCACAACTGACTATTATCAGATATCTAATCAAGTCTTAATCACATTTGACTATCAACGGGTATATAGGCAAGTCTTAATCAAAATTGACTATCATCGGATATATAGGAAAGTCTTAATCACAACTGACTATCATCGGATATCTAGGAAGGTCTTTATCACAACTGACTATCATCGGAGATATAGGCAATTATTAATCACAACTGACTATCATCGGAAATCTAGGAAGGTATTAATCTTAATTGACTGTCATCGGATATCTAGGCCGGTCTTAATCACAACTAACTATAATCGGATACCTAGGCATGTCTTTATCACAACTGACTATCATCGGATATCTAGGCAGGATTGAATAATAATTGTCTATCATCGGGTATCTAGCCAGGGTTGAATCACAATTACCTAATATCAAGTATCTAGGCAGGTGTTAATCACAATTGTGTCCCTATGGTTGTGAGGGGAGGGGGAAACGGAAAAAGAACGTACTGCAATGAAATTGTGTACCTTGTTAATTTTATTTTAGAAAACATAGATTTTTATTACTTTCAATCGTTCTTTTCATACGTCACTAATGATTAATGATTATAAATTATTCATTGATCTATGGGAATAGAACAGACCCCATCAAAGTTCCTTGAAATCTTTATATATAAGTATTATTGCGCCATGGGTGGATTGTTATATCAAATTGCTTCATACAAACACTTTTAAAACTATGCTTTTTATTATATATATATATATTCCTAAACTCAAGAATGGCAGAGCGTGACAAAATTTTAATAAATATGCGTTTCAACGGTAATAGCGTGTAAGATACAAAAAGAACATCAGTGTCTTTAAATAATAGAGGTTTGTTCCTTTTTTGTCCATACTAGCACTTCTCTCTCTCTCTCTCTCTCTCTCTCTCTCTCTCTCTCTCTCTCTCTCTCTCTCTCTCTCTCGCACATTGACCGCTGCTTTATTCAAACAGTGTCTAATACCTGTTAATTTTGTATAAAATGAGTATAATGAAAAGTTCCTGTACGAATGTGATTTTTATGAGGTCGCATTTCCTTAGCTGAATTTATGAAAAACCCTATTCCAGCAAAACCACTGTCCCTTGTGGTTGGATTAGAGCCAAAATTCTTCACAAGCAAGAGTTTATTGTTATAATATTTCTTGTTATCATGTACACATTCGATACGTATTTACAACCGCAAATAAAACACATGAAAAATATGTCAGCAGTATTGACTTGAAAATAAACTGACTAGTGCCGAAATTGGAGAGCTTATTACATGGACAACTGCAGCCTTGGGTTTTGTCATTCCCGTTATCGATATTATTGCCTTTATTATTTCCCTCGTTCGGATTCACAGTCACGTAAGGCACCCCAACCTTTACCTCTGAGTGACCAATAGCAATGTCTGAGCAGCCATAAAACTGTTCCTGAGGACCGCAACCAATGCAAGATTTACCGTCGGGATCGGTACCCCAACTGTTTCCGGTGTTATACTTAAACTGAAGCACACAGCTGCTGCACATAACATCCCTAGGCAGACGAACGTGCAAATGGAAGTCAACGTTCCATCTTTCATCGCTAATGGTATATCTAGCGGAACCGGATTCCACAACCTGGAGAATATTACTATCTAAACAATCTTGTGTAGCTTCTTGATTAGGATTGTCTTTTGCACACAACCGAAACTCAAAATAGCCTTTATGATTAGCAGTAATTTGGACCGTAACATTGATTGTTGCCCCACGCTCATATTTTCGCACGATGATACCTTTGGCGTATTTTCCTCCAACCTCGTTCTCTCTTGGTCCATCCCATGGGTCGCCACATATACCACATTTTCCGCCATTCGTATTCCATTGCACCTGAATAATAATAATAATAATAATAATAATAATAATAACAACAACAACAATAATAATACTAATACTACAACAAAAGCAACAACTACTGCTACTACTACTACTATTACTACTACCAATAATAATAATAATAATATTAATGACGACAACGAAGTGAACTAAAGCAATGGAGGAAGACTGTGCATTGGGAAGAGAAGAGAATAACAAGTTGGAATTAACATCGATGAATTAAACTACTTGGCAGCTTTTATCTACGGTAACATCATGTATGAATGTACATGGCAAAACAAGGCAGAAGTATGTCTTACGAAAATTACCCTTAAAATACGGACTTCCGGCATGCTAGCAAAAACTATAGGAAATTGATCGTTGCCGAAAAATCCGGATAATCGGTTCATCCGTGTTTCTATCTGGATATAGGTTTCATCTTAGTGAAAATAGTCAGGAAACCAGACTAACTACAGCAGCACACATACGCTTTAAACTGCACCTATTCGTTCATGCGTCAGCATTGACAAACTGGTGATTATAGAATATTTAAAATGGCGTCCATAAAGCGATGTATATTTTAGACGAAAGGGAAGAAAAGCTTCTAGAAAAGTGTTAATAATCAACACAGAATAATAAAAAGGAGTATTCAGATTCTTAAGCTGGAAAGGGACACAAATACGTTTATTGGACATCACGTGCCAATTTGAGTATGTCTCGTGGCGGGATATACGATTGTCGTCGTTATGGGGAAAAAGAAAATAATTTCCAAGTTCCAAGAATTATATCAAATTGAGAGATAACAACAAGTCTTTGTGCTGCATAGTGTTTGGAACAAGTGTTTGTACAGATGTACTATTGGTAAATAAAGTCAATGCGTACTTTACAAAATGGTTAGGTAAACACAATGTTTATCGTCGATGCGTAGAACGTTTAATTACGTTTTCCAACTTTGCAATAGTAGTTATTTATATTTTGTTACACCTTTTTGAAAACTGGTAAATTTTACGGGGGAAAAAAAACTGTCTTACTGAGAAGGACTCGTCAGGGTTGGCAGGTCTGGTAAACATGCTTAATCAAAACTATGGCGTATCGTATTCAATATCCTATCAGTCCAAAAAGCATCTAATAGCTACTTAGTTTTCGCAAACATCACGCCAAGTATTACCTAATAACTAATTAGTTTTCACTAACATCACGCCAAGTATTATATAATAGCTATCTAGTCTTCCCAGATATCAAGTCCAGTACTACGTCGATTTATTTCTCAAGAGGCTATTAATGTTAGAAAAATTACATCTCTGCCACCACAGAAGAGTTGATTGTCGTTGTAGTTTTTCTCCGTCGAATAACCCACTCTCCACATACTAGATCTGGAAGGCGGCTCCATCAACCGACCATGAGCACTGATCTGTGGGATGATCTCCAGGAAAGCCAAGCAGAGAATGATGTAGGGCTGCATGAAGGTATCTTAAAAAGTGATAGGCATAATACTTAAATTAAATTAATACATGTGCATGTGTGTCTAAGTAGAAAAACATTATCAGCATTGAAAAGTCTTGGAAAGCGTTCATGCCGGTAAAATTGAACATAAAACAGTTATTTGTAAACAGAAAACAGCAAAGCAATAAAATATGTTACCTTCTTTTTCTGTTAAATGCTTTTACATTATTTTACTTGATATACTTTGATTAATGTAGCAAAGAAGCAAAGGAACGCGTCCATGTAGTAAACATGTAGAGACGTACTAAACAAAATGCTTTTAAATGTAGTTAGATCATATAATATGTACGATTAGTTTGAAAATGAAGCAAAGGAAGAATGCGTGGATTATATCGGTGCATGCAATGTGTAATTAAAGAAAGTTTTAGTAAACAAAACAAGCTGACAAAACATTACCTAACACAGATGTATATTATGTCCGTATACATTGGATAGATATGAATATGACCATCATGACTTTTACCCCAGACTTAGCTTAATTTTTTTTATCAACTTTTAATATAAATATACATACCAATGTTATTTTTGTTTTTGTTTCAGATTAGACATAGTACGATCATTATTACATGGAGGTAAACATGTTTATGTCACCTATTGATCATGGAAGTTTGTAGCTGGAATCTTGTTCATGAATGTGATGGCAGACTGACACTCATCCTGGTTCTAGCATGATGTATTTGTTAAATAAGATTTAAAAAAACAGAAATTTATTATTCATACCTTAACATAACAATCTTACCAATGGAATCAGAATGTTTTAGTTTGTGTTCAGATTGAATTTGAAACAATTTATCTATTTAAATCATTTTTGGGGAAATATAAACTGCTCATTAATAATAAGATTTTTGTCAAAAAGCCATTTTGGATTATATCATTGTGATACATAAAGACTGGTATCACATTAACACTATTTCAGGCTAATATTACATCCGCACATTCAAAATTAGAAATTATTCTGAACACTACTAGAATGTATTTGGAATACACTTTTTTTTTTTGCTGGTGATGCAACTTTTATAACGATTTAAGTTCAAATGAACAAATTCTTTTAAATTGTCACTTTATATAATACGGGAATAAATTTGTTGTGAAAGATTGTACGTTTTTGCTCTTTTCTATTACATAATTTAAGGCAATACAGTCGAAAAAATGATGACTGAAAACTCGATGGATACTTAAACGGATACATTTACTGACCAACTGCATACTATTGCGTGATCCAAGTTTTCCTCACTATATTTCTAACTTCCTTTTAAGACTACCGTTGTTTCGGAAATATTGAGTTTCAAGTCTGAAATCCTTGCATAGGAATTAAATATACAGCAATGGAGGACCGGAGAGATTCAAAAGACCTTTCAAGGAGCGAATTAATATCATCAAGAAACCGAGTAAATGTTATGATTTTTTTTCATTTGAGACCTTTTATATTCATGCAGCTCGCTTAATAGCAGAGAAAAATATATGCACGTCTTAAAATAACATTCTGATGTGGGTCATCTTATCTACAGTGACAAAATGAAAAATACAGAACTAAAACCAATGTGATAAACTGCTAACGTATACTCACAATACACATTTAATAGCAAATGTCATCGAATTAGTTCAGACATATACAAATTGATTATTTTGAAATTTTGTCGCGAAGTAATATGCTCCAGAACTATGATATTTCATATTTTTGAAATATGTAAATCCTCTTTATGAATAATTTTAACCGTAATTCTAAATATTTGGCTTTACAAAAGAATGTTATTTTTTCGACGAAGATCAGTTAAATTTATGTCATCTACTCAATTTACTTAGTAGAGATATAAACTCATAAATGAATAATTCCAGATACAGGGTATATGTCAATATATCTCCATAATAACTTTGTTTAGTTTGTAAGGAATACTTTTCAATGACAGATTTTGTTTAAAATACACTAAATGACTGTACAAAGCACGACAGTTTGCCAGAAAGTAATTATTATGATTTGAATGTCATTATACTCTCCGTCTCTCTCTCTCTCTCTCTCTCTCTCTCTCTCTCTCTCTCTCTCTCTCTCTCTCTCAATGACATTCACCCTTTGTGGTGAAATAATGATTTCCAGTTTAAAATTAACAATATAAGACAAATCGTAAAGTTAATATCACGTGCAATACTTACTTAGTATTCTTCAACTATTTCATCCGTCTATGAACAAGACTTTTCACTATGAAAAAGTTTAGATCCAAGTTAACAAACACCCAACTGGACGACACGAACCCCTGTTGATCATATGTTTGAACAGGTACTACTAAAACTGGCTCTTCAACGTGTTTTAATATTACCAAAATGTTTTGTTTTCTCACCCTTAAAATAATATTCTTTCAAATATCGGCAAAATTGCTTTGCAACTTGAGCGCTCCTAACAGACTGATCAAAACAAGCTTTGACTAATTTCTTTCTTTGTAAAACACTCAATATATACGGTTAGGATAAGTGGGTTCCGTTCCGGGACGTCATGTTAACATGTACTCTTTCCTGTCTATTTATTGAACATATCAAGTTACATGAAAAGATATGTTGAGTTGTTTATAACTCACCTAGGACTCTGAATAAATCAACCAAAAATTAACTGTTGTGGATGATAACACTCACGAAAATGTACATGTACACAAACAGTCAGATTAAAACTGATTTTATTATGATAATAGTGGATATAGATTTTTATTTCAGTGGCCGCAATTTTTGGATGTCAGTGAGGAAATATATTGCAGACACAATCTTTGAACATAAGTGTAGACCAGTCAACAGTTATGCAGTTCTTACAGATCCATCATATTTAAATACAGATTCTACTATTTCTTAGTTCTTGTGAGACTTGTTCTTGATAAGTTAAACATATTCCTTTTTTTTTCTTCTCGCGTGCCTTGGTTTTTCAAAGCAGGAAAATATTTAATCAAGAAATGAATATATATGGGATGACGATTTAAATTGCAAATATTTTAAACATCTAAAATTTCTTAATAAAAAAAATATGACTGCATTTTTACACGGGACCATGAATGAGTATGTAACAAGTCTCGAAATAGTCATTCTAAATGAAGTAGCTTTCCTGCTGGCTTATGAGACTTGGAAGACAGCATAAATGTATCAGCTTTTAACATCAATAATGAATGTTTACTTTCGAAGTATTGTCGGAGGTAGGAAGGATTTCAGTTTTATACTGCTGATAAGAACATGGCCGATACGAAAAATAAAAAATATTTTTTTCTTATTAAGTGAAGAAACGTATATGCATGAATTTTTTGTACATGAAACATGATAGTGAACTCGATGATGTAAGATCGATGTAAGTTGCAAGAACGAGGCACGTTTACATTGTTGAGACGTAATTAGCTTCAATAACATCTGGACCTTTTAGTCCGTCGTTTTGCACCATGGGGACTCATATGAGATTATATTTAAACCACTGTATCTTATATGGACTACACAAATCATCTTCTTCACAAAAGCTTCATGTTTAACAGCTTACAATATGTAGCGTGAATATAATCTCAAGGATATATATATATATATATATATATATAAAGACGCAAACCTCACAGATTGGTGAGAATACTACATGAAAGTGTATCTTGTATTGTGGCATCTTAGTGCCGAAAAACGGGAGTGTTTCACACGTTACAGAAATATAAAACCACTATTTCGCTTATATGCGTCATGCCTATTTGGCAAATATGATCAAAAGATTTTGTATGATTATTCAAATGAGTATTCCGAACTTCTAATACATTAATCGACTTAGAAAGCATCTTAGAAGCTCCACGATGTCACCTTGTCGCACAATATAACAAAATGCTCGAAAAGTTATTGATATTATGGAAAAAAAACCTTCAAACTGTTAACTATGTATGTATGTATGTATGTATGTATGTATGTATGTATGTATGTATGTATGTATGTATGTATGTATGTATGTATGTATGTGCTATTTAGATTTTTAGCGTAGCTTTAACAATTTTTTCAGTCATATTGCTACGATGTCTGCAGTGTGGCATTTTATAGTGATGTCTAGCATTTTTTGACATCATGCCGCAGCCATGTACTATGATACCTAACACCAACTTCTTAATGTTGCGCACCAAGCCAGGTAGCTGTTAGTACCATTTGTATGATTATTTGGTATGACTCGACAGGGGATCGAATCAAAATAACAATCGCTGGTTTTCCACTCCACTGATACCCAAATGCCTAACCGTCACACAGTACACGCAACGTACAGCGGCAAATTTACCCAAGGAAACAAAAAAATCACTTTGTGCTTCATAAATTGTGGGATATGATGACCACTTAATAATGCAATGATGCAACAGTATGTAAACGTCTGTTACATTCTTCTTATCCAAACTGCCCATATATGCGTTTTCTTCTTAGGATAAGATCAAACGGCGGTATGATGACATCTTCTAGAAGCCATGCTGACACGGATTCATTTCATATGCATATTAATGTATACAAAGACATATGTGAGGCATCGCTGGTAAACGAGACACCATGCGGACATCAACTTGGTAAAGTGAGACCCTGCTTCCATTATCTCCTGAAGTTCAAAAACCTTCATAGTTTAAAATCTGCGTTCGTGTTCTATATTATCTTCTGTGTTGTTAGAGAAATGTGGACGTGGTCTTCTATTTTCAAATCTTACAGAAAGACATGGTAATATATGCCTACGTTTTATATATGCATGCAACTCTTTTAAAAAGAGCCCATGGGGATATTGTATTACCCACTGTTCGCTCGTCCCTTTGGAATAATTATCTACAACTGTAGTGTAATCATTGCGTCACAACCCCTGTGTCCATGAAAGAGGATCAAAGGTAAGGTTTTACAATTTTATTTATATGTTCAAAATATTTTCCCAACTAAAGGTTGTAAATATAGAAATAGCGAAGTCGCATACTGTATGTGACGGACTTTGGGCACTGTCAGAAAGTGGGGCTTTTACGAGTATATGGCGGTGGCGATGGGAATGAGTGTAAGGAAGGGTGTAGTTTTTTGAAAGTAAAAGTCTGTATATGATTACCACAGTCGACATTTGCCATATAACTTTGAAGATGGGGAAATTGTGTCCTGGAACACGAATTGTTTATACGCAAAGAAAATATTTGGAAAATAATATACCTGCTCTGATCTGTAAAAACGACTAAGCACGCGTTCTATCGTAAGAAACACCCACGCCAAGCACCAGTTAAATGTCGAGCCCCAATGACTAATATACTTCATAGTGTGTGTGACCACATATACCTCTCCATTTCTTATTATGTACTTCCTTATGAAGTACATTATGACCTCGTGATGTACATCTAAGTGGCTTCATTGTGTATTCTAGATCGAACAAGAATATAAGGGTCACTCCTTTTCCATACACGGGCATAAGTAACGTTTCGTGTGTAATTTGTAATTGTGTCCCTACGAAATTTGAAAGTTTCAATGACTTGCCCGTCACCATTGAACCACTAACAGAGACCTATTCATCGGTATGTTGGCCATCTTCACGTCAATGTAACTGGTTAAATTGGCAATATATACATACATACAAAGGAGCTGATCCTTGTATACAAAATTCAAATTCATTTCGTGACTATATATACAAGCCGTAAATATTGATTAACTAATTTAAATGTATCTAACTGTATGCAACGAATCTGTTGAGATGACTTAAAGATTATATATATATATATATATATATATATATATATATATATATATATATATATATATATATATATATATATATATATCATCTTGTGTTGGGGTGGATTACAGAACAGATTAGCGCAGGCAAGAGATCTGCAGACATGAGTACATGCCGTCAAATTTATTCACGTCTCTAAAAAGTGATAAACTTAACGCAGAGAAAAATGAACCGTTCTACTTAATGTTCTTTAAACGATACTCTACTCCTGGACTTTTGGCCCAAATTTTCTGTAGTCCAAGAATGATATGTTATAGAGATTCCCCCATGATGGAGTGTTTGACTATATGTTTCATGGCTTTTCTAAACATGTTGACTTGGAAGACATCTTGTCCTCCTTCTTTTCTCAAAGATTTGGATACTGCACACATACAAAATGCGTTGGCTACTTCCAAAATAACTGTACTTTCAAAAGAAAATAAAGAGAGAATTTGATGTTTTCAAGCGAAATTGCAAATATAAAACGCGCAACTGTAAGCTAATAGACTTCAACCTAAGATAACCTTCCAACTGTATCTAAAACAGCAGTGGCAATTACTTAATGGGCCTTAAAGAGATGTGAAGAAAACGGATTTTATAGAAACACGACGGGCACCACTGTGGAGTACAGCTTAAGTCATATTAAGAATGTAAGAGTCGTAAGAGAAAGTTCAGAAATAAATTAAAAAAGACAAGCAGTGTGCACAGAAATAATTCGACAAGTCAGAAAAGCCAGCCTATTGGAATGTGGGGAAGTTCTTTAAAATAGTAAGACTGCGTAAGCAGGGCCAAGAAAGATATTTTGGAATTGAAAGTAGAACTAAGAATTAAAGCTTTAGACAACAATTTTAGTCAACAATTTGGTGATGAAATTAGAAAGAAATGTGAAATAATATGATGGAAACAGATATTAAACAAGGAACTGATAGTCTTTTTATCTGGTAACATAAAAAATAAATTAGCAATAAAGAGGTTGATAGAGATAAAATTAAAATGATGCAGTAACGCAAAAGTTCGCGCAAATCATGTTATGTATGCTGTTCAATTAATTAATTCCTTTTCATGCCTAATATACAATTGCATCGTGTCACTGAAAACTTATCTCACCAATTTTAAATGTGTAACATTTGTTTCCAAAAGTAAATGTAAGATAGGCTCGACGTGAAATACTGTATGAATATTTCCATCATTCCTGGTTTTCAAAACAAATTTACAAATAATTATTGCTGAAGATATTTGGTTAATTTAGAAAACCGAAGCTATTTCCTCACCCGTAAGAACTGGATTTTGAGATCAATATTGTTGCAAGATTGTGATCTTCATTATACAAGAGGGAAAAACCAGCTATTTTCAAAGATAAGTAGACCGCATTCCTGGAATGCGCATGCCTTCTGTATGATGTAGAGGTTTATCAATAAGTTTTACTCTCATATTTGCAAAGAAAAAAATCTTACAAGAATCCTCCCTCCGACTTTAAGATAAGCACGTACCTACAGCTCAGTGAGGAAATTATGCTGGAGTTATACTTCCTCATATTTTTCTAATTCTGTTACATAAAAAATGTGGTTTAAAAATGAAGTTTAGTGTTTTATTCCATTGTGTGAGCGGCATAGGAAATGATGGTATGAATCAAGTAAATATAGACAAATTGATAGCCATTTTCCTTGCAGGTAAAACATCGGAACAAGGTTAGAAGACCTGTTCTAGGACAAGCACGTATCCGAACATTGAACACCTCTGAGAAGAGTGCTAAACACAACCTTTTCCAATATCATGATAAACTACCAAGAACAGTAAGCAGACATATCCCTACTAGACCTATTGGCCAACCACAGCGGAATCTGTAAAGCAGGAAGTGCATTCACTGACGCCATGGTGGGTGAGCTGCACGCGGCCTAAATAGGACCGTTCGATGGGCTGATATATCGGACATTGGACTGGCTCCCGACAAATTGTTGAGGTATTTTTTTCGAAAAACATACAAACACGTACTAAGTGTCCGACACTAATCCTTAAAATCACATAAATCAATTTGAAAAAATCAAATTATTAAGGATGCTTTTCGATGAGTAATTAGCTTGGAACTGTGAGTATAGCCGAGCTTGTGTGAAGATGTTGTCAATGTCTAAATCTCCTTAGGAACCTTCAAGGAACCGGTTGGGGACCGGATCTGGACAACGTTTAACCCTATATCGAACTCTGATGCGATCTAACATAAGTTATGGGGGTCAGGGCTACACTTTGCAAAGGTGAACCTGGTTAAAGAAGCAGCCGTTTTTTAAAATAAAACTTAATTATTGTACTATGGTGTTTATATAGATTCTTTACAACATAGGCAATCATGGGAAGGAACCCGTAGAGAAGAAATCTAAATTAAAACTCAGTGAACACATTGACTGGTTATGTGTCCAGGAAATATATACAGTACAATCGTTCAATAAGTGACAAGAAATGCCAAATGGAATGGGGCAAAATTCCAAAAGGGAGCAAGCTGTTAAACATGAAAAGCAAATTAGCAGAAACTTCAAAAGCCACCAAGACACTAGAGCAATCAACCCATTAATATCTAAACTAACGCTAATAGCTGGCAGTTGTGAAAAGATTATAACAAATAACAGAACGATAGGCACCAAGGGCCTACATTATGCCGCCTATGAAACCCTCCATCATATCGGCAATGACAGTCCAAAGCAGAGTGTACAGAGCCACATCAATATCTAGGCTACTTTTCTACACCAAGTACAAACTGCAAAATATAAAGCAATTTAAGAAATACAAACCTTTCAAAACCTCCACCTACGTTAGATGGTAAATAATAAAAAGATAATTATATCACAAATTTAACAGAATATAACTCAATCTCACCAGTAACAAAGACAAATAATCTCCACAATGATCACCAATTGTATAAAAATATATGACACAACCATCAGCCAAATAACAGTGCAAACTCATATATATATATATATATATATATATATATATATATATATATATATATATATATATATATATATATATATATATATATATATATATATATATATTGTATTGGGTGTCCTGAGAGTGGTAACACCTCTGGCTGATAAACTGTCGTATTCCTTCAGAGATAGCTCTCCCACCTTTGGTCCCCACTTGGCACTCAGCTCTAACCTTTGGATCCAAGAACCTTTGTCAAGGTCATCCACTGCACTCAACACTGTCTCCCGTCTCATGCTGCTGAGATCAGATGGTTTCGGGCTAGAAAATGAGGTCAACGAACTGCAAAACTATTTCTCGCTGTAAACAAAGTCTTGAATCTTGTCATCCACCAATCAATTTCAATACAAACTAAAGTCTTTTAGTTACAAGCAAGCAACGAAGCGGCAGATGTGAGCAGATTTGTAACCCATTAGAATCGTGTACTATTGACAAGGATTAGCAGTGGTGTCCGGCGGATCCTGAGCGACCTAGCAGCCCTCTTCAGGAATGCACTGCTCACCTGCCTGACACGAGGAAGCCCTAAAAACAATTTCCTAAACATTGCCTGCCTTAAACGTCCCTTTCCATACTACGGCAGTCAAAACAAAAAATTGAAAATGAGGATTGTTCCTCTCACTCTTAGCGTTTGGAATGTGTGCACCTTACTAGACAGAGCTGATGCGGAAAGACCCCAGTGGAGACCTACTCTAATAGGAAAGACCCCAGTGGAGACCTACCCTAATAGGAAAGAAAATCGCCAGATACAACGCGGACAGTGCTGCCTTGACCGAGACCCAGCTTGCAGGAGAAGGAGAACATTATGAAATTGCCTCTGAATACGTCTTCTGTTGGAGCAGCTGAGAAGGTGAAGGGAGCCAAGAGGCTGGCGTAGGCTTTGCAGAGAAGGCAGCCCCGTTGTCAAATTGGCTGGGCATCCCAAGGGAGTAAACACATACTCATGACCATGAAACTCCCCATCTTCTCGATAACAACGAACAGTACCATCATCAGTTGCTATGCTCCAACCAATACCATCCATGATGAAGTGATGGTCAAGTTCTCTGGGGATCTTTACTTCCTCATTGCTGACGTTTCAATTGCGTATCGCTCGTCATTCTTAGTGATTGCAATGCAAAAGTTGCATGCGATCACGTTGCGTGGAATGGAGTACTAGGAAAGCACGGAGTGGTTCGCTTTAACAGCAACAATCCCATGTTGCTCCAGACTTGCGCCAAGCATGAATGAACTGCATATGACAAATACAGTCTTCCTCCCCCTTACCCGTAACCGGACGTCGTGGATGCACCCTCGCTCTAAGCACTTGCACCTCATCGACGACATCATTGTCAGGAAACGGGACAGGCAGTATGCGCGTGTGTCCAAGACCACCACCTCATGACCACCAATAAAACATCCGCATTCTGCCCAAAAGACGCCCACAGGGAAGGAAGGCTCATAAAAGACTAAACACCATCAAGCTAAGCAGTCACTCATGGATGCCCTGGAATAACGACTTAAATCCACTCCTTTCGATAATAAGCATGTTGATACCGACTGGACTGCACTCAGAGAAATGGTATACTGCACAGCTTCGGAAATCCTCTAACATTCAACCGAAACGCATCAAGACTGGTTTGATGAGAGCTGCGACGTGATCAAGCAGTTGTTAGATGAGAAGCACCGCCTCCTTCAAACCTACCCTAACAAGTGCACCTCTAGGAACGATGCGTACAGCAATATACGCAGAACTGTACAGCAAAATCTACGTGGGATGCGGAACACATGGCTGACCAGCAAAGCTGAAGAGATCCAGTGCTACGCCCTGAAATATCTTTATAGACCTACATTATCTGGATCATCACCGTTTCTCAGAGCAGACGAGAACACACTACTTACTGACAAACAAAAGATTATTCAATAATGGTCTGAACACTTTGACAACGTCATGAATGGCCCTTCATCCATCAACAATCAATTTAAAGAAATGTATTTTATTCATTTTAAAATAGAATATTGTTTTGAATATGTTGCTAGATATTTTTCTTTGTTACTTAAAGAATACTTTATTTCAACATTAAATCTAAACATAAAGGTGGTAGCGAATTTGTCTTTTACAATAAAATTACATAAATATAATTAAATATGAATTCTTTAAAACAAATAAACCTTCCATTACAATATATTATAATTAAAAGATTTCAGTGAACAATGTTGCAAACATATGAACTTTACGATTCAAATCTGAAACATTAAAAATGCTTATTTATAAAAGAAGTTTACGACATATACAGTTCTTACCGGTAATGAGAGAGACAAGTCTATTCTAGCTTCTGGATGAGAGGAATTGCCCTGGTCGATTTGAGCGCTTATTTATATGTAACTAGGGACAACGGCAAGACCAAATATGGCCATCCCTCGGTATACCGGTGTATACTTCATCCCAGCTGGAAAGATACTCTCATTTCCAACTTCATAATAACCATATTGTTGTTACGTCATTCGACAGAACGTTAGATTAAAGCTCTTAGTCACTGCATTGGAAATCTGCCAATGTATAATATTGTGGCTTACTAACTCTTACTGGGTTTATACAGCACAGCAATGTACATTGCCTTTTGCTTGTCATAGCATTCACTTTTATTCCGCACAACAATGTACATTGCCCTTTTTCTTGTAACAGCATTCACGTTTATTTCATTAATACATAGTTGTGATTTAGACACAAATTAAATATATCTTAATATATTTTAGAAAATTACTTTAATATATTGAGTGAAACATTACTAATACAATTTAGAGAATATGTCAGTCTTATTACTTTTACTAAAAATTACGTCCTAATACAATCATAGGAAAGATTACTGGGCGTGTTATAAAAATATTGCAGATATAATGTATGGCGATCTCAACTTGAGCAGAAATACAATTATTAATGCGAGAGAGCCAACTTCATACAATGACGTTGCAGCCAAACATACGTCGACAACAACAACACCAGAATTAGAGCTGAGATCAGCAAGTACGTTGCTAACACCGGCGATACAATGACTGGTGAACATAACATGGGCCGAAATAGCATTGCTAATTGGAGAGAACCAGAATGAAATAATGAATCTGCAACAACCAAAATACGCGGAGATCAAAAACAGCTCGATGATACCTTCGTTAGTGGAAATCAATGATAGACTGAACACATTCAGATCTTCTGAATATACTAATTATATAAATACATTTGCAAATGTTCATAAAAGCCTAATTTATTTGGAAATCCAACGGTCGCCGATATTAAGATCGCAAAAAGCTAAATGTCGCACACGCTTTGTTAACAGGACCAAAACTATTAAAACGATTCAACATCGTGTTGTTCACACAACTCAGCTCAACAGCTCTATATACATAACAGCGATTGGATTGACAACATAGTCAAAACAAAACAGCTTCATCTAGTATACCGCACAAGTTACTGGGTGCACATGCTCTCCGGTTTAATTTAGGATATCTACGACACTATCAAAGCTGTCATTCCACAGGGAGCTTTTCCGGAACCGTGTGCAATCAAAATGCCGAGGAAATATTTATACAAGATCCAGAAGACAAAATCCTAACCGCAGTGACATATTGGTGGTGTATGGAATTCGACGGGAAAACACCTGTTGGTAAAATAGTATATACCTTAATAAATAACACACAGTCCTATCGGTATATTCAAGCATGTGCACATAAGGAAGGCATCGCTCAAGGAATTAATCGACTAGCATATGATACCACCACAATAATAGTGCAGACCTCTCCACATCGATAATATTGTATTCGCGGTTTCCTCGTTGGTCGATGAAACAATGACATTAATCGGCACATTATCAGCGACGCACTTGTTAGAATAGGCGGCATTGCTGTTTTCGGTTTTGATACCCAATATCATCGCGGAGACGATATCTACATGTACCAGCAAAACATTGCAAATGCACACAGAACTGACACATCATCATCATCTATACTGTTAGCGGGATTAAGCGACGGTGATGTATCATATAATGAATTTTCCGCAATTATCGTTAACAGAGCAAGGAAAACTTGCCAATGCCACATTTAGAATCCGTTGTATACATATTAATGACCGTATAAATAACGACAGGACTGAAGCACATCATCACCAACAAAACACCACCGAAGACAACAATAATACAACATCAACATGTCCGGAATTCGATATTATTTTCCAACACAGATCAAAGCTTTCATTGGTCGGTCACTTGACATCGCACTGGCCCAAGTACGACTGTATTATAAATGTCAGGAAAATTCACTTGATGGACTAGACGCCAAAAAATTGCTGATATTCTCGCACAAGTCAACCAATGAAGGAACTATCGAGCCAGTCGCAATCTGATCCAATGTCAGCTGGGATGGCGCCAGAATGTTTTGTTTTTATGAGAGACACAGAGTACAATAGACTCATCCCTGGATGGTCAGGTCAGGAAAATGGAATAACAGTTCCTCAAATAATATTACCGCCAGCGCGATTATTTGAAAATATGAAAGTTAACAGTGCAGTCTAAGAACGCTTTTTGAGCACTATGTAATTGAATATCCGAATGATGATGTTAAAAAAGTCATTAACACAATAAAACAACCGACGACGATGACTGACAACGATTTAACAGGAATTGTTGTCATGTCAGCCTGAAGTGATACCAGACCGTAACGGCTACCATGATGGATACAAACCCACAAGAAATGGGGGTGGGGGGTTGGGGCATTTTTTGTTTGTTTCGTTTCATTCTACTGGAATTCTAATAGACTCCAACACAAGTCGCATTATTCCTCACGTACGTGCACTTATTGCCGCGTGAGTTTCATATTATTGGGACAAATCGCATCGTATTATCTCAGTAGCGCTTAACAATAGAACAAAGTTCGATATATAATGTTGTTAGTGTAAATCCGACAACGACAATTCCATTTCGTCCTGGAGTAATGTAATAAATCTGTACTCAGCGGTTTTTGTATCTCTTCTCTCTTCACGTGGCCGCTGTATTTTAAAATCATCGTGCTGATTTTTTCAACATAGAGTTGATTTGTGAGACCATCTTTCTGTAATTGTTCGATCCTAGAGATAATCCCGTTAATGTCTGCATGGTTCATTATACAACAAATGAGTTTCTTTACTTAAAGATTTTATCGAGAACAATATTCGATAATGTGTTTCTGGATATTGTAACCTTATCGTGATTAATCCATGCGTTGTTTTCTGAGCATGTGCCAAGAAGTGTTTTAACTTACTAATACCTATGTCCATGTCGCCGGAAAACAATGACAAATAAATATTTCGAAGCGTATGTGCTTTAATGTCTGCTCGTTTAAATATTCTGGCTGGATTTCCTTGTTTGGCAAAAATGACATGGTAAAATACTAGATTGTTGATATCCTCGTTGAGATCTCGGCGGACGACGCTTCATCAATCATTGTGATAAATTCAATAATATTGGTTTACGGTCGCTGCAGAATTATTAACAGTCCCGGATTACCCATTAGGCAGAGTAGGCAACTGCCTAAGGGCCCCGCGACTTTTATGGGCCCCATCAGGGGCCCCCATGAGACTGTGACCGTAGGTCTGGGACCCCAAAAGTTTGACTGCCTATGGGCCTCCACGGTGCTTAATCCGGCGCTGATTATTAAATTCCTGCAGAACCTTATAGCATCGGTGGTCATCCAGGGATGGTGGTACTAAATAACGTTTGTCCCATTTGAGCAACCTAAATGTGTTTGATCAACAGTCACTGTTACAACATTTCTTAGAGCAACCACGTTGTGGAATAACACGTCGGCACTTACATGTAAATATGTAAAATGCGGCATACTTCTAGAAAAAAGAAGTCGTGAGATAAGATATTTTATGGACATGTATAGAATATCCAGTTATATCATAAAATAAATAATTCCCGATGTTTATGCAAACCTTTCATCATCATTTCTCTGCATACATCCTGATCTGTCATCACAATATAAATTATTTTGAAAGATACAAAGTTGTGTCATGTCTGAGAGAGAGAGAGAGAGAGAGAGAGAGAGAGAGTTCATATGAATGTATTGGGCTGCATCATAAAAAGTGACACAAAGTGATACATTGAATACCGCCTCTACCTTCACAAGTCATATGACTTCTCTAAGAACGACATAATGAAACGATGTACGTGTGTTATTACCAAATTATTTACAGGACAAAAAAGGTACGATTAAATTTAGCTTGTCTCTCAAGGTTTTAGCCCTGTCTTGGCAACTGAAGAAATGGCTGTCAAGGAACTATACCACAATGACCCGTCTCTGTGCTACTATGGAAAACATACTTTTGGATCATGTTTTCGCAACTAGATAGGTAATAATTGACAACTATTGTTTGTGACAAACGCTTCTCTCATATAAGTAATGACACAGAATGAAATGACTCTTATCACCGTTGCTTGGGTCACATCCGGACATAATCATGTATCTCTTCCAATAATCAATCGTGACTGACCTTGCGCTCTACTTTGATATGGATACCGACATCTGTTAATGCACAGTTGAACGTGCGAAAGAAACTTTCCAGATCGTGTACCACTATAATAATAATCACGCATATGTGTCACGAGGGAAAACTCTTAATTTCCTGATGTAAATATCTATTTTTAATTGCCAAAACGGCCGTTGGTATAGAACATCGTGGAAATATATACTTCATACAAAATATGTTGTTCACCTGAGAGTAGAACAAACTGAAACTTCAATATATATATATAAATATATATATATATATATATATATATATATATATATATATATATATATATATATATATATATATATATATATATGTGTGTGTGTGTGTGTGTGTGTGTGTGTGTGTGTGTGTGTGTGTTCGAAAACTACCATCATAGCAGCGTGCATTAGCAATATGGAGTGTCCTTGAGCAAAGTACTTTATTCCAATTGCTCTGACAATTCATTCGTTGTTGTGCCGCAAAGTACCAACCCTAAGCAATACAACACTATAGCCTTGTCCACCAAAGCAGCAGAGAGTGTGAACAGACCAACTTTTCAAGCAAAAATAAGGCTTCTACGGAACCGAAATTATTTAACAAAATGCAGAGAGTGTGAACAGACCAACTTTTCAAGCAAAAATAAGGCTTCTACGGAAACCGAAATTATTTAACAAAATGCAGAGAGTGTGAACAGACCAACTCTTTTAGGCGTCAATTTACTAAACTGAGGCTTCCCAAAATTGCTTATATAGGCCTCAATTTAGTAAACTGAGGTTTCCTTGAAAATACTTAATTAATTGTTTTAATAATTTGAGCAAAGAATAAAAAAAATTTTTAAAAAAAGACGCCATTGTCATTGGCGTTCACATTCTCTGCTGCTATGCGCTAACTAAATATTTGATCAAGTCCGACACGATATCTTGTCCGAGGGTCTGATAAATTTATCGTCACAAATCCATGTGGGATTGTCTGAGCGCGGCTAAAGAAATTTTTAAATTGATTATGATCCATATCGCCACCGCACCAAGTTTGCCAAATATTTCTAAGAGTATGAGTATCAACTCCGTTAAATACACACAGCATATTGCAGTTATCTCGGATCACTTTTGGTATTTGAGTGTAACGTTGAGTTACATATATCACGTCGGTGTTTTTATGTCTGCCTCTGGAAAATATTCTAGCAGGATTTTTTTGATTATCTAACATGATATCATCATATACAACTAAATTGTTAATACTTCCGTCAATGGAGTCAATGCTAGGTGCCTCTTCGATATCGGTTATAAACTCAATAATATCATCGCCGTTAATTTCTCGCGCGGCTTCGTTAAAATCTTTTAACACTTCATAACATCGCTGATCATCTACACTCGGAGCAATCATATACAACTTATCCCACTTCATCCATCTCGTTATCAAATTAAGTAGCAATTGTGTCTTGCCGCATCCAGATGGTCCGATGATAATCGCGCGAATAGAGTTTGGTAACATTGCTTGGTGTCTAATAGGTTCCCGTCGTCTCGTAGCTGAATAATCAATTACATTCATGCTGTTATATATAAATTATGGATCTATATTGTGTGAAGTGTAGGACGCGTACTGGCACAAATGACTTGACGACGATTACAACGAAAAATAATCGATCAGCGCTTTCTGGTAAATGCGTACAATGTAGTACGAAAAAATTTAGATTTACTTCCACGAAACCTTTAAAAAAAAACGAGGAGGTGATATTGCAGCCAAGTTAGCAAAACTCCCAGGAACACCGTGGGCAAAGTATCCAGGAGAAAAGCACCTTCCAGGATATAGCTACTGTGGACCGGGAACACGATTAGATATCAGACTTGATGATCAAAATCTGCCCCGACCCGGCGAGTATCCAATAAACGCTATTGATAAGGCGTGTCATGCTCATGATGTCGCGTATAAAAGCAGCAATTTGCAGCATAGACATCTAGCAGATGTGAAATTAATTCATGCATTAAATGCTATTCCTGATAAATCCTTCAAAGAAAAATTGGCTTCGTGGTTGGTAAAATCTGCTATGAAGGGTAAATTGATGTTAGGTGCTGGTAATTGAAAATGCTAGCATTTTAATATGGAATCTATTTATTATTCTCCGAGAGGATACTGGAGAGGTTACGCAGCAATCAATAAACTCGCTAGCGCATCAAAGGTGAAAAAAACCACTGCAGCGAACTGGTTATCTAAACAGGCAATATGGCAAATTTATCTACCAGCGCCTAAACAAATTAACTACTCGCATTTTGATGTGACCGTTCCTAATGAAGTTCATCAAGCTGATATACTATTTCTGCCGCATGACAACGGTTACAAATACGCGTTAACCGTAGTTGATATTGCGAGTCGATACAAACAAGCAGAACCGCTAAGGACAAAATCGGCCACTGAAGTTGCTTCTGCATTTGAAAAGATTTATCGACGAGGCCCACTACACTGGCCAAATCTGTTACAAGTTGATCCTGGCAAGGAATTTCAAGGCGCTGTTTTAACAACGATGAAACATCATAATGTCACCATCAGACGAGGGCATACTACGCTACATCGCGATCAGGCAATTGTTGAACGATTTAATCGGACTCTTGCTGAGCGGTTATTTGGATATCAATACGCGAAGGAGTTTATTCAGGATAAAAGATCCCGTGAATGGGTTAAGAGATTACCAGCTGTGATTACCGCAATCAATAATGAGATTACTAGAACAATTAACATGAAACCTGTCAACGCGATTAAGAAAGCGTCTATACCAAAAATGGAAATCCAAGGAATTTCACAAAAAGATTTCAAAGAACCAATTCTTGGTAGTAATGTCATTGTAAGGTACTTATACGAACCAGGAGAGCTTGAGGGTGGTAAAAAAAGAGCTACTGATCCTATTTGGAGCGTCACTACGCATAAAATATCCGGCATAACACGATCAACTGGTGGAAACGCTAGCGTTTCTAGACCAGCAATCTATAAACTGGATTCAACTGCTCCTCAGCGAGGATTTACTCGACAACAGTTACAAGTGATTCCTGAGGATACTCAATTACCACCGCGTGGTCTTAACTAGCACCGTTGCGTCTGTTGCACTCAAGACAAGTCAACCTCACATTGTTTCTGACATGACCGAGATTGTTATTTTTTCTGTCTACGGTAAATTGGCGAGGATCTTTATCCGAATACTGCCAACGCATTATACAATTGCAACTCGCGCAGTGATTGTTCTGTTGTTGCTTTAGCGTAATTATTAATTCAGCATCAATGTCAAATTCTCGTTTATTTTTTTTATCCTGTTGTTTATAACCAGAGAGTTTTTTTCTGATTATATCACCAGTGATAAAATCACCAGTGATAATATCGTCACCAATGATTTCATCATCGAAAACAATTCTTCGAAGTTGGTTTATTCGCCGTACTCTGGATACTGCGAGATAAACTAAATTTGACCACTCAATGCGATTATCTACTATCCAAACAATTGTGTCTGTAATAGTTAATCCTTGTGAAGAGTGTATTGTTGCTGCGTAACCTAACGTCCATGGGGATTTATCAGCGGAACTCTTTGAGTTCCCCAATGCATCTTCGACGACGCTGATATCAACCAGCACAATATCATTTAATACTAAATTCTGCTTTTGTTGTTGTCCAGGAATGTCAACGTCGATATTCTGCTTTCGTGTATTAGAAGGTCTATAACACAACGGTACTGGAAGTGTTGCAAATTTTTCTTTATGCAATTCAAATAATTTCATCTGAAGCGCGTCTCTGACTATTTTTCTACTCGCGATTATTAAATCATTTGGTCTCCATGTTTCCCAAAAATCATTCATGGGAGTTTCTGAAATTATTTCACGCGCTATTTCACATTGGATTTTATCCGGTTGTAATCTAATTAGCGCTTTGAATTCTCGTAATTGTTTATCAAGTGATCTATGGTCGGTATTAATCTCTTCAAAATAATCTACAAATCCCTTCAACCACTCATGTGGAGATCCACCAACAAATGGCTGTGGTTGGCCGTGATCCCCGCACATGACGACTTTTGTATTTTTCAATAACAACCATTCAAGAAATATCTGTAATACTGTCAACGATACCGTGCATATTTCATCCCAGATTATGATTTCAGGAATGAATTTATCGCCCATTCGATCAGGAGTCCATGTATCGCCTTTCCATCGAAAGAAGCTGTGATAAGTACAGGCTTTTACTCCCCGCGCTATCATCTCTCTGGCGAGTCTGTGAGTTGGTGTTAGCACAATCATGTTTGTGAAATCCGTAGGATTTTCCCGACGAAATAACTCAATTGCCCGAGTTGTCTTTCCTGATCCACCACAGCCGTTTAAATAAACTGTCTTGTATCTACATACAGGATCAGATACCGGTGGTGCATTAGAAAATTCTGATTGAATCTTTGAGAGATTATGGTTGCTTTTCAAGTATTTATCGTCGATGGCAACGTCTGCGGATTCACAATACTCATGTAGTTTTTCCTTTTTAAATCGCCAACGTCCCCACGCTTCCTCGGGATTTGTGAATGCCGCGACAGCTGATTTGTATTTGTTGTGTATATACATCGAATCAGTAGCTACTCTAACCGCGGTATTAGGAAATCTATTTATCATCGAAAATAGATTAATAATAGAATAACCGAGCATAGAACTTCTCAAATGTGTGTACTGACAACTATATCCATCACAGTAGGTAACAACCGTACCTAATTTCTCACCATTGGATAGAAAAGCATCCCTACGGGATACAAGTTTTCCCTGTTTCGTTAAATCCGCTACAATAAAATCGTATTCTGCGTTGTCTATGATCAACCTCGAAGAGTATTTTGCATTGTCAAATCTTCCACCTTGAGTGAATTTACCAATTATTTTTCGTCCGAAATCTTTGGCTTCTTTGTTTTTAATTTCAAATAACTCCTTAGACCAATTCATGATTTGTTCTTCACTGAAATTAGGAAATTGTTTTCGCTGTTCGCTAATTATACGATCTAGATCAGGTTTTGGTAACCAAACATCCTTCTGAGCTCGATAGGATATAATCGCTTCACTGACAATTAACGATTGTAACATCTTACTATCAATCATATACCGCAATAACACAATTGGCATCCACGCCTTTTCAGACATATGTCTACCAAGCCAAACATAACTACACGGATGTAACCCATCAGCGAGTTCAAATGATATCACACGAGCGAACCCGGTTAAATCAAAATCAGGCAAACGACCATTAATCGCAACACGAGTCATTTCATGTGTGGGATGTCCAAATCGTTTAAAATACTCAGAGCATTCTCCATACCCGAGAAAACTTCCAGGATAACACGCGGATATATCAATTGAAATCATACCATCACATGAGTATTTCGTATTCCACAATCCTCCATGACCTAATTCGACGCAACTCAATTTGACATCCTCGAGAAAATCACTTCGTGTTGGACGCCATGAGTTCTTTTCTCTTGCGAAGTGAGCTACCACTGATGGAATTGTAAAGCTATCCGTGAGTAGTTTTTTATGGAATGAAATCTCTTTTGGATGGAAATTGCTTTGCAATTTCACCGGTGAAAATTCATTGGCGATTTTTCTCATTCTGTTATCTAATTCTTCAATGCGATATAATTCTCCATTTGGTCTTACAAACTGATCAAATCCTGATTCGGAATCTTCAGCGCTGCGAAGTAACCACACTGACACAGGATCATCCTTACACAACGTAACAATAGCATCAAATAATTTCTCTTCATAGAACACATCTTTGTAAAACTCCTTAGGGATATATTTCACGATTCGTTCTCGTGTAAATATATTTACCGCAGGTGACCACGCGTGTTTGTTATGATCAATAATTTCAATTGGAGCTCCTCGCGATTGATATTTCGGTTCGTATAATACTTCTCCGGTTATCGTTGCTACCGATATTGGAAATTTTAATAATGCTTCTAATTTAGCTATATCGGAAATCATTGCCCCACGCTGTTTCACTGTCAGTTCCCATTCGGTTATTTTGTTTCGTCGTTGTTCAGTTAATTTGTTCCCCCGGGATGCATTTGTGAAGTGTTCCATTAACCGTGTTGCTACACAATTTAACGATGACGACTCCGTCGTTAACGCTGTTTTCATAGGTGCTAGTTTTGCAATACTTGGCTTATCATTTAGCTGATATATTCCGTAAACAACTGCTGTTACAGGGTAAGATCTCTCATAGTATGGTTTGTCAATTCCAGTTAGAATTCCTGGTTTGGAATCTCTACTCACAATAACAAATTTTTTATCCTTGAGGATTGGTTCAAATTTATCTCTGATAATCCATTCACCTTCGTCTTCGATAATGAATTTTATTCTGAAAAAATACCTCCGCTGGGATTTCCCGCCAAGGTGTGAAAGTATCTCAGCTGCTCTTGTATCGTTCATAGTAGCATCAATTACGGGTACATTGACACCAATAATTCGAAATGTCGACCACGCATGAGATGCTCCATCGCGCTTAAATTCATTAAAACAGTCGCTGATTTTACTCAGCAGGGTTTTGTCATCTATTAGACTTTTAGGTATATCAGAGATTCTATCGAGATTAAATCTAGCATTTTTCCAAGGCGTAATTTTCGATAATCTCTTGAACTCCTTCATATTATAATTAAAACAAGTATTTAAATAAAAAGTTTTTTATATAATGAATCATTGCAAATGGCTTATGATTGGATCAAAGACTCCGTGTAACAAATCATGCAGAAATGAATTCTGTGGGTATCATATGCAAAGTTTTCGTCGGGGGAGCAATGGCCCTCTTCCATGTTTGTATTGCGGGGTAGGTGTAAGAGGCAAATCGCAGTTATGCGTTAATTGCGGGGGTAAGCGTTATAGAGAGTTGAAGCGTTATTATGACAAGCGAAGAATAAAAAATCCTGACAACGTCAGCGACGTTGCCAACGGCAAAATCATAAAAACTGCTCAGGACTACATAGGCAGATTTGCCAATGTTATATCTCAGCCAATTAACGAATTAGACAAATAGAAGTATTAGTATATAAATGAGCCAAGAATTTCAAAGACATCCTGTTATTGAAAATTACGAAGCTTCTCGTGATGGTGTTGTTAGACACTATAGACTCAAGAAGCCAATTGGTGTTGTGAATAATCAAGGATATTTGAGTTTTAAAGCTGGAGGGAAAATGCATCTTAATCACCGTTTCGTTTATGAAGTGTATAATGGATCAATCAAGGATGGTTTTGTGATTGATCACATAAATAGCATTAAGACTGATAATTCTTTATGGAATCTACAAGCTATTACACAACGTGAAAACACCAAACGAGGTGGGACTGGGAAATACTCGAAAAATGCTAGACCCGTAAGATCGTTTAATACTGACAACACGGAGATAGTATTTCAATCAATGTCAGAAGCTGGTAGGCATTTCGATATTTGCCCTCCCTCGGTACAAAAGTAGCAGAGGGGATTTATAAGACCGCTTTTTCAAAACGTTTTAAAAACAGCATTCAGTTTTTTTATGAATAAGTCGTAATCACGCATTGGAAATTCACAAGGGGAATAACTCCGTTAGGTAACGCGCGTGTGATAAATCACCAATGACAGAGTTACGGATCTTAAACACAGTCATTGATTTTGATTGGTTAGTTTCGCTATTATGAATCTTAATAGAATATAACCAATTTCGTCTTTTTTCAAGTATTAACAGAACTGTTTTATAGACACGTCGTATTTAAACATTTTTTTTAGTGTCTGTTTCAAGTATTATGCGTGTTTTCAACGTTGTCAGTGATCGCTAATAAACAAAACAAACAATTACAAGCACTACACGTCTTTATGTCACTTCGTTGTAATGAGTGGTTATATACAAATCCGTCCTTGTTATAATTGGGCTTAGCCGAAATTCAAGTGTAAACTAAACCTGAAATCACACGTGGCGTGAACGTTATTATTGACATTCAAACCAGGTTTCGATTTCAGGTTTGGTTTTAACACTTGAATGTAGAATAGCCCGCGTCATTCATTGTCATTGAAATCCATTCACCTATAATCTATTGTTGTACCGTCGTCATTGTCATTGAAATCAATTCATTGTATATACCATTGTCATTGTAAATACCATAATCACCTATAATCTATTGTTGTACCGTCATTCATTGTCATTGAAATCAATTCATTCACCTATAATCCATTGTTATGTGTTTGTCGGTTGTACCGTTGAGCGCGCTGCTTGATGTATAAAACACCAAGGGGGTTCAAAACGGTGATGTGTAATTGTACCGTCGTCATCTATAATCATAATCACCTATAATCGCATTAAGCTTCTGGGCTGCTAAGATGACCCAACACCTTAGCGTGTCCAGAATTCATTTTGTGAAATTAAAAATCGAAGATTTTCCAAGCAATTCAACAAATATATTTTTATATAATATGAATATTGAAAATCTCAAATTGATTATTATTGAAATCAACAAGCTTAAAGATCAAAATGTTAAACTATGTTCAGGGTTAGATTGTGATCAAATTATGACCGATTTCGAGGACATAAAATTTGCAGAACAGACCGGTAAATATGTCCTGGCTAAAAAATATTTTTTAACTAAGCGGATACAAAAACTAATACGTGAGAGTTTAGTCAATACGGAAGATGTTAATGTTTTTGTACCATTATGTAGCATCGTTGAACGTGTACGTAAGCAATTAGGCTTAGAATATGAACAAAAGAGGCTTATTAATTGTAAGTTGAGACAATTAAAAACGTTAATGGAGCAGGGTGATGAGCCCCACGCGTAGAGAGCCTCCTTTGTTTGTATAACCAGTACGGTACATGACATGTATAATCACACACTACCTGGAATGAGGAAGTAAAATTGTGTGTGTAACAACAGGGAAGTATAACAAGTTAGTGTACAATTTAGTGATTTATTTTGTTTGTCCAGTTTCACAATTGAAATTGCAAACAATTTGACAATAGTGATACTCTTTCAATAATGGTCGGACAATCATTGACCACACGGAACGTAAAGGAGCGACTTAGCGCTCTTAATCAAATATTACCACTTCGTGATCGTACGTGAAAAACTTCAACAGCGGCAATTATTTAAGACTGATTTTACAGAGGACACACAACAACTCTTCAAACCTATTGTTAGTGCAACTACAGATGTGAAAACAGCTACTGAACGAGCTATTTACGGAGATGTCCCTGAAGAGGGGAAACGAACAGAGAGGCCTCTTCTCCCTGTGTTAGAGAAAATAGCAAAACGAACTAAACAAACAAAAAAATCATTAAAAACACTTCCTAGTGATATAATAACTACTGCAAGACGACAAGAAGAACAACAACGAGAACTTCAGGAAGAAATTGAACGATTAGGTGATGTTGATATTTCCTCACCACCACCTGAACTTGAAGAATTTCAAGAAGAAGAAGAAGAAACGGGAGCTGTTTCAAAAAGGGACTATCCTCCTGAAAATATATTTACAGTTGATGCGTTAAATACAATCAGAAATATCCAAACAATCTCTGAATTAGCTAAATTTACCAACGACAACGTTAAAAAAGCGAAGAGAGAGAAGTATTTAATAGACAAAACGGCTAAAGATTTTGTAAATGGTTCAAAAATTTGGGAAAATAAGGTGTTTTTAGCAAACCGCGGGGGAAATAGAATCACAAAAGAAATAAAATCTGATTATGACAAATTTCTAGCTATGGTAAGGGGAGTCACATCAGCACCACCAGTATACACAGCAGACCCAATCCCTGATGAAATACAAATAATGGCAGAGGTTGATTCTAAGAAGGGTGCAACTGGTACAACTAAAAAAAAGGGTAGTGGTTTAGTTGGAAACTCTAGTGTAACATGTCCTGGTAATATTCTCGGTGATATAGCACGATTAGAAGTACTCGTAGGAGGAAAACGAGCCGGGAATAACTCACTGGAAATAATCAATGAAGCAGCTGATATCTGTAGGAGGTTATTTCAAGGTGGTATCATGGATATTGCAACATATCGAGATTTCATTGAAGAGTTAGTAGAGAAAAATCCTTTGGATTTTCATCATCATGGTTATCATAGCGATTAGATAAATATCAATTGAATAGAGAATGATCATACACTACAACCATGATAAACCATCTAACGTCTACGTGGTAAACTCACGATTGCCAAAATACCGAGCATACTATGGAGATGGTCTCGGTAATACTATAATGGGATTATTTTCAAGAATGGCTCCAAAAGTGGCTCCGCTAGTAAAACAATTATCAATGAAAGCAATTGATGTTATCAGGGATAAGGGTATTAACGCTGTTGGTGATCTTGCCACGAAGGCGTTTTCAGCCGCGAAGGATAAACTAACAGCGCTAGTTCGACGGAGAAAATCCAAAGGATTTTCAACGAAACCATTGCCGTTGCCATCTACTGAGGTTATGCCTGCGCGGGTTAGTAAAATAATAAATAACGCAGTAGATGAAAAACTACAGTCAATGATTTCATCATCGTTAATGACTCCGTCATACACTAACGCCCAGGATAACATAACAGCAAATATGATAGCGGGAAGTGGCCTTGGAAATTCAAAGAATTTCTACAAACGTCAAAGACGTCGATGAAAATCCAAGCAATTTACATTTTCACCTCCAATTTAGACCAACGGGTATATAATAAAAAATGTTCAAACAAAACCCTGATAGTGCATTTGACATGGAAGCCCCAGTACTTAAAGATGATTCTGTACGTGATTATCAATTTTTTGCCTATCACGCAGTGCAACCTAATCTTCGGGGTAGAATCGAACTTCAAGTTCATGATACCAGTAAATACTTTTTACCCGCTGAAGCCTTTATTGAAGTCGAAGGTGAACTCGTAACAGATGTTGTAGCTAATACACCATATGCAGATAACCAAACTGTCCGAGTTGGTTTTGTTAACAATGGCATCATGGCGTTATTTGAAAGTGCAAGATATCTCATTGATGGAAAAGAAATCGAATCTATTGAACGCGAGGTTGATATTGCTACGGGAATAATCGGGTTAGCGAGATATTCTGATGACTATACTAGATCAGCGGGTCCGTCTATGATGTTCACGAAGGATATTACTGATAACGCTGATCACATTCAGCATATTAAAATAAATACTGCAAGAGATACTGCAGCTAATCCACAACCTGATACCTCTGAACATAGAGATAGACCAGCTGCTGCCTTTGATATTCTCGGAGGTGTTAATAATAATTTCAATTTAGGGTTTGCAACAAGAGTAGCAACGTTGCAAGGAGAGCGTCGACGGTTTTCATGTGCGATTCCGTTGCATCACATATTTGGATTTTGTAGAAACGTCAGAAAAGTTATCTATGGAGTAAAGCATACTATATCGCTAATGAGAAGGGGTACTGATAATTATGCAATCTGGCGCGGTGCTGGCGTTGCCGCTGGTAAAGTCATTTTATCAAAACTATCACTGTGGATGCCAGTGTTGACTCCGTCGTTGTCAACAGAACCGCGGTTACTATCATTTATGGATCAAGGGGGAAAGAGATTATTAAGTTGGTTGTCAACGTCCACAGATACCATGGATTCTAATATTGATGGTACACTTACATGGCATCTAGCATCAAAACAGGGTATTTCAGCTCCACGTCACATATTTGTTGCGCTACAGAATACTGCGCGATTAGATAATCAAGAACGTTCCCACATGACATTTGATCAAATTGGGTGTAGTGAAGTCTCGCTGAGAATAAACGGACAGCAAGAACCATCAGAGGATATACAACTTGACTATGGAAACAATCATATTGCACGAGTTTATCATCGGTTGCTGTCGTATATGGGGCGCGATCAAAATGTCGATACTGGTCTACAAATATCACAGTTGGATTTTAAAAGTCTGTATCCGATTTATTACTTTTCGTTGGAACATCTTGACTTGATGAGACAGTCCGTCGTTGATATACACTTCCGAGCTCGTGTAACCCGTCCTGGTGGTCCTGGTGCTATTGCTAATTATAGAGCGGTTGCTGTCATTCTCAGTGATAAATCAATGATACTCGAGGGTGTTGGTGGACGAATGAGACTGGTAGATGCACCAGTGGAAAATCTTTGATTGGAAATTGCTGTGTAATGAAAATCCTTTGGATTTTTCCATTGAATCGCTTGCGATTTAGAATCAATCTGTTTTGTATAATGTCGTATAGTAATATCAATGTTACGTTGACACCTGGTCAGCTAAAAAAATTACAATCCAAATCAGCTAAGCAATGTGGAACCACAATAACGCTGAAACCTAATCAAATGAATGGCGGAGGGAATAAACTATCGCTGACGAAGACTCAGATTAATCATTTTAATAAAGCGTTTAAAGAAAAAAAGGGAGTTCAGGTTACTCTTTCTGCAAGCGCGATTAAAAACATGGAAAAGACTGGTGGTATATTCCCGCTGTTAGGGTTGATTCCAGGGTTGATTGCCGCAGCGGCCCCAGCGGTGGCGAAGGCGGCAGCGTTAGGAGCCGTTGGTACCGCGGCAGGAATGGCACTAAAGAAAGCAACTGGTGGATCCGTCCGCGCTAGTAAAAAAAAAGGAAAGGGTCTAAGACTACCAGGAACCCCGTATTCATGGTACAGCGGAAGCGGCCTGAGACTAGGACCGGTTTATTAATTGAGGAACCGATGGGTCCAATGTCCAATTTTGATTTAATTGATGCCGCTAAAAAACTCGCGATTAAAAACTTCAGAGGTGTTTTTATGAAAGATCAATTACCGGCACAACCAAATCACGTTGAAACCGGCATTATTAATCTAGATAACAGCGATGGACCTGGAACTCACTGGGTTGCATACGCGATTGATCCACGCGGGATTATTTATTTTGACTCATATGGATTAGCGCCTCCGAAAGAATTTAACCGCTATGTAAGTAAATTAAAAATACCCCGTTGGTATTCCACGTTACCAACACAAACAATGCTTGACCCACCCATATGTGGCAATGAAGTATTAAACGTACTTGATGCTATTTCAAAGGAATCAAGAAAACCACCCCATGTAGTAGTGAATGAGTATACTAGCGGTCGTTGGATTGAAAATCTTTGATTGAAAATCCGCTGGATTTAGACAAAGAAAAGATTTTTATGATAACAATGATTGATATTTGGGGACGACCTTTATCAACGCTGAAGAAACCGGATACTGGTGGAGTTGAAATCCTTGATAAAATCAAGGGTGTTAAAAAACTAATCGAAGATGAAATAGCCGAAACGTTAAACCTAGCAAGTGTTGATCCTGGTGAAATAGTTGTATTTCAAGATCGCCAGGGTAAATTGAAAACTAGTAATGTCTCTCTCGATGATATTTTGGTTAAACGACGAGATGCAGCAGAGGATGCTATCGCGTTATTTTCCGATCAGGGTAAACTCAAACCAGACTTGTTTCAACAATTACGGATAAATTAGCAACATTCGATAACACGGCGAATTCATTGAAATCGCTCAATGATAAGTATGACGATCATATAGTTGTATTTGATCAGTTTAGTGAAACACAAAGAAATACAATTGACCAAATTGACAAACACCTGCTAGAATTTTTTGGAAATCCACCAGTGACCACACCAAAACTCACCTCGATAAAAGATTCTATGTTGGAACTAGCTTCTCTTCAATCCGAATATGAAAAACACGTGAAACAGTTTTCAACGCTTCGTAAAAACATCATTGATAAATTTATCGGAACCCCATTTGATAAAATTGAAATAACCCTTCCTGATATTAAAAAATCCATCGATGAGCTTAAAACATTCAACAATGCAATGAGGGATGATGCAACGAGGATGATAAGCGTCATTGAAAAAATAAAAATTCCTCATGATAAATCTATCGTCAACAACGTAGTATACACGATTCAACACGGTTCATTTATGTGGACTCCCACAAACAACATTTTAAACATAACCGCAGCAGTCAAGGGTATTTATCGATTAACAATAGTATCACCGAATCAGTTTAATATATCATCGTCGAGTTCATCTGGAGTCAATAATACGATATCAACGATCATCGACAAGGATACAACTGAACAATTCACGATAACGACCACAGATAGAAATCTAGTCAGGGTTTCAGTAACGTGGTACGTAGAATTCGTAGTGGATTTAAGTAAACAATTAAACTGAAAGGGAAATCCTTCGGATTTCGCAATTGAAAATGCTAGCGCTTTTAAAATAAAATGACGATCCCTTCAGTGTATCAGTATCGCTATGATCAGGTCAGAGAATTTCAAACTAAACTCAGCTCTCTCTGTGAGGAGTATCAAATAAAAATCAAAAAATACCAACGAAGAATAACCGCAGTTGATATCACCGTATACTCGGTGTCGGGAGTAATCACTGCTGCTGGGATAATACTGTCTTCAGTTACAATGATTGCTCCGGTCGTAGTTCCAATCGCTATTTCTGCGGTGGCTACAATTGCGGGTATATTAACCGGGATCACAAAAAAACTATCATCGTGTAGCCAGAGTAAACTACACAATTATGTAATTAAATTTCACATTGCATCTGCCGGTTACTCGCAATTATCCTCGTTGATATCATCGTCACTCGACGACACAACAATATCAGATAGCGAATTCTCAACGATGGCTCAATTGTATAAACAGACAATGCTAAAATTAGAGCAGAACAATAATAATAACAATGTCGTCGCAAGAACTACTTCAACAAATAGTAATAAATACAACACCGGTGAAAACAAGCATGATATCAGTAACCTCAACGCGTCCTGAATTCAGTGTGAATTTCCCGATTCCCGTTCCGGTGAGCGAGATCGCGCTAGCAAAACTACGAGTGTATCATAGCTGGCCCAATATCAGATCGGTAGCATTTGGTGGTCAACAACCAAATAATTCCTTGGTATTCGCGTGGAAAAATCGTGAAGACGGAACTCCAGACTGGAACGTTGTCTCGTTACCAACTGGGTCATATCAAATCGAACAAATCAATAACGAATTACAACGAAGAATAAAATCTATCACTGGAAAAGAATCAAAAATCGCTATAACGGTTCACGAGCCGACGTTATCATCTGCGATCGAGATTAATTCCCCTGGGTATGTTGTAGATATTTATCAGAGTTCTATAAGATCAGTGTTAGGATGGCCCGAACTACCACCTCGACGAGAAACCGTTGATATACCAGAACCTGTAAAATCTGATTATGTCACAGACAGGATAAAACCTGATAATCCAATAAAAAGTTATCAAGATTATTCTCCCAACAAGTTTATAGGATATGACAACCAGAGTAATATGATATTTTACACTAGTTTAATCAAAGAAAATTTAACAGCGATGAATAATGATTTTTCATTATTGTTAATATCCCTTAAATCCGGCTCTCTCACCCAAGATGAATTTATCAACGTTGTAGAAGCATGTAACAAAATCATCAAGGATATGGAAACATTTCATGCGCAAATTATTCAACAAGTATTAATGAATGAAATTTATAAAGAAGTGTTTGCGGTAGAATACAATATCCCCAAAGAGGATATTCAAACATCTAAAATCCCTGGGTATAACCCCGACGAATTAAAAAAATATCTCAGTTATGCCATCGATATTGGGTTTAAGAAAATCCATGACGATTGGAAGAAATTATCACGACAACAAACAAATATTCTGACATTTAATAACGACCCAGATGGCGGTGGGAGACATATCGCTCCATTCAATGTGAATATATCCTCGGTGATATCATTGAATTTAGTATGTGACGTTATCGAAGGAAGCTATCAAATAAATCTCGAGCAATCAAATCAAGCTCAGCAAGGTTATATTCTATATTCATTTGCACCAACGGCTCCTCCAGGATTTCTAATTATTGAAGACCCAACTAATCCAGTCTATATGCGATGTCATAATAATTCTTTAACGAGAATTAATTTCAAACTCACTGACCAATCTAATAATTTGATTGATCTGCGAGGTGAGGTTTTGCAAATTAGTTTGTTTGTGAAATCCTAAAAGGATTTTCGTCCTAGGACTTTCATCGTAAAAAAATTGTTAGTAAAAATCGAAGATTTTCATAGCAGCAGAGAATGTGAACGCCAATGACAATGGCGTCTTTTTTTTAAATTTTTTTTTTATTCTTTGCTCAAATTATTAAAACAATTAATTAAGTATTTTCAAGGAAACCTCAGTTTACTAAATTGAAGCCTATATAAGCAAATTTGGGAAGCCTCAGTTTAGTAAATTGACGCCTAAAAAAGTTGGTCTGTTCACACTCTCTGCATTTTGTTAAATAATTTCGGTTCCGTAGAAGACTTATTTTTGCTTGAAAAGTTGGTCTGTTCACACTCTCTGCATTTTGTTAAATAATTTCGGTTCCGTAGAAGCCTTATTTTTGCTTGAAAAGTTGGTCTGTTCACACTCTCTGCTGCTACCAATCCAGCACCATAGACACTGGGATGTTCAAAGTCATCTATATAATATATTTTTTTGAACTCTGATCGCTATGCCAAAGAATAATGAAGTTTTGGTGAGGATATCCTATCAAAACATTCAGTCTTGAATGGTTATTGTTCGATAATTTTAAAAAGTCATTTTGTATATCTATCTATCTATCTATCTATCTCTCTCTCTCTCTCTCTCTCTCTCTCTATATATATATATATATATATATATATATATATATATATATATATATATATATATATATAAAAATGAATGTTTGTTTGTTTGTTTGTTTGTTTGTGTCGTATGCGTTCCTATACCGTTAATCCGATTGTGATAAAACTTTGGTGAGTTGTTCTGCGCACGCCCGCGAAGGTTCTGAATTTGTACAACCATTTAAATTGTAACAATTAACAAATGTGTTTTTACGACATTTACCGTGTGTTCGCTGTGAACTGTAGGCGCCTTTAGATGCGTCACGTGATCGAACAGTAGGCGCCTTAAATGCGTCACGTGATCGAACAGTAGGCGCCTTAGATACGTCACGTGATCGAACAGTAGGCGCCTTTAAATACGTCATGTCATCGAACAGTAGGCGCCTTAGATACGTCACGTGATCGAACAGTAGGCGCCTTAGATACGTCACGTGATCGAACAGTAGGTGGCTTAGACACGTCATGTTTACTTAGTTACGTTTGGTTCGCGCATTGGTTACGTCAAACAATCGAGGTGTAAATTTGTACGTCACGTGATCGAACACGGTCTGGATTGGATGAAACTATGATGACGTAAATCAACAGCTGTATGAAATTCATAATCGGTGTACGTCATATTTACTTAGTTACGTTTGGTTCGCGCCTTGGTTACGTTAAACAATCGCGGTGTGAATTTGTAATAGTCGTTACAAAGCATTACTTTCGCTGTCAAATCAATTATGCAACCTAAACGAAAAGCTATTGGTCGATCTACACCTCAAGCACGAAAGATAAAGGCATCACGAGCGATACTTCACGTGATCGAACAGTAGACGCCTTAGATACGTCACGTGATCGAACAGTAGGCACCTTAGATACGTCATGTTTACTTAGTTACGTTTGGTTCGCGCATTGGTTACGTCAAACAATCGCGGTGTAAATTTGTACGTCACGTGAACGAACAGTATGCGCCTTAAATACGTCACGTGATCGAACACGGTCTGGATTGGATGAAACTATGATGACGTAAATCAACAGCTGTATGAAATTCATAATCGGTGTACGTCATGTTTACTTAGTTACGTTTGGTTCGCGCCTTGGTTACGTTAAACAATCGCGGTGTGAATTTGTAATAGTCGTTACAAAGCATTACTTTCGCTGTCAAATCAATTATGCCACCTAAACGAAAAGCTATTGGTCGATCTACACCTCAAGCACGAAAGATAAAGGCATCACGAGCTTCAGAAACAGACGAGCAACGGGAAGCAAGATTATAAACCATTCGAGTTCGCACTGTTCAAACCCGATCATCTGAAACAGACGAGCAGCGGGAAGCAAGAATGCAAACCGTTCGAGTTCGCACGGCTCAATCCAGACAAACAATGCACGCTGATTTAAATCTTAGTGCATTCCATTACAATGCTAATTATGATTATAGTCTTCATCCAAGTTTGCAAATTGGAAAAATGGATAAATTATGCGTGTATTGCAATGCCCTCAAAATTAATAATGAAACACCTGCAATGTGCTGCGCAGGTTAAAAAGTGAAATTGCCAGAATTACATTCACCACCCGAACCATTATCAACGTTGGTATCTGGTGACACAAGCCAATCGAAACATTTCTTGGCAAACATACGGAAGTACAATTCATGTTTCCGAACCGAACGACGCATGCCAGGATTAAAACACAAACACTTTCTTTCTTTGAGTGGCATTGCAACGCATGCCGGGTACATCTGAAACAGACGAGCAACGGAAAGCAAGATTGCAAACCGTTCGAGTTCGCACTGCTCAAGCCCGATCATCTGAAACAGACGAGCAACGGGAAGCAAGATTGCAAACCGTTCGAGTTCGCACTGCTCAATCCAGACGAACAATGCACGCTGATTTAAATATTAGTGCATTCCATTACAATGCTAATTATGATTACAGTCTTCATCAAAGTGTACTTATTAGAAAAATGGATAAATTATGCGTGTATTGCAATGCCCTCAAATTTAAGAATGAAACACCAGGAATGTGATGCGCGGGTGTAAAAGTGAAATTGCCAGAATTACATTCCCGAACCATTATCAACGTTGGTATCGGGTAACACAAGCCAATCGAAACATTTCTTGGCAAACATACAGAAGTACAATTCATGTTTCCAAATGACATCGTTCGGTGCAACAAATATCGTGCGCGATAAATACATGCCAACATTTAAAGTGCAAGGGCAACAAGTTGATGAAATTCATAATCGGTAGCGATACCTAAATTTGCGTGTGTTCGGTGTGAACTGTAGGCGCCTTAGATACGTCACGTGATCGAACACGGTCTGGATTGGCTGAAACTATGATGACGTAAATCAACAGCTGTATGAAAGTCATAATCGGTAGCGATACCTAAAACGCCTTCGGTAAGGTAACCACTTATTGTGGGCTCGATAAATACCACTAAATAATCTAAGATGTTTTCCAGAAACCAGTCAAATAGTCTATTAAAACACAAACACTTTCTTTCTTTCAGTGGCATTGCAACGCATGCCGGGTACTTGCTAGTATATATATATATATATATATATATATATATATATATATATATATATATATATATATACATATATATATATATATATATATATATATATAATTTTAGTCCTTCTTATAAATTTAGGATTATATGGAACTTATTAAGTCATAAAACTGAAAGATCCTCTTCAATGTTTACTTTGTAACTTAGAGTTATACATTTATTCATCGATTTTAATAAATGTGCTAGTTTAGTTTATTAGATTAATAACTTTATTTATCGATTTTAATAAACGTGCTAGTTTAGTTTCTTGCTGCTGCTTAGCTTAAACAATGGAGTCGTAACATGATTTATGGCTTATCTAGAATCTAAATTTCCTTAAAATATTTCTCATATATTACAATACTGTCCTTCAAATTTAATCTTAATTAGTTCGGAACTGTCATTGTCCCTGATACAGATTGTAATTTCATATATCTGAAAAATCTCTAGTGAATCCTGCAAGTTTTCAAAATGTCTTTTAAAGTAGATAACTTTGTTTAATATCCTACCTGGGAAGGGTTATTGTCCTTGAAAAATGATTAGTTACTTGAGCTTGACAGACATCAAGATCTTTTTTTTTAAACGAAGGATTCTGTAGCAACATTGGGAATAAAGAATGTTTTGACTCAATATTTGGTGGAATGTTTTTTTTATTATAGTGTTTTAGGTTTGATTAGAAAGTCTGTATCTCTCTTTGAAAATAAAACGAATTACAGTTACAAATATATATGGAATTGCAATTAACAAACTTCGGTTTCAGAATGAAAAGATGGGATTTCAAATTCAGAAAGAAGCAAAAGAGGTGCAGATGCAAATACAAAGAGTGCATGAGAAATAAAAGACAAATGTTAAAAGAGAGAAGAATGAGATATCCAAATTTGGAACGAAGACAGAAAAGCGTAATTGATAAAAAAGGGTAAAACTGGCAGACAGAGAACATAGTGTGCCCTCTCAACTCCCTGCACGTGCAGGTTTTGTTGTTTTCAGAAATATCAGGTGTGTGCACAATTTTAGATAGCAGGCGGTATATCATTAGTTTTCTGTTGTTTGGAAAAAATACTGAATTGTATTATTACAAAGTGTACTAATTGGCATAGCTCGTGAACTTTTCAATTCACAGTCGGTAAAACAAACTGATTATTATAATCTGGTTAAGGAATGTAACTTGAACAATTAGCAGATGGCAAATGAGCCAGATCCATAACGATTTAGAAGTTGTAGAAAATACACTGGATAAACACCCGTCGACTTTGCAATGTATGATAAGAACAACCGCAACAAGAAGAAAAATACATTATTTCTGATCAGCACATATTGAAAACATACATACATATGAAAGAGAGAGAGAGAGAGAGAGAGAGAGAGAGAGAGAGAGAGAGAGAGACTGCTAATTCCATTCCCATAGGATGTTCTGCTTATTATTTGCAAATCACTCTGCTTTCTTGTTGAGAGTGGCAAAAAAAATCCACTTGCATTCTATACATCTTCTATGCAAACAAAATTAAAACCACGAGCAAAATGACACGCTGCACGGTATGGTCTTGAGAATCATTATCGTGTATACGATTAAATGCAATATTTAATATTCGACATACATGGGCTGGTTACGTATTACGCACAATTATTACTTTTCTATTATCAAATATAACTTCTATAATATTTATTCTAATCCAAGGACACTTTTCCTCGAAACCTATAGCAAAATCGTATATTGTCTCTCTTCTACCATTTTAATGGAATCGAGAACTTTGTTTCAAATTTTGTTCTCCCGGTAATGATAATTCATTAAATATTCCACCATAGAAATACACGCCAAATGTATTTCTTCGTCATAAAAGGAGATCTATCGTATATCCTAAGCTAAATAAAAAACGGTGCACAATCGAAATAAACTGGACCGGGATCAACGGGATTTATTCTGGGCTGTTAATTAGGCGCCTAGTCGACAAAAAGTATTCAAAACCTTTGCCTTTAAAAAATGTAGTATCGTTTTTTATCTTTGCGTACATTAAATCGATAGCACTTCTATTTCTTACGTTAGAGGTGCATGCCTGTCAAATATTTATATTATAGGTGTGTGAGTACAGTGATCGTCATATACAAGGGAAGTAAATCTGTGGACCTACCACTCTTTCCTTACAACTCCAGTTTTCACCAAAAATGAGTAATTAATCACTTCATTTCGGTGCTGATTAAATCTTACGTTACAATTGTGTCAGTTCTCAAAAGAAAAATTCTTCTACCGAATGCATCAATGTAACAAAGGTTTGTAGATTCACCCGTAAGAATATCAAGAAATTATTTGAGAAAATGGATGACCATGAGGTAAGAATAATATAAAAAAATAAATGAACATTTATTGTTAAGTTTCAAAGGCTTTATACAGTGGTCATATAACCTTGTTTAATCATCAGACCAAATAAGAGTATGTGTACATGACTTTAACAAAACATGGAAACTATAAAATATATATTTAAACTTTATACTATTGTACGTATATTTTTGTCTTCCATTACCTGTAATAATTTTAACCATACAATATACAGAGTGATACAGATTAAAGCAACAACATAAACTGTTTAAGTCTTACACAATAATCATGCTATTGGTAAACATTCAAAATAGGAAAATAGGGTCATCCTCTTCTTTGGATAAAAAAAAAAAGTTTATATGGTTCACTTTCTAATAAGTACGTAGGGCATATGTATACACTTTAAAAATAACGAACATAACATATCATAACAAGGCTTAATTATCCAACACAAGACTAACAAGAGACGTATGACATTAAGTATAAATGCCAATTAGTAATGGTCATTGTATAGGGAATAATCAAGTCCGAGAGCCATTTGTAGAAAGGGTATATTGTGGTCATTAATGTCTATATACACAACAAAATGAGAAAAGATAATAATAATATACATTAATTTGTACAGTGCATATGGAACAACAATGATTTCAATATGAGCTCCATAAATTTTGTTAATAAGCTAAACAACATGGTAACGCTTCTGTTTCTTTACTATACGTTGTTTAGACAGTTCTTTCTTAGATACTATTTTAGTAGTTCAGCAAAATGTTTACATTGAAAAACGAAGTGAAATTCATCGCATAGGGGGAAACATTCTGATTTCCTATCGGATATATTCAACTTGCCACTTTCCAGTTTCAATGGGATAAAGCACATCATCAAGTTTTGTATGAAAGTTAGTTAAAATTATTCCAATATTCTCTTAAATACGCGATAAAAATTATTCCAAATTAAAACTTTTTAAAAAATAATTTCAAAATTCAGATTTGTGTATATTATTGTATTGGTGTCACAGGCAGCGTTTTCTTTAACCAATTAACTGAGTTCTTAGAACTCAAATTGTGTTTAATAATAAAACTATTAGCATTAGCAGCGTGTAACACATTGTTGCGTAATAATTTTGACATTGCACTCATTTTTCTAGTTACATATAATAACCAATGAAAAATAGCTCTAGTTTTGATAAAAGTCCTCGAAGGTGACCAACCGGGTTCTCAAAACAGCATGTATAGCTGAGTATTGTTTCTTTAAAATTAAAGTTTCTCGTAAAATGCCATTGTTTACATTTTGAATCCTGTAACAGATTATCTCATAGCCCTCTATTATTTATATATTTACATTCTGATCACTGGCTCATTAAACAAACATACCCCACACCGTCTCTCTCTCTCTCTCTCTCTCTCTCTCTCTCTCTCTCTCTCTCTCTCTCTCTCTCTCTCTCTCTCTCTCTCGTGCATTTTATCTTGATATAGTGGAACAGGTTGTCATGATAACCCAAAAATGTTCATACTTAACAAATTGTGTTTATGTTCACAATACAGTAAAAGTTTCTATAAAGTATATTTATTTATAAGATTAGTTATGCAAGAAAGACAGGCTCTGTTGTTGATCGGCATGTATGGGCACTTTAAACACGTTATTTACTTATTATTTATTTATTGCTAATGAAACTGAAGCTGAGTGCTTTTTCCGTAGTCATACCGACATAGCTGACCAATATTTGCTTGGGCCGATATCAAACCGTGATGATTCGATTGTGATTCAGGCTCTCTGTCAACTGACAAAACGTGGTTTTGTTGTCGGAAAAAGAAAACCTTGAAAGTGGAGATTTTCATTAGTAATTGGTGAAAAATGTTTGGATGAGAGGCGCATGTGCACAATAATACTCATAGAGGAATATGTCTTGGAATACACTTCGGGTAGTATTGGCAAAAACTATTTCTTGCACAATAAGTATCACCCAACCTCATAAAAAAGAAAAAAAAACAAAATAATAAACAATAAACAAGCATAAAACACAACTCTAACTAATCATTTATTACAAAAAAAGAAAACAAATATTTTCGTTCTATGCGAATATATTGTGAAATTTATTTCGATGCACAAAAAGAGGACCTCTAAAAATTCATAAAAACCGGGATTATTACGCTGGCTTTTGGATGTTGCAAAATATTCGCAAGTTTTTGAGTTTTTAAAACTAGACCACGCTGTTTTTATTTTTTCCATAAAAATCTGAAATATTTGCTTTACTTTCTTCAGAACGCAATTTACGTCAAATAATAATAATAATAATAATAATAATAATAATAATAATAATAATAATAATAATAATAATAATAACGGCTTAGAGGCTATATGTATAGATGTTTGCGCAGTTTATTAGAACTGATCTGCCTTGTTCCCATCTATTCTATAGTTATATCCATTTGCTGAAATAAGAAAAGAGAGAGAGAGAGAGAGACAGACAGACAGACAGAGACAGACAGAGACAGAGAGAGAGAGAGAGAGGGACGGGGAGAGAGAGACAGGCAGAGACAAGCAGAAATAAATTTATTTGGATAAAGAAACTGTATTTTATAATAAAATATAATTCTTCTTTAACGATGAAAGCTGTTTTTTAATAATAAAAACGTATAAATAATTTTTTGCCGTAGTCACTGGGAAATTTAACCAATTTTGTGACGGTCCGTCTTTTGTACATAAAGCCCTTCATCAGTTCCCACTCATTAGACGGAGCGAATCTCGGATCGACAGAGAGGCGACAGGATTGTGTCGTTCCTATTTATTTAAGCGTCGTTGTAACACTAGCGATATATATGTTATATCGCTATTATGTGTCTTTCCGATTTATTTAAGCGTCGGTGTAAAATTTATGATAACTTTGTTTCATTTAATTAGAGTTAACCAACTTAACACAATTCTATAATTGCCATATTTCATGATTAAAAGCCAAATAAATAGTCAATGGTACAAAAGTGCTTGAGCAAAATATTACAAGTCAATATCAAGGATATTTTCAATCAATGGATTTTTTAAATCGCAATTCTAAACTAGAATATTTGTTTCCTTAAATCTTGAAGATATTTATATTCTAACTGAATTATTTCTAGCACGAAATTACCAGTAAACCGTTTCTACAAAAACTAAATTAAATGTTCTAAATCAATCCAAATTCTCAATAAATTTAACAAGTCCAAAAACACACAGCATTTAAAATTGATATAATAATAATAATAATAATAATAATAATAATAATAATAATAATAATAATAATAATGAGCCTTCCAGAGGCACATGAAATAATCTATATTTTGTGTTGTACAGAAAATTCTCTAACTATAACTAATTGCATTACTCTTACCTGGAAAGCCGTGGGGATATGTATGTATGTATGTATGTATGTATGTATGTATGTATGTATGTATGTATGTATGTATGTATGTATGTATGTATGTATGTATGTATGTATGTATGTATGTATGTATGTATCAAGAATGCATTTTTTAACCACACCATAGTCACCACTTTGGTGAACTGACAGTGAAGTGTAAATCTCACTAGCCTTACCAGTGAGTACACATTGCAATAACTGAGTCCAATGCTCCCTTGGCCACTTTAAATTTTCTGCAACTTTTTCAAAACGAATGAAGTATTTGTTTACTTCTTTTTCTCCGAAAAGGGGCACTAATCTAATATTCCTTGCTCAATCAAAACTTAAATTTGGATTTGAAGTATGAAGGTGTTTTTCACTTGCCAGCTCTATGTCTTTCATTTTACATTGATATTCCCTTTCTTCCTTCTCTCTCTCTATATCAATTTGTTTTTCTTGTAACCGAATGTGCATCTGCTCTTTTTGTAATTCAGTTTGCCTCTCTCTCTCTCTCTCTCTCTCTCTCTCTCTCTCTCTCTCTCTCCTCTTTGTCATATTGTAATTGTTTTTCTTTCTCCATTTCCTCTCTCTCTCTCTCTCCCTTTTCTGAAATTCCAGCTTCTTCAACTCTAATTCCATCTTGAATTTTAATTCTAATTCCTTTATCTTAATGTCAGTCTGATGCAGACTTACTGACCGAAATCGAAGCACTTTTTTTCCAAAACATTCTTTTCTACCAAATATTGGACCAAAATCTTTTTGATATCTTGTTTCGTTAAAGAAGCCTTGACTTTAGAAAGATCATATTTTTGGCAAGTTGAATCAACTCTTCTTTTTGAAAAGATCTAATTGCTCCTGAATAGGATTAGAAAGAAATATTTCTACTTTAGATGTCATTTTAATATAAGCCTGTCAATCTCACTAAAGATTTTTTAAAAAAAACTATGGGAATTCAAATTTAAAACAAAAGTTTTCTGAAACAATTTCTAGCCAAATTATAATTGATCCCAATCCCGGACGATCCCCCAATTTCTATGTTACGTGCTTAGGCTCGAATAAACAGTAACATAGAAAGAGTGAACATAACAAGCTTGTAAAAATTTAATAAATAATTTATTGAGCACAAATATTTTCCAGAAAAGAAAAATAAACTTACGGTTTCAAGAATCAATTCCAAAATTAATCCAAAAATAATTCAAAATATTATCCACTTGAGAAATTGCAAAAGTCTTGGTAATAAAATGTCCAAATAAATCCAAGTTCGAATCCCAGCGAAGAATCGAAGATGGAAGACGATGTCACTTGATGAAGTCAGTTCTTGGTAATAAAATTCTATGAGCACAGTTCTTTTCCAGATAAATAACAAAATAATTCATCTTGATCCAAACGAATTGACATAATTTCCAGTACAAGGTAATTTAAAAAAACTCAAAACAACACACAATTTAGTATTCTAACAGCCCAACTTCTACTGAATAGTTCGCTCCAAAACATAATTTATATACCTGTTTTTACGTGAACAAGAAAGGGGTCACGTGAACTTCTAGAATCTTTTAGAACAGATTAACGTTCAAAAACTCCCATACCCACCGTTTGACCCAACTAAAAATGAAAGGTGTTTATACAAAGCTCCATAATGTCCTTGGAACCAACCAATCATTTTACAAGCTTGTTTACGACTCTGAAGCCAGGTCAGAAATGAGGTCAACACCTGGTGTTTATTTTGTAAAGTACAGGTCACCCCCCCCCCTTACTGAACGAATTTTAAACTTTAAAGGATAAATCTGAATCTGACAAACAAGCAAATTTAACAATATAAATGACTTATATCAAATATACGTAACACAAAGACTTGCACAAATGGTAAAAACAGCTGTCTCGCTTGACGCTCAGCATTAAGAGTTTAGTGTTAAGACTGGTCGATCTGGTGTTAGGATAATGTGACTGGGTGGGACATCATACCACATGTATGCAGCATGATGCCCCAGTGCTAAACATCACTATAAACTGCTTCACTGCAGACATCGTAGCGATATGACTGAAATTTTTTTAAAGCTACGTTAAAAATCCTAATCACACACACACACACACACACACACACACACACACACACACACACACACACACACATCTTAAAACATTGACCCTAGCAATATGGATCAATATATCAATAGCACTAACCTAACGAAAATAACTAACACGGATCGAACAATGTGTGATGCATTTATTAATATTGAAGTTCGGTAAGTAATACAAATTTTAATTAAAAGGAAGGCTACGGGTGCCGAAAAATTCACAACGGACTTTTATATAATATTTCAGGAACGGGTAAGCTTCATACCAGAACTATTGTTTAATAATATTCTATTTAATAGTAAAATGATAAAAGCAATGAAAGAAGCTATCATCCGTCTCAGCAAGGGGAATAAGAACACATCGGAAACTAGCGCTCCATTACTCTACTTAACACGGAATACACGATACTAATTAAGATACTCACACATATACTAAACCCATTTATAAAGACATCAGTAGACCCAAATAAAATTTGTAGTTTTCAAGGTCGAACTATTATAAATAGCACTCTCTGATCAAACTAATGGAACACAGGGGAGAGAAATGGGCCATGTTGCTATTCAATCAGGAGAAACCTTTTGTTCTGATAGAGCAAGGTTTTATTAAAAAAAATCTTTTGAAAAAAATGTGATTTCGGTAAAAACTTCGTACATTAGATCTGAGTCATGTATACTGACATTTCATTAAAAGTAGTAGTTAATGTGGTAAAGACGGGGGACTTACTTGTAAGAAGATCAGTAAGACGAGGATGTCAACTATCTATGCTCCTGTATGTATTAGCGATTGAAGCGCTGAATAAAAACATTTCATCAAATGAAAAGATTGACTGTATACAAATTCTAACATGGAAAAGGAATGCGGATGATTGTAATAATTTTATACGTGATTAATATGATAAGTTTAGTAGAGCCACAGGCTGGGAATTAAATCATATTACAACTGAAATACTCCTTATAGGGAACTGTAGGTGTAACCATCCCTGATTGCCCCCCCCCCAACCTTATTAAGGAAAAAGTAAATGCACTAGTTTTTGATAAAGACTCATTCAATAATAATTTCAGCTACATTCTAGATACAAAACGTAAAGAAATATGGACGAACGTTCCATTAAACATAATAGAACTGTGTGCAAGTATCAAAGACGTAAATCTACAGTCAGATTAACTATATATTCAAAACTGTTGATTTGACTGTAAATATGTCAAAAACTTTTAGAAGACCGAATTATCCATTTTATATGAGGGAAAAATACATATCTTCCCAAAAATGTATTAACCAAAACCAAAACGGAAGGCGGATTTGGACTACCTCACTTAGGAAACAAGCACACTTTATACATATCTAATAAACTAAGATGCTTAAAAAGAACATACCAATACCCGTTGGAAGCTATATACATATATCATTTTTTATATTTATGTAAACAGTATGACATTATTAACAGAAATAACACATTAATAAACTGCCTGGGAGAATATTATTCAACCCCTACTCCCACCCCGTATCATCTGTGTAGAAAAGTGTCGACTCAAAAAAACTCATAATATTGCACTGTACTAAAACGGCATTAGAGATAATATTAAAAGAAAGAAAAACTCATATAAAGGCAGGAGTACATGATTACAACATCCTCTATACAAATGAAATCTGTGAGAAAGATATATATGATCAATTAAAAGATTTCGTTATTTAATCCAAGAAAAGAGATACGTTTTAACCAAATAAACTCCAAAGGCAGAGAGTTCAAAATACGAATGGCTGCTATATAAACGTTCATCCAAAAACAACATGAGGTGGACGACTGTGACGGGTGGCAGATAGTCGGGTAAATCAGTCCATTACGGACATACCTAAAAAGGGCCTGCTCTATTCTCTCACGCCCTCCCAAGCGTCACTCACCTCGTTATTATGTTTAAGTTCTAATAATCAAAATGAAACACATGTATCTGTATCATTGTCTAAAATCCAATGTCCTTACATTTGTGTACGTCAAATTTTAATTCTAATGTTAAATTCAACTTTCCATTACTTTCAAAATCAAAACGACGATCATGTTAGCCTAATTAAAATGTTTTTTTTAACAGCATTATTATCTCGTCGATTTTTAAACGAGCATACCAACGAAATAGAAAGAGACAGGGTATTTAACCAACCGAAGAAGGAGCACATGACAGTGTGATACCGATGCTACGTAGCTAATGCACAGTAGTAAGGGTCACACCTGAGCCCGGCAGCTAAAATACGAGCACACATCCTGCGAGAGAAAAACGCGTTTCATAAGTTAAAAGTCCCTGAGCTAATCTCCGACATTTCGCGTGACGAGTTCAAACGACGCGACAAATCCATCATAACTATTGTCCGGTGCGAGTAAACACTGCAAAGGCAGGTAGCAGCTCGAAATTCGTTTGGAGAAACGAGTTAATTCATAGGGAGTTTACCATTTCATAGGGTAAGAGGTATTGGCAAGTAGTGGTAGCCCGGAGATACAGATCTCGTGTACTCAGGGTGGCACATGAGTCTAGTATGGCAGGAAACCTGGCTAATGGAAAGACCACCAGCAGAGTAGTCGCTGCATTCTACTGGCCTAGTATTAACGGCGATGTCATACGGTTCTGTCGGTCTTGTGACGTATGCCAGAACACAGTGTGTAAGGGAAGGGTCACAACGGTGCCCTTAGGACAGATGACATTAATAGATACAGCGTTTAAATGAGTGGCGGTCGATATAGTAAGGCTAATACAACACGTTACCGATGGCAAGAACACGTATAATCTTACTCTTGTGGATTACGCAACCTGATACCACGAAGCCGCAGCGTTACCAACTATTGAAACGGAACGGGTTATTGAAACATTGGTTTACATCTTTAGTAGGATACGGAAATCCTCACGGATTGTGGTGCCCAATTCATATCTGACCTCATTAGTGAAATAAGTAGGCTGTTGTCCATCAAACAGCTGAATACTACACCATACCATTTGATGTGCAGTGGACTGGTAGACTATGATACCCTGAAATGTATGCTACGCAAAATGTACGTGGAACGTTCACAAGACTGGGACCACTATTTGGAACGTAGCTCTGTTCGCATACCGTAAAGACCGCAAGACAGTTTAGGGTTTTATTGCTTAGAATTGCTGTACGGAAGAACTGTTCTAGGCCCGATGCGAATACTACGCGGACTTTGGACAAATGATGTCGCGAACTAAGAAATCAAAATACCTACCAATACGTGTTAGATCTGAGAGAAAAACTAAAGAGTACATGCCAGATGGCATTTGATGAACTAATCAAATCAGGATGCATATATGCCAAGTATTATAACCACAGAGCCAGATATTAGGAAATTCGTTGTAAGAGGTCAGGTGATGCCAGCGCCGGATTAAGCACCGTGGAGGCCCATAGGCAGTCAAACTTTTGGGGCCCCAGACCCACGGTCACGGTTTCATGGGGGCCCCTGATGGGGCCCATAAAAGTCGCGGGGCCCTTAGGCAGTTGCCTACTCTGCCTAATGGGTAATCCGGGACTGGGTGATGCTGGTCCTTCCTACTAGCACAAACAAGTTACTAGAAAGGTCCCTACGAAGTTAGAAGTGGTCAAGGGTGACATGGATTATAAAACTGACATAGGCGGTAATTTAAGGACATTCCATACTAACACCCTTAAGTTGTACATCAAGAGACAGGGCGACAATGTAGAAAAAGGGGTCTTAAAATGCCGGTTGCACGGTAGTCATCGTGGATATGTTTTCATTTCATGTACATGAACATATATTATTTGAGTATTTTGACGATATTTGTATGAGAGCGTATTTCGTATTAATCTCTACCAGTTCTTCTTTTTGTAGCTGAAACTGGTCAAAGGGGAGGTGTAGGTGAACCAGACTGAACCTGGTGGGAGTTGTTGCTGTGCCAAACTGAAACTGGTGAGAGTTGTTGCTGTGCCAGGATGAAACTGCTGAGAGGTGTTGATGTGCCAGACTGAACCTGGTGGGAGTTGTTGTTGTGCCAGACTCAAACTACTGGGAGGTGTTGATGTGCCAGACTGAACCTGGTGGGAGTTGTTGTTGTACCAGACTCAAACTGGTAGGAGGTGTTGTTGCGCCAGACACAAAATGGTGGAAGGTGTTGTTGCGCAAGGCTGAAACTAGTGGAGAGTAGTCCACCAGACTGAAACTGGTGGAGGGTGAAGTTGAACAGGTATGAATCTGGTTATTTGAACCAAAATGGAATTGCGATAAGTATGTATGTATGTATGTATGTATGTATGTATGTATGTATGTGTGTGTGTGTGTGTGTGTGTGTGTGTGTGTGTGTGTGTGTGTGTGTGTGTGTGTGTGTGTGTGTGTGTGTGTGTGTATGTATGTATGTATGTATGTATGTATGAATGAATGTATGTATGTATGTATGTATGTATGTATGTATGTATGTATGTATGTATGTATGTATGAAAAGGTTATAAAAAAGTGGTTTGTGAATTTTAACTTGCTAATAATGCAAATATTGTAGAGTATATTGTACTTACCCTTGCAAACTAGCCTTGGTGTACGTTCTAGCAACAATGATTTTAACAATATGATTTTCATGTATAGTTTTAGTATTTCTAAACACGCATACCATTTATGCCCACATCTTATCTGCATAGAACCAGATTTGCCGTCGCAATATGCGTCGTTCGATTAGGACCTCTATTGTTCGTAGTTTGACCTGACCTATCAGTGAGCACATAAGTTATTTTTATCTCTTTGCACGTTGGTACATATGCAAACTGAACATGAATTGAATATATCACGTGTTTACTTTTTAAAGGATGGCTTATGTTCTATAACAAATAATAGCAGGAGATTAACGGTTTTTCTTCAAGGTGTTTATATTTGTAATATCGACTTAAGTGCGAAATATTTATGGTAGCAAAACACGCTATGTAATGGGTCATGCTACGTATCTAAGATGCATATGAGAACGAGAACATCTAAATATGGCAGGATGCGATTGGATGCTATCATCCAAATTATTCTTGGTTAAGTGTTTATTAGCTAGTTATTGCAAGTAGTTGATTCCGCAACCTATCACACATACGTAGTTCTAGTCAAAACATGTCTTGTAAGAGAGAAGATTATTCTAATATAACGTTTAGTCACACAAAAAGGTCTGATTTGCAGCATACGGATGTTGCTACACTTCAACAATTAGTCATATATAACACTAGTTGAACGAAGTGAGGAAAGTAGGTCTCCAAGTCATGAAAGTAGGTCTCTCTCTCTCTCTCTCTCTCTCTCTCTCTCTCTCTCTCTCTCTCTCTCTCTCTCTCTCAATGTAATCATTCTATTTCACGAACGCTATGCAACAGAAAAAAAAAACCACCACTCGAAATACAAGAGTTAAGGCTCATGCCGTAGCGATGCATCTGCATTTGTTAATTAAATTATTTTCATTAAAAGGATATTTACTGTTAATATAGGGTCAATATTGCCACTTTTCTAAATTTTGCGCACATTTCGCAAAGCATAACCAATAACTCTTGCAAACAAATTCACACAACTGCAACCGAACCTTGAAGTATCTTTTAATTCCGATTGCAAAGAATTTTGAAAAACTTTATTAAAGAATTGTATTAAACTGTATAATGACGTTAACAGGCTGCATTAAGAATGATAAGAAACTATATTAGGAATTTTATGAAAGGGAAACGATACTATTTTAAAACTATATCTTAAGAAGTTAATAATTAAAATGTGATAGAACCTTTTAAATATTAATTTATCAAAATACATCAGAGATGGAGGATTTTCAGTATGAAACGAAAGATTGGCAATATATTTTTTAATAATATTTTGTAATATATTGATTTTATTTGTAACTATTTTGCATTAATTTGCCATAGAAATGATTTTGTTTTGTACAGACAGCAAAACGATTCAGGTAACCAATATCAATATCAGTCTGGTGTGATTGTGCTTGTTTCATTTAATTTAAAATACGAATATGAATCTTCTACTGCTTTTCATTGCATATTTCTGTAAAACATTATCCGTTGACCCGAGTGTTGCAATATTCATCTGAAATCTGGCGAATATATTTTATAATAAGAGTCCATGTAATGGCAAGAATCATTTTGTATTCAGTTGCTTTCACCCTGTTCATATTAGAATTATAAACTGTGTTATTTTGTTTTTGCTATTAATACCCTCAGAATGGATAATGTTCTCCTGACCAAAGACAGTACGTATCTCTATAGTTAATTTCAAGTATGTATTGAGTAATTCATGCGATAAGCTATATTTGTGTTGAATAAATTATGCAATATGCCATATTTGTTTTGACTAATTCATGCAATATGCCATATGTTTTCGATTAATTTATGCAATATGCCATATTTGTTTTGACTAATTCATGCAATATGCCATATGTTTTCGATTAATTTATGCAATATGCCATATTTGTTTTGACTAATTCATGCAATATGCCATATGTTTTCGATTAATTTATGCAATATGCCATATTTGTTGTCAGTAATTCATGCAATATGCCATATTTATTTTAAGTAATGCATGCAATATGCCATATTTATGTTGCGTAATTAATGAAATTTGCTATATTTGGGAGTGTAATTCAAAGAATATGTCATATATGTTTTGTGGAGTAATTCATACAATATGCCATATTTGTGTTTAGTAGTTCATGCAATATGCTATATTTGTAGCTTCGCATCATGTATAGTACATACGGTAATTTTTCTAAAATATTATGACGAAGCATTGTTAATTAAACTAGTCTAGCCACGTACGCTTTAACCAAACAATCATACATTGTTTAGTCCTTTTACTTTTGTTTATTTTGCTCAGCATCAAAATGTATTTTTTTCTATTTATACAATATACTATAAAAAATCTCTTACATAGATTACATTTCATAGTGGTATGACAAACTTGACTAGAACGGAAGAACCATAAGTTGCCAGCTGGATTACAACTACTTTGGATTGAGAGAAAATAATACGTCGTTGTGCTCGATCGGAAACTTCGTCGAGGCAATAAACCTATTTCACATATATGCGTATTTTTTTTATTATATTAGATATTTATTTGTAACTGACTAATGTATTAAAAACAGAAACCCAGATAAAAGATAACTTGATTTTAATGAGTCGCATATAAATATATATATGAACAGAGCAATATGAAATATATAAACTCTGTGTATATCATGTCATCAAATGTTTGTTTGTTTGATTAGGATTTTTAACGTAGCTTTAACAATATTTCAGTCATATCGCTACGATGTCTGCAGTGAGGAAATTTATAGTGATGTCTAAAAATGGGGCATCATGCCGCAGAAATAGAAATTACGGTTTTACTAATTCAATCCAAAGAAGTCCTAGAAATAAAAGGTCCTAATGAGACTTTAGTTCGAAGCAAGATCAGATCCAAAATGGAAAGCTATGACGTACTGATCCTTCGCTATATCACAGAAAACAATATTCCAGTGTTTGAATTCTGGTAAATTGCGATAACTGTCCATGTCCATGAATACATTTAGAGCACAAGTATTTCCAGGGAAACATAATCTCTTTAAATCCAAATAATTTGAAGAAAAGAAAATAATTAGCCCCCAAACTGGTCACTACATAAAACAGTTTAACTTCTCTAATTTGTAGCATTAACATTATACATTTTATTTAAAATTTCAACACTATCATTATTAACAGACTTACTTCGATATATATATTTATATATATATATATATATATATATATATATATATATATATATATATATATATATATATATATATATATATTGTAATAAATTTGGAGTATGTGTATTTGACAGCATCCCGTTTTTAATTTGTGCGAGTATTTGGTCTTCGGTGCCATGGAAACATTACTAGCCCGAAATAGTTAGCCAGTTAGTAGGAGCAAACATCACAGAGCCGAGTGTTAGTGAATTTGAACCATGCTGGGGTCGTTAGTAGTGAATTTGGGTACAAGCCGAATGGCTGTCCCTTTTTGTAACATAGTCCATATTAAAATTCCGCGGTGTATAAAAGTGATGTGATTGAAATGGCAGTATTTATGGGGGGAATATAATGGAATCAATAAGTTGGAACTTGGTAGGTACCGTTTATGTGTCCATAGTGGAAAATGGGCGTATGTATATGAGCGTGATACGCCGGAAATTCTGTGCATTGACTGGCTTAGGGTCGCACATTTAAATATTTCCCAGTTAGTAAGGGAATACTAGTGGAATTTCTATGGCATGACGGGCTTGCGGTACGGAAATAGGATGATAAAGAAGAAACCATGCTAAGGTGCGGTTAATGGACTCTTGGGCAAGTTGTCTCCTCTGGGTCGCCAATTGATTAGAGCAAAGATTATTAATTATAGCAGACACGTCTTTCTTTCCATTTTACAACTCAAGTTGTATGGAAGTCTTTGGAAATTTTTGGAAAACAGATGACTTCCAGCGTGACTCGCGCCAGGGTTTTGACACCGCTCGGTCAAGTGAATACCCCTGTGCGTGTAACAATATATATATATATATATATATATATATATATATATATATATATATATATATATATATATATATATATATATATATATATATATATATATATATATATATATATATATGTTTGTGTGTGTGTGTGTGTGTGTGTGTGTGCGTGTGTGTGTGTGTGTGTGTGTTGTCTTCGAACTAATTTATTCCTGTCTTGAGTATGAGGTTGCGACTATTTGATCCGTTAGGGTATTGTTTTTGCAAGTCCGCAGAGCCATATAATTGTTTCAAGATATTGAACATATCTTTTTTATCTATTACTATTTCAGTATCCCATTTTTGTTCTATCATATTAATAAAATCATAGTAATAACGGTTCTTAAAACACACTTTCCATAATTATTGTATGGTCCAAATTTAGTTCCTTTAATTTCAGGTAAATTTATGTTATCAATAGGTGAATCAAGAGTTAATTTATGTTTTAGCTGGAATCAATACTGGTATTATATATTGTCAGATATTCTACTGTTTTCGTAGTTTTCGTGATACCTGAATCGTTTCCTCTAGCATCGTGTTTTGCCTTTTGTTTGTTTCGTTTAACCCGAGTCCTCTGTTGTGGCCTCAATTTTACTTATCTTGTTTTATGATTCACTTTTGGCACGGTCCTCTTTTCTCCACTTTTATTCGTCATGATTCTAACATTTATTTTTGCTACCAATTCGTCTATCAAGAAGTGGGTAGCAATCATATTTTCGTGCAAACTATGCATATCAGCTTTCATCTATGTTGTTAGCAAGATCATAATCATTATTTGTGAGTTCAGCTTTATTTCTCATCATTAAACCTTGATACGTTTCATCCAGTTTATTGTCTTATCGTGTATGAGTGTTTATGTTTGTTTTCTTGGGATTTTTTTTCCTCATACTTGCTTTTCTTGTACCATCGAAATTACCGACGTCTGTGTATCGCATGATGACACTTCGGCTTTAGATGATGGCGCTTCGTATTATCGCAAATTGCTTATTATTTTGTTATCTCTTATGCATATTTCCCTAACAATGTATCCTTATCCACTTTGCCAGGAGCACTGGGCACATAATCAAATATAAGTACATAAAGGATATTTGTTTGACACGAGTGAATACTGGATATATATCATCGTCTTGGCGAAAACCTTACTACTGTCAGGAGTGGCAATTCCAATAATGCAAATGCTCAAGTTTTTCACCCAGTCAATGAAATATGCGCTTTCTTTATTCACTCGTAGCATTCGACGTTTCTTTTACTGAAGGCTCGAACAAAGCTGCGATATACTTTACTTAAGTTGTTAATCCACATGACGAAACGTATCCGGTATTTACTCGTAACAAGCAAATTTTATTTTTATTTTATGTCCCAACGTATTAGCTAGCAATGTATCATGCATAACAGACTGAAGTAGCATATTTATATTACTGAATCCCCGATGTCATCTGTTTACCATTTATGTTTTGATGTATTCAGCGATTAGTCACACTAAACGGTTACTTAATTAACCTTTCCAATTCAAAGTGAAATAGTACATTAATGACAAAATGGTTTTGGAATTGAGTCGTCTTTTACAGGAAGCGGCAATATTTACCATCAAACCACGAACTAAATATAACTTAGAATTCCCCTGTAATCCTATCGACGAGGCATTACAATTATCTATCGTAGTTCAGTCAAGTGAATTATCACTATAATTTAATTGGAAAATGCAGTTATTCAAAGCCTGCATAAAAATGTAACATTCTTTTCTGAAGAAAGCATGGTCTGTGTAGCGTTTGCAAAGGTTGGGGTGGGGTACTTCCAATATATTAATTAAAATATTATGGAAGTTCCACGTGGCTCGTGAATTTAAATTTAAATTAATGACCAAATAGACGTACAGCTCTGAGCCCCCAGTCAGCACTGCCGACGGTTAAATTATATATATAACATGAAGATGAAATTCAAACAATAACAATTTAATAAAGCCTATAAATTTAAATGATACACAATCACTCGTCCTCCAAGTGATAGCCTATTTCTTCTCATGATTTTCAGTGTGAGTTCGATTTTCCACCTAGCCTTGGTTGTACTCATTTATTCGATCCTCATACTCCTCCTGGATTTCACCTCTTCCGACTCCTCTCCTTCCCTTTCCTTCCGTTCTTTATCAAGACTATTGGGACCACTTTCACTGGTCTGTCCCCCGAAGCTTCCTCTCCAGATTTTCCTCTTCCTTCTCTTTCTTCCGTCTCTAACGGCGACACTGGGACCACTCACTAGTCTGTCCCTCGAAGCTTCCTTTGAAAATCACAAGGCGTTAACATAGGGTTTATCGAATCTACCTCACACTAAATCATCAATTAACCATCAGATAAGGCTATTACTTTTTAGGTCACGCACACATATACATCGAAATTCCCACACACTCTTACGGGAAACAATGGTATAATAGCACGCTATCATACACATATCAATACATCGTAGTACATCAGTATATCTTATATATATATATATATATATATATATATATATATATATATATATATATATATATATATATATATATATATATATATATATATATATATATATTATATATATATAATCTCATTGTACTTACAATATTACAACAACCAGACGTATATCTTTACACTACACTCCCACAAGCGTACACAAATATTCAAATATTCATATTTTTAATTTCTCACAGTGCAACCATTTCAAAGATACCATTGAATTGCATGGATAATGTGCTATTGAACTATAAAATAACCACATAGCGAATTATAATAATATTAATTCTTACGACGGCTAGCAAACAATATGATTCTTTAAAAATATGAACTCATTCTTCAAAATATACAAACATATCAACATCACAAAATAATTACATGGTTCTAATTTAATTTTGGGTCGGGCAAACGCCACAGTCTGGTAGCCTTCACGGGTACTGTTGAAGGTCGTGGCACTGCTGTTGGTGCCACAAACTCTTTCATTTTGTTTAAGTTGTTAAACTACTCGCTCAACATTTATTTTGTTTAATTGCTCTGATGAAGGTACAGTAACTTACCTTTTAAACGCATGTACCGTAAATTACCTTTTAACGCATGTGCCGTAACTTACCTTTTAAACACAAGTACCATAATTTACCTTTTAAACGCATGTACCGTAATTTACCGTTTTATCGCATGCACCATAATTTACCTTTATAACGTATGTTTACATTTTTTATAGCTTTAAGCCTTTCTTTCAATAATATCTGTTTTTCATACTGGTAACGCTGTAAAAGCTTATAATCTAAGTTAGTATGTTATATAATATTTATTGTAAATAATAAAAATAATAACGTATTTTTATTGGAATTGTAATGTTCCATAGTACAGCCAATCATACAATGTCTTGAATTATATTGATAACCACTCCGCATTGATTTAGTTCTGGTACATTTATTTAAAAAATTAATATACATTTTGAAAACTCTTTAATTTAGTATTTTATTTTGCTTTTACAATTTTTAATACGATGTTTAAAATTCTAAATATTGCATTTAAATCATTGAATATAGCTTATAAAAATTAGCAAAGTTATTAAAAGTCCATGATATAGTTCTGTTTTTTTCTTTTTTCATAAAGTTTCTTTTTTGATTCACTGGAATATCAATTGTTCTAAAGGACATTGAAGTTCTGTTTTAGTAGTGATACTAATTTTCTTGGTTCTTTGGCGAATATTCGCATAACAAAATTGTGCGAAAGGTGGCACAATTACACTCTTGATGTCATGCAAGCGTTGGTGACGTCACTCACACCGAAGCATCATAAGTACTCGTTGAGTGAGTACATGGTTCCTAGTAATTAAAAAAGTCCTTTGTTTAGGAACAGAATGCACGATTTATACATATCAATGAAACATGCAAGAATGATGATAATACATGTACATCTGTTACTTGGAACTAACCTCTGTCTGCATGTTCAAGCAAAATGTTTTTATACGGAAAATCGTGTATTATTCCTTATGATCACAGTTTCGAAGAGGAGCAACGTCCTTTTCTTTCAATTTTGTTTTCTTGTTTCATCTATTTTAAAACTTTAGTATGTTTTGAGGGTTTTGTGACGCGAAACAATAAATATTGTAAAACACAACGTTTTTATTGCGAGAAACATGTATTGAACATAAACTTAGTCATCTCATTAAATGCAGTAGTTCATGACCTAGCTTAAATATAATCATTTTATTGAAATTAAAGCAGCCTCAACAATGAACCAAAATAATGTTAAATTTATTGTTATGTCTAATTGTCTTTTAAAAGACTCTTAATACTCATTCTAAGTTTGTGTATGTATCTTATTCCATATTATTACAAATGTTGCTCTGTCTGTTCCCAATTTACTTACCCATCAGCTTATGAAGTCATATATATATATATATATATATATATATATATATATATATATATATATATATATATATATATATATATATATATATATATACCTAGTTGGGGAATACCTAATTTAAAGATCGGGCTATAGACTCAGGTTCTGGTAAGGGATGGGGTAGCAGTTCACTCCTAAACTCATTATCTGGAATCTTTTTCAGGGGCTTATTTCATTGTGAATCGATATTAATTTTGTAATCAGTTCTTGCCATCCTGATTTATTTCAGATGAAAATAAAAGTTTCAGAGGTTCGACTGTATCCAGTTTGCACCTCCTGTATATGTTTCATTTCGTACGGAACAGCTGTGAATACGTTAAAGCTTTCTCCTCTTGCATTGGAGAGATGATTTTTACATTTATTGCAATTTGTATACAAGATAGTTGATATCAATAAGCGAACAATGTTGGATATAGAAAGTATCCCAAATAAAACATTTTTTCTTGTTAGTTATTTTCTTTACCCTGCCGTTTCCATATCCACTTTAATATCAACAAGATACTCATCTATTTGTCATTCTGTCTGTCATATAGAAAAGAGTTAACAAGTCGGGAACAAACTAACATGTTTCTCTTTACAGTGCTAATAATTATGCCACATTGTTTCCTATGTTTATTATTATTTTCATGTCTGTTTTGATCAGGTTTTCTTAAAAATATATTCTTGAATTCCGACGTTTTGGATTTCATTTTCTTGCCTTTGTTTTTGACGACTTTTTTTGTTAAATTGAGCGTGACCAAGGGGCTAAGTCCTTTGGTGTTGTATAGGTCAGGGAATTAGATGTAGGGATGCGATTAATAAACATTGTGTACTGGTTTATACAATTCATCCATCCAGCTAGCCACACTCCACAGAAAATTATAAAATTCCAAATACATTTAGTAATCAAGCTTATATACGTATATATAAATACGTACTATCCAACAATAACCCAGTCATCCTTTGAAAAGTGAAAAGGTAATCTTTATATCCGGCTAAATGTAAGCAGTTACTATATATAAAAAATTTCACAAATGTAGCACTATCAGCTGATACACTTAACATTTAAGTTTTTCAGATAAAAGGAAAGAAATCAAGAAGATGTAAATGGAGTAAGCAAGACCGAATAGTTTTTATTCTTTCTTTCATTTGTCTGATTATCATTCATTCTAATATGGCCCGATCCTGCCAGGAAAAGCTAGAAAATTATAATCTCTGTTATTTGTATACACATGCCAATCTTATTTTGAAGAACATTATCACAATAACTTTAACCTGAATTTGAATTTGTATGCAGTTCAACACTTTAAGAATATAATTACAACAAATGAGTGAATTAAAAAAATTCGCAGTGATAGTTAACATATCTTCACTTTATTGTGTAATTAAAGGGTTGTGATAATATTTTAATTTTACAATTTACAAACATAAAAAATGCAATATTTCATTATAAAACATAAAGCGATTACGTGTATCTGTTTGTAGTTTGTTTTCTGTAAGTAGTCTTGAATTTTAAGAAAGTTAAGTTTCCAACAAAAATATTATACAACACACACACACACACACACAAAGAAATAATTCATATGCCTAACGTTTCAGCGGTGCAGATCAGTAAATAGATAAGCTAAATAACTACAATATTTCCAACAGCTTAGCTTGAAAAATGACAACAATGAGCAATTTTTTTATCCCTCTAAGAAGTGTCTCATTCTTTCAACATTCCCCGTTTTCTAAATTTTCCGAATGATATACGCAAAAATATACTGACCCGATTGTTATAAGCCCACAACTACACAATGTGTTATTACAATCAATATAGGAAGAGAAGCGACAAGAAACTTAGTAAATGATTTTAAAATACCCTTATCAACAAATATTTGGGTTATTTCCCCAACTTTCTCAATAAAATAAAAGTAAACTTTATTGCATAGCTTTCAATGTATATGGAATGAGATAACATTCTTTATCTAATACGTGATCCCATTTCCTGTCAATTTCGCATGGCACATTCCCTAATATTAAGCACACGAAAATAAATAAATAAATAAATAAATAAATAAATAAATAAATAAATAAATAAATAAATAAACATACCATCTCATTAAGATCCCAAACTTAAAAAACACGACCCCCACCCCGTTCATGTTGGATGCGACACGATAAAAGGTTTTTTGTAACACACGAATTTAGAATTGGCCCGTTTATCGCCACATTTCCCAAACATTTGCCCATAACGAACCAGATGAATTTCCATTTTAAAATATATTTAAAACACTCATTAAATCTAATACCAAGTAGGTGTTGTATAGACCATTGTTTGTAATGGTAATTCAGAATACGATTACTATTAAAATAAAAAAAACTTGTAATTGATAGCAATTATAATGACTCTGTTACACTGAAGTGATCGAATACAGTTACTCTGTCACACTGGATAAATCATTTACAAGGACATGTTACAATGAAGTGATCCATTACAAATTAATCTTTCAGACTGAAGTAATCAAATGAATTTACTTTGTTATTTCGGTATGTAGAGTACAATTCATTACTTTGGTTCAGGTTGTCACAACTCACAGTTGTCATTGGTTAAATCACGTTTTGCCCAAAATAATATTCGTCGCTCTCAGAGTTCAACGTATTACATTGAATACAATATTGCAGAACTAATTTCACAAAATTAGTAAAACATAGTTTTACATTATAATAATTTCTGAAATGCATATCTAGATCAAAACGATTTACAAATTAGTAAGGTGCTTGTTTGTCGGAAGAGTTTCTCAAATGTGGTATAGACCAGTCTGCTGTGACGTTTACACAGGATAATGAATCTGACACTACACAGACGGTCTACTGCTTCATTTGATGCAATTATTGTATAGTGTCGGACAAACGAACTTTGATTATTGAATAATAGTGTAACATTTTAACGCTGCTATCAGTGTCACTCAAATACGCATACCAATGGCTGACAGCTGGTGAACAGTGTACTGGAGTATTATTGAATTATTGCTTTATACCCTTTGTCGCAGAATTCTCAAACGATGATACTTGATGATTACCATAAACGTTCGTTGTATCGCGGGCACTCACCAAGGTATGCGCGGACTGAGATTGCTGAATGTAAGTAGGCCAAATAGGATTCCTATTTAAAAGTAATTAGTACATTCATTACCTTCCCAGAGTTTTAATCATTTGCAATTACTACATTTTCGCAGGAATTGATTACATTTTACAATTTAACATTTCAACTAATTAATTACTTAATTGATTAAGTCGGTAGCTCAGTAATATACGTAACACACTGCCACATGGCGAAATAGCAGTGGCGATGAAAGGATTCTTCTTGGTATTTAACTTTACCAAAACAAAATGATACATTTATCCACAAGTAGTTTCATAAAGCTTATAAATCTCATGACAGTATAAGCTATCAAGCAATTAGTCTTGACCAGATGGACAGATTGATACACGGGTGCGATTTACCAGATGGACAGACTGGTGCATTATTTGAACTTCTCAAAATGGTGAAATATTTTAAAAGGTTATACTGTGATGTTCAGAAATCTCCTGACCGAAACCATTGAACATTTAAATATGAAACATATTAACGTCAAATATATATAAAACCTCTGAAAACTGCATCACGGGTGTTTTATAATATTTCACACTGAAATCACCCAAACATGGTCTTTCCAGACTTAATTTCGTTACGCCTTCCTTGAAAGATATGATACTTTTGCAAGACTGTTGAATGTTAAAAGATATTATTGCTTACATTAAAATTTACCGTATTCGTGATCCTGTAATAATGGTCAAGACAAAATGGTATTAACATGTTGATAGTGGTGGTAGTGGTAATATAATCAGCAGGATCAAATCAGTTGTTACTCTAGAATTAGTTGTAATTGTTGTCCTTGTTGATATTTTTGTTTTTGTTGGAATCATATATGTAGTGGTAATGGCATAAAGATTGGCAGTAACGATGTTCAACTTGCTATCCTAACGCACAGGATTTTCTACCTATGAACAGAAAATTCAACTTAAACATATGTATTTATTGCTCAAGATATTAGAATATGAAATGGTTTACTTACCGACAAAGATTAGATTGGTAATTTCTATGAGATAGGTAATAGTTCTCAAGATTCGATATTCAGCTTTTCAAAACACTTTCTGCCTGACTCTGAATTAACTAAACTGGAATCACTGCGAGAATGCCGACTGTAGTCAGCACCGAAGATTATGGATGCTGCAATGAGAGATAACCTAATGATGGTAAATTATAAACTGTTATTATTGACAGTTCTACAATGTTCGGAAATGACGCATATTGTCATTCAATTCATATAGACATCCTTAATTAAAGTAACACGCAATTCAATTCGATATTCACTGGATTAAATAATACACACCCAGTCAGGAAATATCATTATAACTTGATATAAATTTTATAGGAGAGGGTTGCATGCAATAAGACACATTGGGCAAAAGGATTTCCACTGCCAGATATACATAAATTATTACCCATCTACACAAAGTTATGAATCATAAAAAATTATCTTTAACACAATTGTCCAAAGCTAATAATGTTATACTTACTGTTGCAAATATATCACGAATTTTAGATGAAAATAAAACAAATATTTGCATCATGATTGATGTATTAGCGTGGGTGTTATCGCTTGCTGAAATTTTGTCGTCTTTTTAACAATTGACTGCAATAAAATAGACTGCGTTTGTTTTCGATATATTTTACCATTTAACACAATCGGCTCCTTGTTTTTGTTTTATATACATATCATAATATTGTTGTTGGGACAATGATAACCTTGTCGAGATGGGTTTATAGGCATCGGTAGAACTTAAATCTATTAAATTAGCCATGCGATAAAAAAAATATCTTTAATTTAGTTGTAGTTTCTGAAGATGTGGATCGTGACCATTGACAGCATATGTCTGCATAAATAACATGTGCAACTATATTTGTTAGCCAAGTCTTTAGTTTGTGCGTTCATTGTTTACTCTCTCTCTGTTTACTCTCTCTCTCTCTCTCTCTCTCTCTCTCTCTCTCTCTCTCTCTCTCTCTCTCGATTAAGGATGTATCCACCAATACCTTTGTACGAACGTTTTATGCATATGTTATGTAAGCTATCTCTAGGATTATTGAGTTAAAAAATGTACTTCACAATTTAAAAGGTGCATGTGTGCGTGTGTGTATGTGTTTGTGTGTGTGTGTGTGTCACTGCACACATCATACAAATCCTACGCGTTATACAGCGTTTCTGAATATGTAGGGATAATTAAATTTAAAAGAAAATACATGACAAAGCAGCTTGGCAAAAAATTAAGTCCATTGAAAAAAGTATTCGTTACCTGCTTAATTATTAGGTTACCTGTTGTAACTCTTTGAGGAGCAGATTTGTATACTTATTCATTCAGACATGTAAGGGGCTTTACTTAGTTTAACTGATAATGACTCTATTGTTGTTTGGCTTCATTCATAAGTTTCTTTTAACTCTCTCTCTCTCTCTCTCTCTCTCTCTCTCTCTCTCTCTCTCTCTCTGTATATATATATATATATATATATATATATATATATATATATATATATATATATATATGACAAACTAAAGTAACTGACTGGTGTTAATCGTAACAGCTGGATATCGAACATCTTGTTTGCATTTGGCACAAGAGATACAGACGTAATACAATACATTGGTTGCAGGTATCCTTTTAAACGCCAAAATATTTCTTCTGAACATGAAACATCCTTACCTATTGAACAAACGCTTAATTTGAACTGGTGTTACTAAATTAAAGACAGACATATTGATAAAGTCAATAAAATTCAACTCTAGTATTAACATTTTTTTAATGAATACATGTGCAAAATTTGCAGGATTATACATCGAACAAATTCATGTAGATTGAACTGAACAGCTGTTTTAATAGTGCTTTTTAACTAAACATTCAATTTTCAATTTGCCAACCATGTAAGTCATAGTTGCGAATGTAACATATATCCGTTTGATTTAGATAAGCGTCAAAAGATATTGCCAAACAGTAAAAAGAGCATGCAACCTTTAAAAGTTACCAATAAACGTAAGGGAAATATACTGATGCTAGTTGTGATTAAAATAGAACTAATTTGGAAAATCGTAAAGTCCATGAAAAAATGGTCACAGCATTGAAGAAAACATCTCTTGAAGATTAATACAACCATATTAGTTGTTACGTGACAGTGATTACATTTTGAATCATCCATTTCAAGAATCAAATGCTATTCAGAACCGCAATAGAAATATAAAATGTGGATGCTCTGCTGGGCTGAAGGCATAATGATTGGCATACGCTCAGCGAAAGTCTTTTAATTTTTACAATTTCGAACAACAACATTTTTGTCACAGGCATTTGTCCCAAAATACAGTATGTAACACAATATTAGCCATGTGTATTTTTCCACACCGTCGAAAGCAAACACAAAATGTCCCATATAATAATAATAATAATAATAATAATAATAATAATAATAATAATAATAATAATGATGATGACTTTGTTTAGCGCCTAATCTTTAAAAGCTCTAAGCACTTTACACCATCAATAATGATATGACTACACTACAGAACAACAAATGACAAAAACAATGAAATTGGAAAACATAAAAACATGCTGAAAATATATAAGATACAAAACATGATTAGGTCGCTAAGTTTGTCCCTGCAGTCGAAACAGGTGAGTCTTGAGAGCACTCTTAAAAGGGACCACTGTGTCTTTGTGTCTAATAAACACGAAAGGATCCATTAGTAATTCAACTATATAAACACATGAGCAATTAATGTTTTGAGCAAGATTTGATTTTAACGTCTGAAAGCGTAAGTATTGCATTTGCTGAACAAAGTGACTTAGATAATCCCTGGCTGGATTCCGGAAGGAATACTCTACAGTTGGCAATAGCTTTACCGCATAAACAGTAGGTAAACAACGTTGCAATAAATAGGGCTTACGATTCATATTTGTAGTCTTTACAGAGGAGATTCAGACGATTCATCTTGCAAAATTGCTACATAGTCTAGCATCGGTAGGAAATGTTAAAGAATCTGGCATCGATAGGAAATGTTAAAGAGTCTGGCATCGAAAGAAAATTTTAAAGAATCTGGCATCGATCGGAAATGTTACAGAGTCTGGCATCGATAGGAAATGTTCATAATGCAAATTCTCGCTACATGTATACAAGGTTTCTTTGAAGTGAACAAAAACATCATTCCAATGCTCTCTTCTTATAACAAGGGAAGAATATTTGTTGACTCTTATAATCTGTAGTATATTTAAAGATAATGTGATGTCAAAGTTCCAAACCAAATGGTGGCATCATCTATGAGGTCTGGCCTGCCTCTGAAAATTCATCACAGCTTCCAGCACTATCTGTAACGTAGCCGGATATAACGACTTATCCTTTAGCCGATTAAAGTAGACAGCCGAAAGAAGAATGATATTGGAGCCTAAGGCAACTTGTGTTTGACCTCTGAGAGGCTTGACAGACAAATACGCCCAGGTCGCCAGCCAAACTATCCATCTGATTATATAATTCTAATATATCAAGACTGTTGGTGCATCAACACATTAAAGATTATTGGAATCTCTTCAGAGGATTCTATTTTGGACTAGTGATAGAATGGTTATATTGGATCTAATTTAAGATATTGTATGTTCCTCTTAAATTTTCACTTTGTAACTTAGTTTAATCAACTGGTTTGTTAAATGTTACTAAACTTGTTTGTTGTACTTCCTTCTGCAACTTAGTTTAAGACTTGTCATAACAAGGGCAATGTTTGGACTGCTGAATATGAAATTGATATAGATTTATGTTCTTTATACTTTAAACAATGTATCAATGAAAATATCCTCAAGTTTGAATATAAAAATTCAACTGTCGAATCTAATAATGCTTCTAACTGTAGATACTTGAACTCTCAAATGGTCATAAAATCTGACAGGCTTTATCTTAGATAAGCAGCTCTTCTCACCAACTTACGATGGAGGCTGGTAGAGATAAAATTATGCATATAAATCACTAGTACATATTTCTTGTGTGACAGTGTCATCATGATGATGAATCTCATATAGAAAAGTTGTCCAGCTGTCTGAAAGATAAACTTCTTTGATCAAGTACATACTGCATTGCTCTCCAGCTTTACTCTCTCTAGACACTACACTGATGGCACTTTTGATCAAGTACACGATTCATTGCTTTCCAGCTTTGCTCAGTCTGGACACTACAATGATAGCATCTTTGATCAAGTGCATACTTCAAGGCTCTCCAGCTATGTTCAGTCTGCACACTTCCATGACTCCAGCTTTGTTCAGTCTGCACACTTCAATGACTCCAGCTTTGTTCAGTCACACAACAATAGCTCTAGTTTTAATAAGCTGTGTTCAGTATGCAATGACTCCAGCTTCATCCAGCCTGTACACTACAATAGCTCCAGCATTGATTTATCCTGACACAAATGGTTTTAGCTTTGTTTATTATAGACACTAATTTTGCACGAGTGATTAAAATGTAACTAATGTTCTGTTCCCACATGTAATATTGTGAACACTGGAAAAGATGTCAATATAAGGAGTGACACAGTTCTTAAAGTAAGTATTGCTTTAGAGCTGGATATGAATCAATTAATTCTACTATATTTACTTTTCTTGTATGATGTATGTCAAAACAAGCAGACATTTTTTAAAATTATACTTTTCATTCCAACACTTTGAACATATTACATTATATTACTTGTCAAGTGTTCTGTGGAACCTTGTGTCACACATGACTACATGGCACATGACTACATGGCATGTTTTATTAACACTTATTGTATCAGACTTTAAAACAAAAACACAAAACTTTGGCATTTATGCCATTGATGTCTGAAATAGGTATCTTTCATAAAATGCAAGGTAAGCGTAATTGTTGTTGGGTTTAATGACATTTTGCAGCACATGATAGGCTATACATGACAGCCAGTAAATATGTTAGAGAAAGAACCTAGGAAGGCTCTCGGAAAAAGTACAAGTTGACATCATGAAGATACTGGCATGCTTTTTCTCTTATTTATTTGGCCAAGCCGAGACTTGAACTCATAGAGAGGTGAGGTGTGTGATTGACAGGTATAGGCAAGCAACTCAGACTACTCGGCCACCAGCTGCAAGTCAATGAGAATTAAAACAACTCTTAGTCACATACAATTTTCAGTTTATTTACAAAAATCAAATGAAATCAACAACCCTGACTTTGTATCTCTTTCAGTCTCAAGTTCTACAGATGTCTAAAAATTGTCATGAAAATCAGTATAAAGTTTTATCTATACCATATTATATCTTCCACTTTATATATATAGTGTACTGAGAGGTTAACTAAAGGATGAAACATGTTGTTTTGTTATGCCATCATTATATTGATATCATCTAAAGGATGGAACATGCTGTTTTGTTATGCCATCATTATCTTGATATCATCTAAAGGATGTCTGATGTCAACCGGTACAATATGGAATTTTTCTTCCAAAATGCCTCGTACTGTGGGGGTAAGAAATGCTGGTAAGACTGGACCAACACGGATATTCTGCACTCCCAGACTAAGAAGGCTTAAAAGTACAGCAACAGCTTTTTGCTCAAACCAAGACAAAGTGATTGACAAAGGCAGACTGTTAACATCAGTGTTCAAAGCACCAGCTAATGTCTTAGCTATCAGAACAGCTCCATAACTGTCATTACACTGACCCAAATCCAAAAGTCGAGGGATTCCAGAGTCTCCTAGAAAACCAAATTCTTTATCATTGAACCTGTACTTTGCACACCCCATTGTGAGAATAAGAGTCTCAGAAGGCAGGGCTTCAGCCAAGGTGGTGAAATAATTCCGCTTGTTTTCAGATCCGTCACAACCACCTATCACAAATACTCTTTTCAAGGCACCTGTCTCTACAGCTTTCAAAATCTGGAAAGAAAAAATAAATGTTAACATCAAAGAAAAATCAAATGCAATTACCCTTTCTCTTATAATACCTACTGGAAGTACAGCTCCCTGTACATATTTGTTGCTACATTTACCATTTGCTCTTGATAAGATTGCATTTTACTGTTGACATATTTGGAAATTTAAAGCTTTCAAATTCAATATTGAGTGATTATTACTACTTGTAAAAAAATCATTCATCATGGTCATTATTACTACATGTAAAAAAATCATTGATCATGGTCATTATTACTACTTGTAACAAAATCATTGATCATGGTCATTATTACTACTTGTAACAAAATCATTGATCATGGTCATTATTACTACATGTAAATAAATCATTGATCATGGTCATTATTACTACTTGTAACAAAATCATTGATCATGGTCATTATTACTACTTGTAACAAAATCATTGATCATGGTCATTATTACTACATGTAAATAAATCATTGATCATGGTCATTATTACTACTTGTAACAAAATTATTGATCATGGTCATTATTAATACTTGTAACAAAATCATTGATCATGGTCATTATTACTACTTGTAAAAACTTCTTTGATTATGGTCATTATTAATACTTGTAACAAAATCATTGATCATGGTCATTATTACTACTTGTAAAAACTTCTTTGATTATGGTCATTATTAATACTTGTAACAAAATCATTGATCATGGTCATTATTAATACATGTAAATAAATCATTGATCATGGTCATTATTACTACTTGTAACAAAATTATTGATCATGGTCATTATTAATACTTGTAACAAAATCATTGATCATGGTCATTATTACTACTTGTAAAAACTTCTTTGATTATGGTCATTATTACTACTTGTAACAAAATCATTGATCATAGTCATTATTACTACTTGTAACAAAATCATTGATCATAGTCATTATTACTACGTGTAAAAAAATCATTGATCATGGTCATTACAGTGTAGGCTATTCTTGGTCTGCTTTCTTCCTTCTGTTTATAAACACGTTTTGTATTTCTGTTATGATACTAGCAAGGTCTTATTTCTGACATCAATCCTGTTAAATTGAATGTAGCCATTTGAATTTGGGGGTATTTTCAAAGTCTTCTAATCCTTGAGTATATGGAATTCATTGAAGATACAAGCACATGCTGTGACTTCATAGAATCTCCAAGAATGCCTATTTTACAAGAGTGGAGTAATCATGCAGATGGCAGAAGTTTATATATTGCAGTCACTTACCAGAAGCATGTACAAGTGCCTGTATGGAAATATATCATGGGTACAAAAATGCCCTTATTTTAAAATGGCAGGAGAGGCTATGAAATATGCTTGCCTGAAATTTTAATAGGGCCTCTAGATGTACTTTGTTAATTGGAAAAAATGAACATAATAATATATACAGTATTTATTCATGTGTAGTAAAAAGTGTCAAGTCTTACAGATTTCAAAAGAAAAACTGTAACATGAGGTCCATGTAATCCTGATATCATATACTCTGTGGAGATTGACCTAACAACAAATATATCAGCAATCAGTGAAGTAATCTGGGCATGTGGGGTTTATACAGTAAAATTAAAAATCTGTTTCTGAAACATAAATAAATTGTCTTGATACCAAAATGCCCATTTTCCCATGAGATCAAACCTTTTTGAGCCATTTCAGAGAAGTTGCTGTTTCAAAGTCTAGATAAATACACAAGCCATAATGATGGCACATGCAGAACATATATTCGATTCCAGATTGTGCTATGTGGTCTTGTAAATTAGTTAAAAAGCCTTTTTATTTGTACTGACATGTTTAATGTTAGATTAACTTCACTTTACGTTATTTGATAGAATTAAAGCTAGATTTATTTCTATTAAATTTTGTCAAATCTAGCAGCTGTATTGGTAAGGAAGTTGGTAAAAAAGATCTTTGACTTTTAGGAAAGTTAGCCATAATTGTATGGTCAATTAATGAAAATGATACATAATATAAACAATAATAGCAGTATGTATTGTAATGTTTGGTCCAATTCTCTTGGAACATTTTCTGGGGCAAAGGTTGTTCAAGACTTAGCAGGTATATTGGTAAATTTGTACAACAGACCAGAATGACAGTATGATTCTAAATTTAGGAAAATTCTGCTGTGGTGTTCATAATAATAGTGCAATGGTTGCATAAGCAGAAATATCCAAGGCCTTTATTCCACAATGACTAATATTTTGGTCAAAACTGATTGTATCAAAAAACAAGTGACCTGGCTGCAAGTGAGTCAGTTGTTTCTTGGCAGAAGTATTAAAAAGAAAATTCTGAGGGATGGACAAGTCATGGCAATCAGAGGCAAGTGCAAATAAAACTATAATATTTCATATATTCTAGGTTTGAGTTTGAAAGTCAGATGCAGCTTAGCTTCTTTCGTTACTAATTGGACATAGTGACATCAGTCATTTTGGATATAGGTGATATGTCATTTTGGACATAGGTGGTATGTCATTTTGGACATAGGTGGTATGTCATTTTGGACACAGGTGGTATGTCATTTTGGACACAGGTGGTATGTCATTTTAGACACAGTTGGTAGCTGTGACTTTGTACATAGGTGGTTACTGTCCTTTGGACATTTGTGATATCTATCATTTTAGACATATGTGGTATCCATCATTTTGGACATTTGTGATATCTATCATTTTAGACATAGGTGCTATCTGTCATTTTCAACATATGTGATATGTCATTTTGGACATATGTAATACTTGTCATTTTAGACATATGTACTACTTGTCATTTTGGACATAGTAATACTTCTCATTTTGGACATATGTAATACTTGTCATTTTAGACATATATACTACTTCTCATTTTAAACATATGTACTAATTGTCATTTTGGATATATATAATACTTGTCATTTTTGATCTATGTAATACTTGTCATTTTGGACATATGTAATACTTGTCATTTTAGACATATGTACTACTTGTCATTTTGGATATATATAATACTTGTCATTTTGGACATATGTAATACTTGTCATTTTGGACATATGTAATACTTGTCATTTTAGACATATGTACTACCGGTACTTGTCATTTTGGATATATATAATACTTGTCATTTTGGACATATGTAATACTTGTCAATTTGGACATATGTAATACTTGTCATTTTGGACATATGTAATACTTGTCATTTTGGACATATGTAATACTTGTCATTTTGGACATATATACAGACAGGTCAGACATTTGTTATTTAGACAACCTTTTCACTTTGCCCAAGAATGGCTTCCCATCCAAATCCAACCATCAGTTTTCTGTCATTTATCCGATTTATTTTCTCCTGAGTGAATCCCTCAAGTCTCTGTGCATGTTCAATTATCTGACTCATGCCTTTTGGGGTGTTTATGTCTACGTGCTTGACACCAGGTACCCCACACTCATTTAGTGTGTATAGCCGATCATTGTAGGACTTGAGTGGTTCTATCACACAGTTTGTAGTGACAACAACTGGACCAGGGAATAAGCTAAAGTCTGTCTTCTGGACCTGCCAAGCCCCTCCGAAATGTCCAGCCAAACTCTGTGAATGAAAGAAATACAAGCTGTAATAACTATATTAATCAGATTAATGAAACTAATGAAAATATATAATAGCTGTAGAAAAAATGCAAAAGAAACTAGTCTTCTATTGAGTTGATATTTAAATGGACTGTATAAAAAAAAGACATCTTGAGCTCTCTGCTTTCCATATAAGGTTAGAATTTAAGATATACAGGGATAATAATTTGGAAATGCAGGACTCTCTCTCACAAAGAGAAGAAATGCATGCAATGCAATAAAAAAACCGATGCATTGAAAACATTTGAAGTAAAAGTCCAGAAAATGAAAAATGAATGACAAATTGATACCAATTTATTCCTTGACTCTCAACACATTCTCGCAACACATTAATATACACAACTTGATGACTCACATCACATTAATATATACAGATTTATTCTATAATTCTAAACACATTAATATATACCTATTTATCCCATCACTCTCAACACATTAATACATGACTTTTTACATAATATATACATATTAATATATTCCATGACTCTCAACACATTAATATATACAGATTTATTCCATGATTCTCATCACATTAATATATACAGATTTATTCCATGACTCTCAATACATTAATATATACAGATTTATTCCATGATTCTCATCACATTAATATATACAGATTTATTCCATGACTCTCAATATATTAATATATTACAATTTATTCCATGACTCTCATCACATTAATATATATACCAATTTATTGTACGACTTGATAAATTCATATACATGACATAAGATGGCTGCTATCGTTTAACCAGCTTGAAGAAGCTGATCCATTTTGTGCTGTTTCTCATTATATACATGTATGTACTTGGTGTCTGTCCTCATCTATATTACTGTGTTTCATCATGCATTGGCTATTCAGTTTGTATGTGTTTCTTCATATTCTTATTTTGGAAATGAGCAAGATGGAATTGTTTTCTGCTGTCTTGCTCCACTGCTATAACACCCTTTGTTCTTGAATAAACCACTATCAAGTGATCACAAGTCAACCAGTTTAAGCCATGATGGACCCTCCTTAATTACTTTATATGACCACTCCACACTAAATTGTGCTCAAGACTAAACAAACTGGGACTACATTCATCATTACTTAAATGTAAACAGAAGTGAGAGAAAAAACATTTCAACCCTGGCTGGCGTAGAATAGGAAGAATTCCAGTTATCTCCCTTTCCTGCTAAAGACTTAACAAATTTGGCTGTTAATTTAGGTAACCTGGTGCAAATTGCTTTTAAATTAACAACTTTGTGTCAACTATCCCAGCAATACCACTGAGTAATGCTTTATTCAATGCCCAATCAGTAGGACCACTGGAAAAGCAAATAAAAATAGTTATTTTTATCAAGGATCAGAATATCAACATTTTCTTCCCGACAGAAACATGGCTAAAACATCAGGCGATGTGCCCAAGTGCATGGATTTAACAACCACTGGTTACTCCATCAAGTCCTTCCCCCGCCACTCATGTAGATGAAATTGCTGTCATCACAAAGAATTCCTTGATAAAATGTCTTCAAACACAACACAACCTTTAATTTCTGCCCCATTTTAACAAGTTCAAACAATGCTCACACTTGAACAAAGGTTAGTTTATTTTTTCTCCCTCTACCACCCTCCACTTAGTAGAAAAAATAAGCTGACTGAATCTCTATTTTTTAAGTAGTTTCCAAATCTCCTGGACTATGGAAATTCGATAGGTGGAAAACTTATTATTCTTGAAGATTTCATCTTTCACTTTGACTGTCCTGGAAACCCATACACATCAAAACTCCTAGATTCCATTCATGTTTTCAACCTTAAACTGTCATTTAATGAACCCACATGGTTACAATTCTTACACTCGATTCTTCATAGACATGATGATAATATTCTGTGGTCCACCCTTGCATTCCACGAACTTGCATCAGGTCATCTCTGCGTTTCGTGCCATCTGAATGTATCAGTCCCTAACCCTCCTTCTTTATTTGCTACTTAGAGAAACCTAAATAGAACAATACTAATGACTGACATCCAAGAAAACCTAACAACTTGCTTACCTCCTACAGCAGAACAACTCAATAACTGCCTGCATTCATTGCTTGAAAAATATTCCCCAGCCACCAAGTATAGAGTATCAATTCTTCTCCGTGGTACAACTGAGTGTTAGGGACCACCAGTCTCGCTATTCATAAACAAATCTATGAAGCTGCTAAGAAGACCATCACAAACATAGTCCATTTAGCAAAATTATCCCACTACAGTACTAAGAACATGGAAAGATCCAGCTGCAAAGAGCTCTTCAAGAATACTAACAAACTAATGTCAAGGAACAAATAGACACCACTTTCAACAACCTTCTCTCCATTAGACCTTCTGGACCCGCTTGCAAATTTATACCATGACAAGGTACAAACCATTAGAGATATAAACTTGACAGCCCAATTTCAATTAATTCATCATCACCATGAAGTTGTGATACAGAATTTGAGTGACAACTGTTAGCAGCATTTGAACCTGTCTTTATGGATTTAGTATGGACAAATGCATACTAGAAGAGTGCACCAAAGACATGCGAACTTGATCCAATTCCAACATCACTGCTGCGTGAATGCATAGATCCAATATTGCCTTCACTAACTGATGTTATTAATATCTCTCATCTGGGTAATTGCCATCATTTTCAAAACTGCCAGTGAAAAGCATCTGCTAAAACAAAACAGCACTCGACCTTAACGATTTAAAGAACTACCACCCAGTTTCAAATCTCCAGTTCATATAAATAAATCATAGAAAAGGTTGTTCTCACCCAACTTGTATCTGATTTGAATTCAAACAGTCTTTTTAGCAATATACAGTCTGCATATCACCCTTGCCACAGTACTCAAACTACTCTTCTGAAACTAGTTAATGACATTCTCTCTGCTTTGGATACTGGAAAGATTATAGCCCTCACCCTCCTTGTTTTGTCTGCAGCATATGACAAAATAGACCATAATATATTACTTTTCCATCTCCAGCATGTACTTGGCATTCACTATAATTATACAGCCTTACTGTGGTTCCTACTTATTACACAGGAATAACCTGTATCTGCAAATAGAATACACTCCAGCCCAGTTGATCTATGTTGTGGTGTTCCACAGTAGTCTATTCTTGGACCTATTTTCTTCATTTTATACACTCAGCCACTCTCAATTGTCATAGATCATCACCCAGTGTCTCACTAATGGTATGCTGATGACATCCAAATATACAAGTCTAGCCACCCAACTGAAGTTGATGCTACCATCCATGGAGTAGAGAGGTGTATTTGTGATGTGAAATCATGGATGACGTATATCAAGCTGCAGATGAATGATGATAAAACTGAGGCCATTCACAAAGACTATCTCCTTCACATCCTTTACATCAAACAATAAATATCAGCAACACCAACATTAAATTCACACAGTCAGTACAAAACCTAGGTGTTACTCTGGACAGTGTTCTCACATTACACTAAAATTTCATGAACATATGCAAGGCTGCTTATCTTGAGCTGAGATGCATTGGCTCCATTAGCAAATATCTTTTAAGTTGATGCCACTAAAACACTTGTGTGTTCATTAGTACTTTCAAAATTGGACTATTCTGTCTGGTTCATCTCAATATCTACTCCAGAAACTTCAAAATACAGCTGCTTGGATCATCATTAGAGTACCATGATCAGAACACACCTCCCAGCTGCTCTGTACCCTGCATTGGCATTCCATCTGACCCAATATCAAATACAACATTTTTTCTACATTTTGCTGACTGACTCCAGTCCAACATGCCTATCAGTCCTCACCCATATGTACACACCAGCAAGATACTTTTGCTCATCTTCTGACAATCATATACTCATTATTTCCACTATGAAAACGAAATCATATGGACATTGTTATGCATACCAGGGTCGAGCAACATGCCTATTGAAATTAGACACAAAGACAGTGATCTTTTCAATCCTTTATAGAATGCATGAACAAAAATAAAGATCTAATAATGTTTCCTACCTTAAATCATTTCAACATGTTTTATGTTTTCTAATTGCATGGTGTTTCTTTTAATTTTTGAAGTCATATTATCATAGATGTTGTAAAGCACTTAAAGCTTCTAACAATTAGGTGCTATACAAAGTCCTTATTATTATTATTATTATTATTATTATTATTATTATTATTATATACAGATTAATTCATGACTTTTGAAATCAAACATTAGGCAGGATGACACGTTTCTAAAACTACAATATAAATAACGTGGAACCAAAATTGCAAGCTTGTTTTAAGGCTTGCAGCAAGCTTGCACAAGCTTTTTTTTGCAAGCTTGCAGCAAGCTTGTATCTGGAACATTTCTGCAAGCTTATTTTTGCAAGCTTGTATTTGGAACATTGCCGCAAGCTTGCACAAGCTTATTTTTGCAAGCTTGCATTTGGAACATTGCCATAAACTTATTTTTGCAAGCTTGCCCAATCTTATTTTTGCAAGCTATATTATTAAGGGGTGGAGATGTCCAGTACTGGATTGCAGGTTTCATCGTTTTATGCTCCCAACTCCTCCAACTGCAAATGCAAGTCCTCTAGCATTCAGTTTCTTATGAACTGACCAACTACATTTACATCAACATTCCATGCACTCAAGCCATTCCTATTTCCACACATTTTTAAAACCATTTTTAAGTTTATTCCAACTTTTTGTGTCCTGGTCTTTCAGTAACTCTAGAGTAGATGCCATGTTTTGCAAATATAAAGCTAATTAACTTCAACTTTGTGGAAAAATCACAATTAAAATAATATTGAGCATTATAAAAGTAACAACAAACAAGTGCAGTACATGATATCAATTGGACTTAAAGCCCTGCGACTGCGAGCTGTAGTACATTTATTGTTGATAACTTCATTAAAGCTAGCTTCTGTAAGACAGCTAATAAGGCTCTCCTCCTAATTTTTAAAAAAAAATGTTTCAAAGCAAAAGCATACAAGTTATCTTTTGTGATTTTAATGTTTGGAAAACGTGTGCAAAATAACTCACCAGCAACACTAGTAACTGAAGGAGGAAGGTTTATTTCTAAAAGAAATTTAATAAATCTAATTTTGATAGAATTTTATTAAGGTTATCTCTGGTATTTATATATGTCACAAGTTCAGGCTGAGTTGTGTGTGATGAAGCAAGAACCTAATGTTTATTAGCTTTTTCTTGCACCTTCATGCCTGATAGCGAAATCACATTACACAATTTGCAAAATGTCAAGTTTTCTCCATTACTATATGGCTTCACAAATCTACACAAGAGGGCACAATTGTCCTTTCAGTTGTTTCCTTCTCATTTCCTGGAGAAAATTCTGAATATTCCTCTTTCCTATTTAACATGATTAGAACCTGAACATTACAAAGATGAGATACTTTGACAATGGAGCTTGCGGTTATATCCAGCTAGTTTGTTTTAAGCCTGCACTTGCTTGTACAAGCTTGTTTTACTTTCTGAAGCAAATAAGAAACCTTGTACAAGCTTGCGGTTATATCCAGCTAATTGTTTTAAGCCTGCACTTGCTTGTACAAGCTTGCACAAGCATCTATGTTAGCTTATAAACATCAAATTAGCTTATTGCAAGCTTGCTACAAGCATGCGGCAAGGATGCATTTTGGTTTGGGATACAACATGCACAATAATCTGATAAATAAATGCATTATGCAATGAGTAATCAATATCACATATAACTTACACAATGATCTGATAAATAAATACAGTATGCAATGAGTAATCAATATCACATACAACATACACAATGATCTGACAAATAAATATAGTATGCAATGAGTAATCAATATCACATACAACATACACAATGATCTGATAAATAAATACAGTATGCAATGAGTAATCAATATCACATACAACGTACACAATGATCTGATAAATAAATACAGTATGCAATGAGTAATCAATATCACATAATATCACATACAACGTACACAATGATCTTACAAATAAATACAGTATGCAATAAGTAATCAATATCACATACAACATACACAATGATCTGACAAATAAATACAGTATGCAATGAGTAATCAATATCACATACAATGTACACAATGATCTGACAAATAAATACAGTATGCAATGAGTAATCAATATCACATACAACATTCACAATGATCTAATAAATAAATACAGTATGCAATGAGTAATCAATATCACATACAATGTACACAATGATCTGACAGTGCATTATGCAATGGCAGGTTGTGATCTATTTCATTTGCAGCTGCATTTGACTTACAAATGAGTATATATTGTTTTTAATTGAGCTTTGGCAAAGAATTCATAATTCAAAATTTTCTTCCAAATTCATTGCAAGTGACAAAGTTATCACAATACCTTTGAAGGATCCAAATATAATTGAAAACAAACTGAACAACTCCCAGCTTATTCTGTAATGTGAGGTAAATTGCTGGGAGATGATGAAAATGAGAGAGAGATTGTAAAATAAGTCAGAATCTCTCATCAGATGCAGAAATTTTAACTGAAAGTACTTTTTATTTTAACTTACACCTTGCTGATGAATGAAACAGAAAAAACGCACGCACACATACACACACCCCCTACCCCCCCCCCCCCCCACACACACCACCCCCACACACACAAGCTGGGAGATACGAGGGGGAAGATGTATTGGGATATGATTTCCCATTCAAAGCTAATGTCTGGATCTAATAATAGTCCAGTTTCACTTTACTGATGCAAAGATCAATGTGTTAGTAATTCAAAAATAAAGTTCTCTTTTTCACAGAGCTGAAAGCAAAATAGTCTAATGAAATGTGCATGGCGATGGAGAACTTGTCAATACTTACTTTAAATTGCCTCATATTAGGATATCCATGTGCTGGCAAAAGTTCTCCATGTGTGTACACATTAATTCCAGCACTATCTGCTACCTTAAGAATGGATGCAAGGTCCCTCATGTCATGTCCAGATACCAGAATAGCCTAAATAAAAATAGATATAATAATAATAATAATAATAATAATAATAATAATAATAATAATAATAATAATAATAATTTTTTGTTTGTTTGTTTGATTAGGATTTTTAGTGCAGCTTTAACAATTTTTCAGTCATATCACTATGATATCTGCAGTAATGTGAAGCACTGGGGCATTATGCTGAAGACATGTAGCATCATGTCCCACCCAGTCACATTATCCTGACACCAGGCCGACCAGTCTAACACTAACTTCTTAATGCTGAGCTCCAAGCGAGGCAGCTGTTAGTACCATTTTCGTAAGTCCTTGGTATGACTTGGCAGGGGATAGAAACCACAACCTCCTGCTTCTGGGGCTGAAGCAATAACCACTAGGCCACCGGAACGGTTAATAATAATAATAATAATAATAATAATAATAATAATAATAATAATAATAAAAATAATAATAATAATAATAATATATTATGATGATTAGCAGCAGTAGTATTTCTCTTTTCCACAACTGTATTGATTGGATTTCTATCTGGTAATTTTCTCATGGGATCAAAACATTACCTCTGGCCATTGACCTAAATGGCTTTCTGTTATACTCATGCCATTCCCAGAAGTGAGGCTATATGTAGTAGATCCAGTACAAATGATGTTCCACATACCTGTAGGGTGTTTCCTAGCTTGTGAGATATTACTCCCAGTAACCATGTATAAATTTGCATACCTTTCTTAAATATTTTGGCCAAGTCACTGTGCTGTATTACCTTTACCATATTCTTCCAAATCAATGTCATTGTTACCTTTACCTTATACAGGCCAAATCACCATACTTTGTTACTTTTACCTTCTTTAGGCAAAGTCATTGTATTTTGATTTACCTTATTCTTTGTTTACAATATGATTCTTTTTATTTTCTTCTACTTCTAGATCATGATGACTATACGCCCATAGCATAGTTGACTGGTATGTGAAGGCATAATTGACTAGCACGTAAAGGCATAATTGACTTACATGTATAGGCATAGTTGATTGGTATGTAAAGGCATAATTGACTGACATGGTAAGGGATAGTTGACTGATATATAAAGGCATAGTTGATTGGTATGTAAAGGCATAATTGACTGACATGTAAAGGCTTAGTTGACTGACATGTAAAGGCATAGTTGTCTGGTATGTAAAGGCATAATTAACTGAAATGGAAAGGCATAATTGACTTACATGTAAAGGCATAGTTGATTGGTATGTAAAGGCATAATTGACTGACAAGGAAAGGCATAGTTGACTGATATATAAAGGCATAGTTGACTGGTATGTAAAGGCATAATTGTCTAGCACATAAAGGCATAGTTGATGGGCATGTAAAAGCATAGTTGACTAATATATAAATGCATAATTGACTGACATGTAAAGGCATAGTTGACTAATATATAAAGGCATAGTTAACTGACATGTAAAGGCATAGTTGTATAATATATCAAGGCATAGTTGACTGGTAGGTAAAGGCAAAGTTGACTGACATGTATAGGCATAGTTGAATAATATATAAAGGCATAATTGACTGGTATGTAAAGACATAACTGACTGGCATGTAAAAGCATAGTTGACTGACATGTAAAGGAATAGTTGACTAATATATAAAAGCATAGTTGACTAACATGGAAAGGCATAGTTGACTAATATGTAAAGGCATAGTTGACTGACATGGAAAGGCATAGTTGACTGACATGGAAAGGCATAGTTGACAGACATGTAAAGGCATAGTTGACTGGTATGTAAAGGCATAGTTGACTAATATGTAAAGGCATAGTTGACTGACATGGAAAGGCATAATTGACTGGCACATAAAGGCATAGTTGACTGGTATGTAAAGGCATAGTTGATTGGTATGTAAAGGCATAGTTGACTGGCATGTAATGGCATAGTTGACTGGCATGTAAAGGCATAGTTGACTAATATGTAAAGGCATAGTTGACTGACATGTAAAGGCATAGTTGAATGACATGTACATGCATAGTTGACTGGTATGTAAAGCCATAGTTGACTGACATGGAAAGGCATATTTGACTAGACATGTAAAGGCATAGTTGACTGACATGTAAAGGCATAGTTGACTGGTATGTAATGACATAGTTGACTGATATGTAATGGCATAGTTTGACTAATATGTAAAGGCATAGCTGACTGATAAAAAAATGCATACTTGATTCGCTTGTAAATACTTCTGATTCACACAAAAAATTTCATCTTGATACTTTTACAAAATGGTTCCAAACTCCAAGGGTAAACAAACTAATATTCAAGCACCAATTTTCTATTAAAACATTTCCAAGGATACACTGAAGATCTGTATTTGTTTTACCTCTCATATGTTAATACACTTACTACACACAGTCCAAGGATACACTTACTACACACAGTCCAATGATACACTGGAGATCTGTATATCCATACACTTAAATCACAGTCCAAGCATACATTGGAGATCTGTATATCCTTACACTTACTACACACAGTCCAAGGCTACATTTACTACACACAGTGCAAGCACACACTGGAGATCTGTATGTCCATACACTTACTACACAAAGTCCAAGGATTCACAGGAGATCTGTATATCCAAGCATACACTGGAGATCTGTATCCATACATTTATTACATGTAAGTCTAAGCATACACTAGATATCTGTATATCCATACATTTATTGCATGTAAGTCTAAGCATACACTGGAGATCTGTATATCCATACATTTATTACATGTAAGTCTAAGCATACACTGGAGATCTGTATATCTATACATTTATTACATTTTAGTCTAAGCATACACTGGAGATCTGTATATCCATACATTTATAACACGTAAGTCTAAGCATACACTGGAGATCTGTATATCCATACATTTATTACATGTAAGTCTAAGCATACACTGGAGATCTGTATATCCATACATTTATTACACGTAAATCTAAGCATACACTGGAGATCTGTATATCCATACATTTATTACACGTAAGTCTAAGCATACACTGGAGATCTGTATATCCATACATCCATTACACGTAAGTCTAAGCATACACTGGAGATCTGTATATCCATACATTATCACAACATAATGGTAAGTCTAAGCATACACTGGAGATCTGTATATCCATACATCCATTACACGTAAGTCTAAGCATACACTGGAGATCTGTATATCCATACATTTATTACATGTAAGTCTAAGCATACACTGGAGATCTGTATATCCATACATTTATAACACATAAGTCTAAGCATACACTGGAGATCTGTATATCCATACATTTATTACACGTAAGTCTAAGCATACACTGGAGATCTGTATATCCATACATTTATTACATGTAAGTCTAAGCATACACTGGAGATCTGTATATCCATACATTTATTACACATAAATCTAAGCATACACTGGAGATCTGTATATCCATACATTTATTACACATAAGTCTAAGCATACACTGGAGATCTGTATATCCATACATCCATTACACGTAAGTCTAAGCATACACTGGAGATCTGTATATCCATACATTATCACAACATAATGGTAAGTCTAAGCATACACTGGAGATCTGTATATCCATACATTTATTACATGTAAGTCTAAGCATACACTGGAGATCTGTATATCCATACATTTATTACACGTAAGTCTAAGCATACAATGGAGATCTGTATATCCATACATTTATTACACATAAGTCTAAGCATACACTGGAGATCTGTATATCCATACATTTATTACACGTAAGTCTAAGCATACAATGGAGATCTGTATATCCATACATTTATTACACGTAAGTCTAAGCATACACTGGAGATCTGTATATCCATACATTTATTACATGTAAGTCTAAGCATACACTGGAGATCTGTATATCCATACATTTATTACATGTAAGTCTAAGCATACACTGGAGATCTGTATATCCATACATCCATTACACGTAAGTCTAAGCATACACTGGAGATCTGTATATCCATACATTTATTACACGTAAGTCTAAGCATACAATGGAGATCTGTATATCCATACATTTATTACACGTAAGTCTAAGCATACACTGGAGATCTGTATATCCATACATCCATTACACGTAAGTCTAAGCATACACTGGAGATATGTATATCCATACATTTATTACGCGTAAGTCTAAGCATACAATGGAGATCTGTATATCCATACATCCATTACACGTAAGTCTAAGCATACACTGGAGATCTGTATATCCATACATTTATTACACGTAAGTCTAAGCATACAATGGAGATCTGTATATCCATACATTATCACAACATAATGGTAAGTCTAAGCATACACTGGAGATCTGTATATCCATACATCCATTACACGTAAGTCTAATCATACACTGGAGATCTGTATATCCATACAGCCATTACACGTAAGTCCAAGCATACACTGGAGATCTGTATATCCATACAGCAATAACACATAAGTCTAAGCATACACTGAAGATCTGTATATCCATATATCTACTACACATAAGTCTAACCATACACTGGGGATTATTATGTCCATGCACATATTGCACACAGTTCAAGTGTACACTGGACATCTTAAGTCTATATAACTATTACATATGTTTCCAAACATAAATTGGAGATACTCTCATTTCATTTTATCTGATCTTAATTACTCTGTGGTAAGATAGGATCAGCAATATTGGATGCCAAATCAACAATGAAATATCTAAAATGCCTCTTAACAATAAATTTATTTTAATATTATGAAAGAAAGTTTTTTCAAAACAAGAATTTCAACTGTCAGTGACCTATAATTTATGAAAACAAATATCTGTCAAGCCAAGATTTTACCACTGTACTTGACCTATAGTTGATGAAAGAAACATTTGTAAAGCCAGTAATGTTCAGCTGTCAGTGATCTATAATGTATGAAAGAATATTTGTCAAGCCAATAATGTTCAACTGTTAGTGATCTATAATGTATCAATGAAACATCTGTCCTACCAATTTTCAAATGTCAATGATTTGTAGTGTATGAAAGAAACATTTGTCAAGCAATGATTCTCAAAAGGGAGTAATCAGTGATCTGGAATTTAGAATCAAAGTGGTTAGCAATCAGTTATTTGTGATGTCAGGTAATAGAGTTATAGTAATGTCATGTTAAATACAAATATTTTCTGGGAGTAATACATGTATATCTCTTTTGGTTTAAAAGTTCCCAATGTGAATACAGTCTTATACACACCAATCTACAAATATTGTGGATTTTTGGTTATCACTGCATAAAATATTTGTCAGCATCTGATGCAACATAACTGGCCAATTGAGAGGTCATGACCTAATATGGATGTTTTGGGATTCTAGTACAGCATAAAGATATCTGATTTAATCAAACTGATGAAACAAATAAATTACACTGGTCATGAATTTTCAGTCAGTATTTTGGTCATTCTTTTACCAATAATATTTAGATTTTTAAAACAATAAACCAAGATGTATTATCAAAGTAAATGTCCCGTAACTGACTTGAATACATGGCTACATCATTAACATTTTAAGAAGAAGAAATCTCCCATTGTTACCTTTCCTTCTTTAGGCTTAGTGGTGACTGTGGTAGGGGAAGGAATGCCAAACTGCTTCCTGTGACCACTGTCAAGTAGCTCCAATACACGCATATTTGTCTCCCCTACTCTGAGAGCCATTTCTAGATTCTTGCCCAGATCCATTCTATCAGTGATACTGCCAGTCTCCAGAAAGTGAAAAGCCTGCCCAGATATAATACAAAGCTACAATACCTGACAAAAAAATGTTGGGCATAACAAGCAGAAAGAAATTAACAGAAAAAGCACAAACCTGATTTGTTTTATTTCAATGAATAAAACAGAATCACAATCATGTATTGGGCAAAAGTAGCTATCCACAATGGGATTTTTTACAATCAAACATAATGATTAGGCACAAATTAATGATTAGAAACAACATAATGGTTAAAAATAACATAATTGTTAGATATAACAGAAAGCTTAGACAAAACATAATGCTTAGACACTGCAGCATGATTAGATACAACAAAATAATTAGACACTACTGAATGCTTAAACACAACAGAATGATTCAAAATAATAATTAGACATAACAATGCACAGACACAACAAAAGGATTAGATACAACACAATGCATAGACAAAACTATAGTTAGACTTAACAGAATGCTTAGACACAACATAATGCTTAGACACAACATAATGCTTAGACACAACAGAATGGTTTGAAATAACCTACCGTAATGCTTAGACACAACAGAATGGTTTGAAATAACCTAATGACTAGACACAACAGAACAGTAAGACATAACATAATGCTTAGACACAACACAAAGCTTAGATAACATAATGGTTAGACTTAACAGAATGCTTAGACATAATGCTTTGACACAACATAATGGCTAGATATAACAGAATGATTAGACAAAATAGAATTGGTAGACACAACAGAAAAACAAGTCACAATTGAATCATTAGGGATATCTATACAAGACTCATAGAAACAATATGATAAATCATTAGGGATATCTATACAAGACTCATAGAAACAATATGATAAATCATTAGGGATATCTATACAAGACTCATAGAAACAATATGATAAATCATTAGGGATATCTATACAAGACTCATAGAAACAATATGATAAATCATTAGGGATATCTATACAAGACTCATAGAAACAATATGATAAATCATTAGGGATATCTATACAAGACTCATATAATATGATAAATCATTAGGGATATCTATACAAGACTCATAGAAACAATATGATAATTTTTCTGAAGGAGAACTTGGTGCATATTCACATAAATTATGTACAAGATAGGCTGCAGGCTATGAGACTGACCATGGCTATTAGACTGACCATGGTTAATAGACTGACCATGGCTATTAGAATGATGATGGCTATTAGACTGACCATGGCTATTAGAATGATGATGGCTATAAGACTGACCATGGTTATTAGACTGACCATGGCTTTAAGACTGACCATGGCTATTAGACTGATCATGGTTATAAGACTGACCATGGCTATTAGACTGACCATGGATATTAGACTGACCATTGTTTTTAGACTGACCATGGCTATTAGACTGACCATGGCTATTAGACTGACCATGGTTTTTAGACTGACCATGGCTATTAGACTGACCATGGCTATTAGACTGACCATGGCTATTAGAATGATGATGGCTATAAGATTGACCATGGTTATTAGACTGACCATGGCTTTAAGACTGACCATGGCTATTAGACTGATCATGGTTATAAGACTGACCATGGCTATTAGACTGACCATGACTATTAGACTGACCATTGTTTTTAGACTGACCATGGCTATTAGACTGACCATGGCTATTAGACTGACCATGGCTATTAGACTGACCATGGTTTTTAGACTGACCATGGCTATTAGACTGACCATGGCTATTAGACTGACCATGGCTATTAGAATGATGATGGCTATAAGATTGACCATGGTTATTAGACTGACCATGGCTTTAAGACTGACCATGGCTACTAGACTGATCATGGTTTTTAGACTGACCATGGTTATCACAATGATGATGGCTATAATACTGACCATGGCTATTAGACTGACCATGTCTATTAGAATGATCATGACAATAAGACTCAGACCATGGCTAACAAAATAGCCATGGCTTTCAGATTAACCATGGCTATTAGACTGACTCTAGTTTTCTCTAGTTTATGAATGAGAAGTCTGTTGCAAATGCATTTTTTATTTTAAACCCATACAAATGTTTTTGGATGATTCCACATGGATTTTAGGTGGATTCTAGGCATATTCTGTTTAAAAAACCCACATTTTCAGAGACTTCAGACATGCTGGGAATACAGCTAAGGTGATAGACTATATCTGTCTAATAGTTAAGCATACTATTTCTCTTTTTCCTCCAAAAGGATCATTGTTAGACTGAAAAGTCCTGATTGTTCAGTCATTTTCCTACTGTAAGATGGATTTTGAACTTTATCAAATGAAATACCAGCATAGATGATTCTTTGGACTTTGAAAATTTAATGCAAGATGAGTTTTCTCTGATGTTTACTCTGAGAAACAAGATATTTCTTTAATGTCAGCAACATTTATATTTCCTCTTTCTGACAGCTGTAATTGTATTGTTCATTTTTGGAAACAATGACTTCTTTCCACTACCTTCCTTGTTTGTTTGTTTGATTAGGTTTTTTAATGTAGCTTTAACAATTTTTCAGTCATATCGCTACGATGTCTGCAGTGAGCCAGTTTATAGTGATGTCTAGCACTGGGGCATCATGCCACAGACATGTAGCATGATGTCCCACCCAGTCACATTATCCTGACACCAGGCCAACCAGTCCTAACACTAACCTCTTAATGCTAAGCGCCGAGCAAGGCAGCGGTTAGTACCATTTTTGTAAGTTTTTGGTATGACTCGGCCAGGGATTGAAGCCATGACCTCCCGCTTCTGCGGTGGATGCTCTAACCACTAGAGTTGTTCATCCTTCCTTGTTATTTGTCTTTCCCTATATTTTCTATTGTTATTGTTGTTGTGATTGTTTAACTTGAATCAGATTTAACTGCCCTCAAACAAGATTATTTTCTTGTTTTCAATTTTAAAGCAGAATTTCACATTGAAAAATTTGCGGCAATGAGAACCGCTTGAATGCAAAGTTGATGGGACTGAAAGTGGTCAATCTGCTTGAAAGCAGAATGGCATTTGCCATAAAGAATTTAACAACTATGAACAACTTTACAATAATGGCTACCATGCTAAAAACGAAAAACAATTGAATCTGGATGATCTTGAAGTTATATAGCTCCAAACTAATTCACTTCCATAATTTAAGAAGGGACAGGGTAAAGATCACCGGTGGGGAATGGTTAATATTGTTGCCAGATACCCTTGTCTTACAAAGATAGTCATATCTTTATGGAGTTTTCTTGACCCACAAATCATCCTTCTTCAATTTTCTGATTTAGGCAAAACACAATTTAAAAAATCCATCTGACATCTGCCTTTTGTCTGCCTGGAAAATTTCTTACCAGATTTCAGGCATATTTCTTTTCAGGTGGAAATCTTTGATGGATTCTTTTTATTAAAGCAGAATATTAAGACAACTAATTTGCATATTTTGCCTAAAATCCAACCTGCATCTACCCAAAATCTGGTTGAAAGTTGTTTACTTCCTTAATTCGAACAGTTATGGTTTAGACAAAAAACTGTTTTTAAAAAAACTGTCAGAAATATGCCTCAAGTCTGCCTGGAAAATGTGAGTTAAACAATATGTTGGTTATCATCAAGTCCAGAAAACTGTTGTATAATAATGACTTCTATTTTAATAACACTATTACATGGCTTCCTTTTCATCATCTACTAAATATACTCTCAACATACAACCCTAACATGAATATGTAGCCATTGGTATACATGGTTCATGTAATAAACAATCCTTACATGAATATGTAGCCATTGGTATACATGGTTCATGTAATAAACAATCCTTACATGAATATGTAGCCATTGGTATACATGGTTCATGTAATAAACAATCCTAACATGAATATGTAGCCATTGGTATACATGGTTCATGTAATAAACAATCCTAGCATGAATATGTAGCCATTGGTATACATGGTTCATGTAATAAACAATCCTAACATGAATATGTAGCCATTTGTATACATGGTTCATGTAATAAACAATCCTAACGTCTTGTTAACATAGTCACTGAAACATTGTCAGATTGACCATTATTTAGTACATGTAATATATCATATTAAATTAAATAAAGTTTCATTGCTTTACATCTAAACGAATGTTCAACAGTCAGAACTGAGTTTTAACCAAATACCTCAAAGATGAATTTTGACACTATTGGATCAAACTCTCCCAGAGCTGCTGCGTGACTAGCATACGCAGCCAGTCCTTTAATACCATAGAGCACCATGTGACGTACACCGGCTACATCGGCCCCGTAAATTTCCCGTTCTGCCTCCACACCAAACTTTCTCCCTTAAAAATACAAAATATTCAATATTTCTATTAAAGAAGTTACTGGAAAGACTAACTTTTAAATACTGGGATAATCATGCTTTGCAGCCTAACTTTGAAAGACTGTCAATTACGCCTTCCATCCTAAATCTGAAACACTGTGTTAGCATGGTACCGTATATACTCGCTTATAAGTCGAAGTTTTTTTACTTAGAATTTGACTCATACAGTGTAGGGGTCGTCTTATAAGCGAGACATTAAAAAAAAGAAAAAAATCTTGGGGTAATGTTGGAAACTCTAGATGTTTGCAGTACATAAAAATACTGTCAATTCATATATTTTTATGTTTTCAAGCCACTATTCCTATGCAGTAATGCATATATGGTATGCACTGTGTTTATCCGTTTCATGACGATCTTATAAGCGCAACATACAAATATTTTTTTAATCAGACCCTAATCCCTCAGCTTATAAAGGAAAACATGCTTTGTTTTTCTCCAAGTTCACAATCTTTTGATCGAGATACTAATTTGACAATTATGACCTTAATCCCTTAGATTGTAAAAGTAGCTCTGCTTTGTTTTCCCCAGTGGACAATCATTTGATCTTGCCGCGCATTTGATACTTGTTCAATGTCATGTTGAGTCCCTTTGATCATACCGCACCTGCTCAGTTGCGGCGATCCTTTAATGAGATATCAAAGACCGTATAGTGAAATGCTCTCACAGAGTCTCTTCATAAATAATGGTCCAAGTTTATGAATTGCTAGTGTTCTGTCAGTTACTGTGTACTTTGTCACCTAGATATCATACAGCGTGAATAGCTAAACTTAGGTAATTTCACCAATATGGGTAAAAGACAACGTAATGCGTACGATGGAGCATTTAAGCTAAAACTTTGCAGAGAAAAATAACAATACCACTGGATGTTTGTCTAGACAAGCCATTTAAGGCAAATATGCGTAAACAGTGGCACAAGTGGATTGTAGATTGCGGATGGGCTCAAAGAAAAGACAAAAGCAGGAAATCTGAAGCGTCCAGGGATTGAGTTAGTAACTCAGTGGGTGTGTAATGCATGGGAGGAAATTCCAAATGAGATGGTTGTGAAATAATTTAAGAAATGTGGTATTTCAAATGCAATGGATGGGACGTAGGACGACGAACTCTTCAGTGATTTAATTTGTGACAAGACTAACACCAAAGCACCCGCAGATGACAGTAAAGACAAAGAATCGGAGTCGGAAGAGGAATCAGAGTCGGACGATGTTTACGATGACGGGACGACATTGGAGGAATTTAGAACTTTATTTGGTTACTCTGATGATGAGAATGAATTCTTGGGCTTTGAACCCGAGGACATTAGACAGTGACATTTATAGGATACCAATTTTATACCTGTATGTGACCTATAATCCAATTCATGGATTTATCATATAAATGGAATAAAAATGTTAAGCTATATGGATTTCATTACACAAAGATGGACAAAATGTAAGTTGTAAATTTATTTGTACATATTCAACTCAATAATACAATTGTATTTATTCTATATTGGTTTTTGTTTTTATTTGTCCTATTTATCTATATGTCTATCTATCTATCCAGTTAGTTTATCTATCTAGTTTGTCTCATTTATTTTTCCTAAGTGCAGCTCTTACTCAGTGATGACATGTCACCCCTTGCAGACGGATTTGATTTGCAAAAAACACCTCGACTTATAGGAGGGTCATAGCTGAATTGGCTTTTTGAAGCCATGACAAGGGGGGGTCGACTTATAGTCGAGTCGACTGATAATCGAGTATATACGGTAAATTTGACAGAAAATCCATATAATTGTTTTGCCGGAAATTCTCTGAAATAATACAAAATGAACCTATCATGACCACCTTGGCTAGCTCTACATTTGGATTAATTTTATGACTAACCAATATGTTTTGAAATAAACAAATGTTTGATTGATCCTTGTTTTATTAACAGCCAGAGTGATCCAAATGGAAACTCCCTACATATATTCAAGGTGGGATTTGAATTTCAAAACTATACCTGCATTTTCCAGTGAAGTAGCTTCTAGGAATTTCATGTCAGGTGTCCATGTAGTTACCTCTGACATCAAGATCTTCGAGTTTGCATCTTCTATTGCTAACAACTGCTTCCGTAAAGCATCACGGTAGCCGATGGCCTCCTTGATGTACATCAAAAATCTACTCGCATCAAAGTTGACGTTAGTAAGGGTACTGAAAAACATGTACAATTGATTATCACAATACTTTTATGTAGTAAAATATTCTTCCACAGTCTGATTATAAGGATTATTAGGTCTAATAGTCTGATTATAAGGATTATTAGGTCTAATAGTCTGATTATAAGGTTTGTTGGGTCTAATAGTCTGATTATAAGGTTTGTTAGGTCTAATAGTCTGATTATAAGGTTTGTTGGGTCAAATAGTCTGATTATAAGGATTATTAGGTCTAATAGTCCGATTATAAGGATTATTAGGTCTAATAGTCTGATTATAAGGATCATTAAGTCTAATAGTCTGATAAGCATTATTAGGTCTAATAGTCTGATTATAAGGATTATTAGGTCTAATAGTCTGATTATAAGGATTATTAGGTCTAATAGTCTGATTATAAGGATTAATTAGGTCTAATAGTCTGATTATAAGGATTATTAGGACTAATAGTCTGATTATAAGGATGATTAGGTCTAATAGTCTGATTATAAGGATTCATTAGGTCTAATAGTCTAATTATAAGGATTAATTAGGTCTAATGGTCTGATTATAAGGATTATTAGGTCTAATGGTCTGATTATAAGGATTATTAGGTCTAATAGTCTGATTATAAGGATTATTTAGGTTTAATAGTCTGATTATAAGGATTATTTAGGTCAAATAGTCTGATTATAAGGATTCATTAGGTTTAATAGTCTAATTATAAGGATTAATTAGGTCTAATGGTCTGATTATAAGGATTATTAGGTCTAATGGTCTGATTATAAGGATTATTAGGTCTAATAGTCTGATTATAAGGATTATTTAGGTTTAATAGTCTGATTATAAGGATTATTTAGGTCAAATTGTCTGATTATAAGGATTCATTAGGTCTAATAGTCTAATTATAAGGATTAATTAGGTCTAATGGTCTGATTATAAGGATTATTAGGTCTAATGGTCTGATTATAAGGATTATTAGGTCTAATAGTCTGATTATAAGGATTATTTAGGTTTAATAGTCTGATTATAAGGATTATTTAGGTCAAATATTCTGATTATAAGGATTATTAGGTCTAATAGTCTGATTATAAGGATTATTAGGTCTACTTTCACTTTCAAGTCAACATATATGACAGCCAGGAAAGGGAAATATGAATTTTACATCCCAGTATTTACAGGTCCTTTATTTATTACATTAAATGTCATCCACAAAGTCAGACCAAGAAAACTGTACAAGACCAAAAACAATTCAGGTAAACATTTCTTTCTTTATGCCATAGGGATCCTGACCATTGACTATTTCTACTGAAAATCAATAAGCTTCTTTCCTAACTTAAGTGCAAAACCTCTGAAAATCTTGCTCAAATGCACAAGGTCCAGAAAATAAGCTAATATGCAATAATCATTTTTTTGTTTTTCTGGGCACAGTAACCTTGACCTTTGGCCTATTGACCCCAACATCAGTAGCTCTCTTTCTTATACAACATGCAAGTCATCAACAAACTTTGGTGAAGGTATATCATCATTAACTGAATATTTTGTTTCCAGATTATATGAATCTTGACCTTTGACCTTCTTAAAACCCAAATCAATAGTCTTCCTAACTCAAATTTATTCCCCAAATAAATAAAACGTGTCAAGTTTTTAAGTGCAAATCATCCACACAAACGATCTGCCAGGTCAACTTGTGTTAGTGTGCAGATACAATTTGTATTTCTTCAGTAAAAGTGATCTTAACCTTCACCTTTTAAACTTAAAAACAGACAGGGTTTTTCCTTGATCCAAGTATAATTCACCCTGAAAGTTTGAAAACCGTAGTTGGTGGATTAACTTCTTATGCAGAAACGAATATAGTGACAGATGGAGAGAGCAACATATTTCTCCATTAAATATCTTTTAAGAAATATAATTTCAGGAATTACCTTAAACACATTAACTGCTGGAGGTTTTGTTGTTTTCACATGAAATGCGAGTAAGAAACACATTTTTGGGGGACTATTTCTGAATACATCCTAATACATCAACTTGCAAGCAATTTCCCATTAGACCAATGCCTAGTTGTGCTAAACAAAATGTTTTCTATTGGTTAGTTTGCTGGTGCACGAGCAGAAGATGAAAAGTTGGAATTTTTTGTTTTGCTTAATGGACCCATACTTTTTGCATGGAGAAGGCAATTTATTCAAAATGTCAACTTTATCCTAGTTTTGCACAGGTGCACATCAGACTGGTCTGTCTTAGATCTGAGGCCATAGTGTCTAACTTCTGGTCACAAAATCGGATTCCGACCAAGGGTGAATTTTGGGTGGGAAAAAAAACGGATCCAAACAATTAAGTTTTTCCTGTATTTTTGTAGTGCAACTATAATGTCCAGATTTTTTGGTGTCATTGTAGAGCTAAATCTATCTACCTTTCTATGCTACCACCCACTGTAGTGTATCGTGCATGACCTTGACGCTACAGACCTTGGAAGTAGGCTACTACCTCATGCCCCGTAAAGTCGGCGCTAAGGGTTAATGTGTTAATGAACATTTTCAAATGAATTAATGTCATGTTTGAAGCAACTATATATTAATGGAGGTAACAAGTACCAGTAATTTACTCGGAGGTATCACTAGTTCGTTTCTCATTTTGGCTCAAAGGATATTTTGTTTTAAAATTAAAAACATACATACATACTTTTCGTAATTTATTTAATAGTTTCGTGAGTTCAAATGCCTGACATATTAGAACAAAAATATCTCAATGTGTAGTGAAATAAATATGGTTTGTAATGCTAAAATGTGAGAAAGATATGTAAAAGTTTTCGTTTGTGTTTTTTTGTTGTTTTACACAATAAACAAAAACAAAAAACCTAAAACGAAATCCAAATGTGTAATAAAACAGCTCCATTGTAATGATATGCATGCCAGTTGTTCATCCCACATCCACAGCAATGATAGAAATAAATTAGTCATCTAAGAAATAAATTAAAATATTCAGTAACCATTTGCCTCCTGCTCATAGTTTAAAATAGTATTGACTATGAGACAAGTATGGAAGCACGCAGACTGAGACACTTTATGGAATCGCATCTCAGTATTTCCAGTTCTGTACCCACGAATGTAGTTCGAGTCCATTTTTAGAACATTTTTTCCTCTCTTATTTTGGCGGTGATAGAAGAGTTATATTTTTGCATTTTTGGTAGGGATTTAAAGGCAATTGTTTATTCTTGAGAATATGAGCTCAGAGAGTTGTTGATAGTGTGTATTTCAGCGACAGTGCATAGTGAGTAATAAGGCCTTGGTGTTGATCCAGAAGTGAAATCTGTGTTTTGTTTACATGCTGCTCTGTTTACAGTGCATTCTCTCCAAAAAAATGCAGGTGAACATTTGACAAGAACTTCACCGTGAAGTCATCTTTAAAGGTATTTTAGATTAACATATTATTTTTATTGATTATCGCACAATGGAGAGGTCAATACTGAAAAATAACTAGAAAACATATAGTAAAATTAATTGTGGTGTATGTCCATTAGTGGTGGCGGAATACCGGTAATGTCAGAAAAATGGTTGAGAACTACTTGTTGGTCTAGTCCTCACCGTGATTTGTCAGTATGCGAAAACGAACGTACTAAAACCGAGTTTGGCAGCTATCTATTGAAAACTGCACTTTCATGATTCAGTAAAACAAAAATTATTGAACGCTAACTCAAGAAAAGCAATAACTGAAGAAAAGAAACATCTCAGATGCAGTCATTTGTCAGTATACGATATGTAACTATAATATCTACCACTCAGTCACTGTGCATCACAACTGTAGCTGTGGATTTTTTAATTTAGGATGTCATGGCAATAAATAACTTATTACAAATTACAGGGTCAGCGTAAAACATAGCTAATAAAGTTGATGAATGTGTTTAAGGTATCCTACAATGACTACGGCTTGAGCTAGAATATGATATTGTATTGTTTCTGGTGCGGGCATAATTGAGTATTTGTTTGATAACAGTTAGGCAAATTAGTCGAGGGGAATTTGATTCTAAGAATCCAAATGTCAAGTGTCGAAATGTTGCAGAAAACAGTTTCAACTTGTTGAAAAATTATCATAATTAGAAATTTGAAGAAACAGGTCTATTCCGCAAAGCGCGAATTATGTCCTTTACCTCGACGAGCGCGTGCTAATTGTGATGGTTAACTAAACCGTGATCCTAATTGGATAAGGAACGGCTTAGAAAGCGTTTCGCATGTGACAATTTCTGTGTAATAGCTGTTCTACATCGCAAAATTAGTCGAGCTGAGATCGTGACCAGGCCCGGACTGTATTTATTCGTCAATATGCTATACGAATCACGTATGCTAGGAATTGATATTAACGTTAAGTTGGTAGGTTGTTGTTGTTGTTGTTGTATGGTTTAAAGACATTTTTCAGCACAAGATAGGCTATACATGGCGGCCAGCATTAATGGTGGAGGAAAAACCTGAAAAAGTCAAGGAAAGAACCACCGACCCACGAGAAGCTACTGGCATGCTCTCCAACATAACCACATTGGCTGAATCAGAGACTCGAACCCACGCAGACAATGGTGAGATGGCAGTGATCTGTAACGGAGAGCGCTTTAGACCGCTCGGCCACTCGGGGCCCTTACGTTGGTAGGAGATTATGCCAATGAATGTTTACCTTGCAAATACCGTAGTTATGCCATTAGTTCAATTTAGTTAATTCATTTGTATAAATAAGATGCGAGTTGTTTTAGCAGAGAAACAATTATATTAATAGTGGAGTGTCTTAGTCAAGGTAGTGATTAACAGCCCACCTGGCCTGGCGTAATGGCTTATTCAGAGACTAGAGAATGCCATAGGTCGATTAGTAACACTAAACAGTTCCATCAGAAAAAATACAAAAAAAATCTTTCTGAACTATGATGGAAAAAAGTACCGAGCTAGAGTTTATATTTTATGAAATGTTAGCAGTCAACATCCGTCAGAATTACGTTATGACGATCTCTGAAAGCAAAGATAAAGATGGTTTTCTATCAGTGTAAAAGGAACAAACTATTTAGGTTACCATTATATAAATGGTTCCACTCAACGCAACGCAAAGGGAACGGTGAAGGGATCCATACTGGAGCTTACCCATAAAAAGCTGGATGCAAGAGAGCTGGAGTGGCTGCAATAGTCAGCAGGTTATGCAGTGGTCATGGACAGCTGAAGTCGAAAGCTCCCACGCGATTGAATGATTAAATCTATCATATTTATGCAAACGGAACTGCTAAATGCATTCAACAATAAAGTATGGTAATTATTTTCTAATACAGGCGCATTCTTCAAAAATATACTGTACGATTTTATTTTGTTCGTACAACCGATTAAACTGTTATATTTTATATACGGGGTTTCGTCCTGTTCTATCCTGTATCTCTGCTCAGATCTCTATTTATTATATCCATTGATTTTATATTTTTAGTATGCACTCGACCCGGGCAATAAAACCGTGCTTGAACATATTACAGATAACGACAACCATCATCACCATCACGTAACAACATAAATCCATATAACAAAAATGCAGACTATAGTTGCGCGCACAAAAGAATATGATACAATGATTTATATAGATAATGACAGGCACAAATTATCCTACATGTATATACCCTTGCCAAAAAGACGGGTAAATTGTTGTAAGTAATGAATGACTTATTGAAGGAAACTTAAAGATACGCCAAGATATACGTCGACTAATGGGGCATCGAGTGGCCGTGATGTCTAAAGTGATCTCCGTTACGGATCACTGCCATCTGCGTTGGTTCGGGTCTCATATTCGGCCAATGTGGGTATGTGAGATAGCCTGCCAGTCGGTGGTTCTTCCTTCTTCCACCATTCATTCTGGCCGCCATGTATAGCCTATCGTGTGCTGAAAATTGGCATAAAACCCTACAAAAACAAACAAACAAGTCCACTAATAAAAATAGGTGATCACTTGTGACTGAAAATGCAGCGAACTCATTTGAAATTGCAATAAATGTACTAGTATAAGCACGTGCTCTCTTCGTCTGTTTTTCTCTGACGAACGCACGCATACACACACACACAAATCGATAGCGATCAAGTTCAATAGATATTAAAGCTAACAGTACAATAACCACGGTTCTATTTTGCCGTACAAATAAGTAACCTCTACAAGAGAACCGTGAACAGTATGTGCAAGAACAATTCAGAAAGTAAAAGCTTTTTCTTCCGAAATCTGTAGGTCAAGTGCGCTAAAAAAAATTACAAATGGAAGAAATATTATAAACTCGATCAAGCGAACATATTAAGTCTCTTTTTACCCATTGAGTTCTCTGGTAGGGTTAAAACAACCCACATACGTTTGAAGTGTATACTTAAGTTACCCAGTTAACATTCAGGTATCTGGGCTATAGATTCAGTCTACCACTGGTTATATGGTAATTCAAACTCTAAAAAGCTTGTCCACAATGATTGTAAAATACAATATCAACAACATCGTCTTCCGTGGCAAACACGTCAGATAACTCAGAAACAAATGCACATTAAATAAACTATAAATCAAAAGGAGGAAGTGATTTTGAAATTCGAAGCGAATAACGACCTGTTACAACTCGATCCGTGTTACAACTCGATCCGTGTTACAAATCGATCCGTGCAGCATTTTCTGCATAATGGTGTTTACATTAACATAATTAAAAAACATTCCTTTACCTCTTGCATCAGTATGATAAGTGAAAACTGTAAACCAAAAGAACAAAACAAGCTGGCGACACATTTCACTCAACTCCTGTACTTTTAAATCTCATATATTATTCTTCAAAACTGAAAGGGTATTTTAAAATTAATTTTCAACATATTATGATTATTTATTTATAAATTACTAGATTATAAGTAGCGTACACACTATAATTTTTTATTATTTAAATTGAGTTCTGATGAAATATTGATTTGTGTGTGTGCGTGTGTGTGTGTGTGTTTGTGTGTGTGTTTGTGTGTGTGTGTGTGTGTTTGTGTGTGAGTGATTTAGATTTTTAACGTATTTTACATACTTTTAAAATAAAATTCAGTGCCACTATGATGTCTGCTGTGTGGCAGTTTATAGTAATGCCTAGCACGGGATGTGATATCACAGACATGTAGCATTATGTACCACCCAGTCACATTATCATGACACCAGGTCGACCAGTCCTAACACTAACCTCCGAATGTTGAGCGCCATGCGAGGCAGCTGTAAGTACCATTTTGTAAGTCTTTGTATTACTCGGCAGGGAATCGAACCCATAACCTCGATGAAATACTAAACATTCATCAATAATACATAAAAATATAACACATTCATTTTTATATTATTTTTTTAAATTTTAAATTTTTATATTTTTTGTTTATTTTATTATTTTTAAAAATTTTACAAAAAAATGTGCATTATACTTGATACAAATATTAGTAAACTGTTAATTCTCTATTCATTCATAATTCTTTGAGACAGTTATCAATAGAGATACATGTATCTGTAATATCCAGTTTATGTATTTCTACATTTTAAAATATCATTAATATGTGTTGTAATGCATATTTCCATGACAATAATTAGTTAAAGAATAAGACATTTACGTTAAAAATGTAAGCTATGATGTCTTGTTAATGTCTTATTGTTTATATAATTTATCACTTAGAAACATAATAGATTTAATGACGTAAGCAGCAATAATATTGATTCAGATTGTCTTTAGTCTAATGAAGCAAGCTAGCGAAAGCGGCCACACATGTTTTGTGCTGATGTTGTGTACTATATATAAGTGTAAACAAAATAAATGTTTTCACTGGTGCTTTATGACACAGAATCACAAGTAGGTTATTTAGCGCCGAGGAAATTATTGCCCAAGGTCACACCATGGTAGCTAATCCATATTATTATCCGATATTAGGGTTCGGACCAACACCCTTTCGGTCCTGTCTGGCATTAGTTTTCAAATGAAATTGAATTCGTTAAAGACGGCATTGCCCACAATTTTCCCAGAGACTGTCGAATATAAAAAGAAAACCCTTCCGTCACCAGAGAAGTTTGGTCCACCTAAATCCCGTAGAAAGCTCTATGGTGCATATGAGAAGAGGGATAGAAAAAAAGTAAGTAAAATATATCAAATAAAGATTACAGTACAGTAATGTAACTGTAGATGTAAAATATTAATGTTTAAAATAATCATAAGTTTTGAAAGTGCAACGTCTAGATCTGGAACAAACTTAATATGTAGCATTATTATAACGAATATGAACTCGGAATATGAGGTATTAGTGTATGACGTTTATGATTACAGCAGGTGTACAAATCTGTTGAATCAATCATATATATATATATATATATATATATATATATATATATATATATATATATATATATATATATAATACACTAAAGCACAGTGGCAAGTTTACATTAAATCAGCATTTTTTAAAATAAAAATTCCCAATGTCTGGTGGAGTGTTTCTGTAGAAATCAAGGCTTTCACTGGTTGTACATCCAGTCCTGTCAGAAATTTTCAGACTAAACTTTAATAAATGAAACTGTTAATTGAAATGTAACAAATTTTACTACAAAAACAAACACACAGAGTTAAACTTATCCCATTTGATTTAAATAGAGTGTCCCCAAAACTGGGCTTAATATCATTTTAATTTTGATTTGTAGACTGTTGACGAACTGCTGCAAAAACATGAATGCCAACAGACTGAGACTGCATCTGAAGAAAGACAGCTCATAGAAGAGCAGTTTCACATGGAGGAGCTACTTTAACAGGGACGGAAACACCAGTCAGACCCCCCTGAATTATCAAATTGGTCTTGATTTCCAGCATGCATCATCAGATCAGATGTCAAGAGGCTCTCAAACAACAGAGGTAAATCAATTAATTTATGATTACTATATATTTCTTTATATAACTTCTTTGCAGACACAAAAGACAACTCCAATACACAAATTCTCTCGTGAACATATGTTTTGGATGCGACAATAAATCCAGGCTGGAACTTTCATATCTCCTGGGTACAGGATGGATAAAATATAACTTACTATCGTATTTTGTACACATGAAGTTTTAAAATGACGAGACCTTACTTTGATTGTTGAATACAATGCATGTGTGATCATTTACTTCCATTGTGGCATGTTAATAATATAATGTATTCACAAATATGTATCAAGATCTGAAAAAAAGGAATTCTGCCTACGATCAAGACTGAACAGGACCCGAAGCCAAGCTCGCACTTTCTAATGTCACCTTCTCATGAATTTCAAAAACGAAATGAAAAGCAATAAAACGTTTTAAACAAACTTTGTTTTTAAAAAAAACTTACAAAAACACGGGTTTGAATACTCGGTTTACTAATTACCTAAAAAGAGCTTTAAACACAAACTCGCTGACTTCTCGCGGTACCTCTATACCATTCTTTGCAGCCATGTTCGCACACACAGATATTCCTTTTACAACATAAATCAGCAGGTCCTGAAGTGCCGTCACTTGTGGGCTTTTACCGCAGACTCCAACTTTTGTACAGCCTTTTCTGAACTGCGCCTGTTCGCACTGATAGCAGAACATGTCTGATATATAGAAAATAGAAAGAAATACTTAACTCTCACGGTCTCTATCTCTGTCTCTCTCACTCATATATATATATATATATATATATATATATATATATATATATATATATATATATATATACGTGTGCGTGCGTGTGTGTGATTTTGTCTGCATGCATTAAATACCACAATCTCAAGATAAGTGCCCAGCGATGGATGCCAAGACCCGCGGACCCAGGTTATAATCTCCTTAGAGTACGAATTAAAATTATCTAACCTGTATGGTGATATTATTTATTCGTATTTAAAAATGATGTTAATGTTATCAAGCTTTCTCAAGAAAGATCCGGGATATCACTTTCTGCTCTGCTTGGTTTATACTGTGTTGTGTGTTGTACCTTTGGATTTTTAACATAGCCCTAACAATCTGAGTCACATCGCTACGATGTCTGCAGTGTGGCAGTTTATAGTATTGTATATCATTGGGGCATCATGAAGCAGACATGTGGACTTGGGTTCCTCCCGTCACATTATCCTGACACCAGGCCGACCAGTTCTAACACTTACCTCGGGGGCCCCGATTGGCTGAATGTTCTTAAGCGCTCTCCGTTAAGAAACTCATGGATCACACCCATATCACCTCTGTCTGCGTGGGTTCGAGTCTCGGAATCAGCCAATATGTGGGAAAACTTGCCAGTAGCTTCTCGTGGGTTTGTGGTTCTTTCCAGTGTTTTCCGTGGTTCTTCCTCCACCATTAATAATGTCCGCAATATGCTGAACGCCGAGTGCCAAAAAGAGGCAACCGGTGGTACTATTTTTACAAGTCTTTGGTATGACACAACTGGGATTCGAACCCACGCTCTATCCACCTAGACCACTGGAGTAGTTTCTGTATAATAACCTCAATATATTTGGATTTATGTCATGTTTAATGCAGGTTTTGCTGACGGAAGGCGGTCCCCTGATGACGAGTTCGAATAGTTCGAAACAATCGTTACGAAATTATCAAAACTTTATCATAACCGCTGATGTTGTATATATTTTTCATGATAACTTGTTTGTAGTAATATGCCAATTTAGCAACAATCTGACAGTTAGTTCTCTTCACGCTCAGTTGTACCCTATTATAACATGGGTGTGAGAAAATAGTTGGAGTTTTTTCCCTAGTTGAGTCAGTTGTTGGCCGCTGTCCCAAGTGTCTCACAGTTGTGTATTTAATGAATCATCCATGTTATAACAGACATAGAAATGTTGAAAAGGAATGGGGTTGGATTATCACCCATGATGGTTTAATTTCTAACCTGAACACATTAAAACACAGAGCAGATGACATAGAGAACTTGCGTCATCTTTACGCTTGATCGATTGACCCTAACTGGAAAGGGTGATTCACGTCACGCTTGATCAATTGAACATATCTAGAAACGGCGATTGCACGTCGCAAATTTCCAGGCGGGCATACAGGCATGCATATCTGTCCCCTCTGTATGTCTCTCTCTCTCTCTCTCTCTCTCTCTCTCTCTCTCTCTCTCTCTCTCTCTCACACACACACACACACACACACACACACACACACACACACCAGAGATTATACTGCATGATACAATACTGATGTAAATACAGACACATTCCCAATACTTGTGTTTCACTTCTACTCGAATGCCCGCAGCCAAGTTCAGTAATTCTCATTCTTCTAGTCTCGGGCTTGACCATTGTGGTTATGTGAGAAACATCGCCATTAGCTTCCTATAGATCGGTATTTTTTTACATGGATTTTCCCGGGTTTATCCTCTGTCCACCATAAATATCATATGGCTTGCTGAAGAGTAGCGACCCTTTCTTCCTTCTTTATTACTTGCTTACTTACTTCCTACTGACTTTAATTCATTATTTAATTAAACTGATAATACGAATATGAAATCTAGTCATACGGTTTCATTTAATGTTGACATCTTTCTTGGCGATAAGAAGACTTCAAAATGTTGGTGACATCTCATGTCATGTGTTTAAAATGCCTTAATGTGCGATCCACGAAACTATCTCCAAAAGACTCCAATGATGAGGTTCAAATATGACCATGAAAATCGGTTGATTAATTAGTGACATTAATCTGCGCTTTCTCCATGGACACTTTCGAGTTAGCAATATGTATGACGTAATTTGGGAATTTTGGGGTAAGAACGTGTTTTGCATCAGAAAAACTGTCAAATTTGCAACGATTTGTTTTCAATTCACAGCAGACAAGCGTTCACACCAGATAGCTAAACTACCGCTTCAAGCAAGCGAGCTATTGCCAAACGTAAACATTATTATCAAGGACTATAGTAGTTTGTAAAGGATATCTTAATAGAGGTTTAAATGTTAATTAATGTATATCTGCTCACATACATTTAGCAAATACACTAATACCACCCTCCGCAATTGAACTTATTAGATACAATGACCTTACTTGTGATGATAGTTCAATACGCGTGTGTATGTGTGTGTGCGAGCGTGTACTAACCTCAGGTCTATGGCTCTTATAAGTATCCACCCCCTCACAAATTAAATAAAACAATTAATTTACCTGTGCTTTGGTTGGCAGCTGCACTAGTCATGTTCCGTACAGGTGGCGTCCATCTCACAATGAGGGAAGTTTTAGACGGACCATGAGCCTTTGTCCCCAAAACCTTACTTAAAGATTCTAGTGGTGTGAGACCATACCTGATACGATTTAGTGAGCGGTGCAACTCAAGAGCTATCGTACGCCAAATCATCTTCTATTTCGTTCGCAAATAATTGTCTTATGTGACCTTCTACAGTACATTCACATCTCATAACATGTCTTCCTAACCGAAACAAAGTGAAAGCCACTGGAGTTTACACTTATTAGCAACACGTAGCTGATATTGATAAAATCCGTGAAATCAAACAAGGTCAACTATGTGATAAACAACACGTACGCGCTATAGAAAAAAAAAATGTTTACATATATTCAGGCATGCGCATTTGAATGACCACTAATACTGAAGTTAAGCCAAGTGCTACATGTTGTCCTAGGCTACCGACATCGTTTTGTAAACTATAAAATAAAATAAAAATTTATACGGACAAGAATTGAAAAACGTCTTAATGTTAGAATACTGTATCACATATCAGATAATTATTGTAAATAAAGGTAATAATGAATGGCGTATATTTTGTGGGGTTTTTTTTGTTACCCACCAAGCACACAATTTCACAATGTTACTGTGAGGTTTTGATTTGATTACTTGGGGACATAATAGTGTAGCAGCATTGCTAAAACATATAAATGAAAATAAACTGAATAGCCCGTTCATATAAAGAAATATGAAGAAAAAATAATGGGACCTATATTGATTCTAAATGCATCTACAACAAATAGTGTAATTTATTCAAAAGATAATATGAAAGGTAATTGTTGTACCAATGTTGTGTTTACACTATTAGAGTGGAACAATCACTATGTGTGTGTGTGTGTGTGTGTGTGTGTGTGTGTGTGTGTGTGATTTGATTTTTTAACCTAGCTTTAATAAATTTGTCAGACATATCGCTGCGATGTCTGCAGTGTGGCAGTTTATAGTGATGTCTAGCACTGGGGCATCGTACCGCAGACATGCGGCATCCTGACCCACCCAGTCACATTATCCTGACACCAGATCAACCATTCCTAACACTAACCTTTTAATGATGAACGCAAAGTGAGGCAGCTGATAGTATTATTTTTTTTAAAAAAATAAGTCCTTGGCATGAGTTGGCCAGGCTTCCAACCCGCGACCTCCCGCATCGGAGGAGGCATCTCAAATTACTTAGGCCACTGGGGTGGTCCGAATAATCACCTACAATTTCGAAGCTGCTTTCATTTGTTTTAAAAGTAAATAACTGAACGAAGCTTACAATATGTATTCAGTAGCTTTTAAATTGCATGCATGACTTGCTATATTATAGTTTTTCAATACTTTTTTACGAACATTCAAACCGAAGTTCCCGTGCCGGCAAAATAACATTGGTGGTTGAGATCATGCATTGTCTGATATTTTCAACGATCAAGGTTTATACATTAATTAATTAATTAATTAATCTATTATTCGCATATTTAGTTGAAGTATCGTTTCTATTGTGATACAGCGTTTCTTCTTTGGCTGATTGTTTCATCATGCATGTTGAGGTATTCATGCGCCAGTAAACACCATGCTACCAGGCTGTGTCATTCCAAAGAACGAAAATGTGGTCTCTAGGCCAATAAGTTCAATCTGTTCATAAAATGACACATTTTTTTGGGCGTATTATTATGACATTTTATTTGACTCGTATTAAAAAATTATGTTGATAAACTTCGGGTTGGTGGTAGCCGGGGATTAGAGAATAATAATGAGGATGGGGATTGGTTTACGTAATCGAATGCTTGGATATAATATGTCTTTTAATTGTGCATGCGCTTAGTGGAAGTACATAAGATTTATCTTTCTTGACCAAACTATATTTCAGAATCGAGTATAATAAAATTAAACACAGCCGAAATTTAAAGAATTGTATGTTTGCACAGATGTATACATGCTAATATACATTGATGTAAACTAGGATATGCATAATGACAGGTAATTAAATTTTGATATTTACAGGTCTAAATGAATCATAAAAATTTATGTTATTTTAAAAATTATTATTATGGTTTTATTTGCAAACAATTTAATACTAGCATTGTTTCTGTGTTTTGTATGTACATGAGGCTTTTGTGAGTAATAAACTGAGGGACATTTAGGAAATTAATACATTTTCTAGTTAAACAAATCAGCCAATGAACGTGGCCTAGAAAATATGGAGAGACCTGGAACCAGAGAGAGATCAGACTTCGTAGAAAAGGGAGCGAGTCTCTGAAAATAACAAAGAAAAATATATCCATGCCTATGCACCCTGTAGTGGGGAAAAAATGCAACCAAGGTTTGTTTGACGATCCAACGAAATTGGAGAGAGAGAGAGAGAGAGAGAGAGAGAGAGAGAGAGAGAGAGAGAGAGAGAGAGAGAGAGAGAGAGAGAGAGAGAGAGAATGTAGATAAACAAGAATACGTTCATTATAACTTAAACTCATTAGAGCCCTCTAATGGGAACGAGGACCTGTCGTCAACGGTGATTCGGAAAGGACCGAAAGCAACCAGGTTATGCTGACACGCCGGAAATTAAGTTCGACCAGTCACTCGATTTAACTCGATTCTATGACAAACTTTCTTTTATTGGTATTACAAGACGGCTAATTGCATTTTCCATAAATTCTGTAATTATATTTCAATGATAATGTGCATCATTCAAATGTCATGTTAAATTTCATTTTCTGTATATCATCGATATACCTGTTATATTTTACATACGGGGGCTCGTGTTGTTCATTCTTATATCTTTATTCAAATCTCTGTTTTTCCATACATTAATTTCATATCTGATGTCAATAATTACTCGATCTTGTTAATAACACCGAATTATATTATCTCCTAGAAAACGATAACCAAAGCACAAAAACAGATGGGGAATCACATAGTATATCATTCACGTCCCTAACAAAGGTCAATGGTTAAGGTCATTCTGACTCAAAGAAGAGATATGTTTCTGAACACTAAATTGAGTTTTCCTCTGACCACATTTACCAAATTTTGGAAGTGGCTTACACTTTGAATATGCAAAATTATTTTTATTTTGGTGTTGAAAAACAAAATTCAGATGTAATGTATTCTGTGGTTGGAAAAAGAAAAAGGGATTCCACATAACAATAATTTCATAATAAACACACAGTTTGTGAACGGATAAATATCGCATTAGAGTTCAAATGTCAAAGATTGGGTCATTTTGGATGAAAAGAAGAAAAACTGCTTTTGTACAAAAGTCAAGGGACATTTACCTTTACCAAAGTTATTAATTTACGTAAGGGGCAAACCGTAATATAATCAAAATGTCCAATGAGGCGGGCTGATAATGAAAACTAATTTAATGTCTGCTCTTTATGTGCATGTAAATTGAATCAGTAGTAATTACCTGCATGCACAGAATGAGCGACTGATATCAAAATATGACAATATCAGAACTACCTAGGTCAACTACACTTATTGATAGTACAGGATATGTTTAAGGTTCAGTGATTCATGTTTGTTACGTTTAAAGCGATGTAGCTAAATGTATGACACACCCTGTATCATTTCACAATAAACTTATGTTCATAAATATTTGTCAACGCTTCAAAAGCGTTGGATCAACATGAATCAGAAACGTGGTTAGAAACCTATGCTAAGGTGACGAAGCGCAACTTTATTAGAGCGGTGTTAGGTGCATGTGTTATAAAAATATAAATATGTGGCACATTCTAGCAGGCCCGCACCTAGGAAATTCTGGGCCCCAGGCAGCTGACAGAGTTCGGGCCCCTTTCGTGTTTCAAATATGTGCGTATATGTGCCTATCTAGCTCGGGCCCCTCACAAGTGCCATGGTTGCCACCCCCACCCCCCACCCCCCAGGTGCGGGCCTGATCCTTGCCATCCAATTTTTTAATAAATAGTTTTGAAACTAAGCTATATGTTGGATATGAAAACAGTTTACCTTCTTGATATATTTACACTCGTATCAACAACACATACCCAGTTACCTTCTTGATATATGCATACTTGTATCAACCACACCTACCCAGTTACCTTCTTGATATATTCACACTCGTATTAACAACACCTACCCAGTTACGTGCTTGATATATTCACACTCGTATCAAAAAACTCCTAACCAGTTACCTTCTTGATGCATTCACACTCGTATCTATCACACCTACCCAATTACATTCTTGATATATTAATACTTATATAAACCACACCTACCCAGTTAACTTCTTGATATATTTATACTCGTATCTACCACACCTACCCAGTTAACTTCTTGATATATTCATACTCGTATCTACCACACCTACCCAGTTACCTTCTTGATATATTCATACTCGTATCTACCACACCTACCCAGTTAACTTCTTGATATATTCATATTCGTATCTACCACACCTACCCAGTTAACTTCTTGATATATTTATACTCGTATCTACCACACCTACCCAGTTAACTTCTTGATATATTCATACTCGTATCTATCACACCTACCCAGTTAACTTCTTGATATATTTATACTCGTATCTACCACACCTACCCAGTTAACTTCTTGATATATTTATACTCGTATCTACCACACCTACCCAGTTAACTTCTTGATATATTCATACTCGTATCTACCACACCTACCCAGTTAACTTCTTGTGTTACGTGCTTAGGCTCGAATAAGCAGCAACACAGAAAGAGTGAAAACTAACAAGCTTGTATAACTTTAACAATGAATTTATTAAGTACAATTATTTAAATAAAACAAATTGAACTTACAGTTTTAGAGAATCAAATCCAACAAATTTAGAATTCACAAAATAATCCACTAATGGAATTGCAAGTCCTAATAAATAAATGTTCTAATAGTTCCAGGTTCGAATCTTGACGAGGTAATAATCCAAAATGGCTGACAATGTCACGTGATGCAGTTCTTGTTTTCAAATCATCCAGATGAAATTATGAAACATATGTCCTTTTCCAGATAAATAGAATAATTCTTCTTTTCCAACGAATTGACACAAGTCCAGAATAATATTAACACTCAAACATAAATACACACCCAATAACTTACAGCCCAATATTTCTACTACTGTCAGCTTCTAAAATACAGCTATATATATATTGTTTTTCCCTGTAAACAAGAGGAATCATGTGATTTTGGAAGGTCATGGAAAAAGTACCTTCTTCGAGTCACGTAGAGATAGAATGAACCAGAAGGAAAAATCAGCCACTAATAAAATGCTGTCCCCGAAACCAACCAATAGAATTGAAGACTTGTTGACAATGTCTAAAGCAAGGTCAGAGATTGAGGTAACCAAGCCAAGGTCAGCCTGTTTACCAGGAAAGTCCAGGTCAAGTGAATTTTCTAGAAAAATTTCCCATTTAAATAATAATAAACCCTAAATGACAAATTTGGATTTAATAATTAAAAATAAATAAAATTAAATCCAATAGCCGTAACACTTGATATATTCATACTCGTATCTACCACAACTACCCAGTTAACTTCTTGATATATTTATACTCGTATCAACAACACCTACCCAGTTAACTTCTTGATATATTCATACTCGTATCTACCACACCTACCCAGTTAACTTCTTGATATATTCATATTCGTATCTACCACACCTACCCAGTTAACTTCTTGATATATTCATACTCGCATCTACCACACCTACCCAGTTACCTTCTTGATATATTCATACATGTATCAACCACACCTACCAGCTACCTATTTGATATATTCACCTTCGTATTAACTACACATCCTAAATAAAGCAATGACTTGAGACAGTATTGTACTGTGTCAAACAGTCAAACATGCTTGACATTTTGTGAAGATTTTTTAAATGTTCTACCCTTATGTGTAAATATATTATTGTGATTGGTTATATCCATCTGCAAGTCCGTCAGTAAGTTCGTATGTCTGTGCGTCAGCCCGTCCATTACTACAATTTTCGTGAGGTCTCACTGGAAAGTTGTTTGGCAAATTTTCGTTCGACGATGACCTATTGCAGAAAAATGATCATAATATTACATTTAAGATACAAATAAAAAATAACTAATGATTTGTGTTGAAAGGATGCTTTTAAGATTCTGCCTTGACGTATTAAACGTAATTCCTTATGCAACTAATGGCTTTTACACTGAACCAACACTGCCACCAACCCCTCTTTTTTACATTCATTTTTTACAGGAAAGACCTATTTTGAATATTTTACTGTGACAAGACAGCTAAAAGAATCAGTATGTGTCTTATGCATGAATAACGTTCACTAGTACTATAACAAATTAGCATGCTTTTCATCACCCCTCAACCATCTATATTTTTAGATATTTACCTCAGTAGCAGACATATGTAAATACGTAAGCCATGTCGGCTGTTCCTTTGAACCCCATGTTACGCATTTAATCTCTAATGCTAGTCTAACTGTGACAGGCAGTCACCAACAAGCTTAACTCAACGTAGATCTAAACCACATTACAGATTTAGCTTATGTGTGAACTGAAAAATGCTAGTAATGTGATATTGAGAGAGAGAGAGAGAGAGAGAGAGAGAGAGAGAGAGAGAGAGCAATTTTAAAGCTATGGAGGAAACACGTCTAAGGTCCTAACCTCTGAACTGGGTGGATATCAGCGGGAGTAGAAGAAGCTATGGTTATAATACATTACATCTTTCAAGTCAGTCCATGGTCAGGGATATCAAACATATCATCGGCCCATTTCTGTTTTAGAATACAACGTTGATACATACGATGATGACAATATTTCGCAAGTTTTACATATATTCGACACAAGCCTCTAGTTTTTCGCTCCAGTTAGCTAGGGTCGAATGAGTAGTCGCATTGTAAGAAATATATGTGTCACAGCGCTATCTGTTGTCATAATTAGGCATTATTTTATGTTACCTTACGTGATGCTAACTTGCAACATGCTTGATGATACATTGTTGTCATGATGATACATTGTTGTCATGATGATACATTGCTGTCATGATTTTAGCTGGTGCAATCTGTATAACCTTTGATTTAGCATGTTTATAAATAGAATGCTAAAACTTATAATAACTTGACATATCATTTGCCATACGACAAACTACAGAATCATTTCAGTAGTCGGCAAATTGCAAGATTCAATGACGCAGAGGGAAAGTAGATCGAAACACGAAACACCTGAAACCAGTTACAACTATGCATCGAAGAAGATTAGAAAATACATGCCTATAAATATGGTGGTAATCTCATCTCCATAATAGGAAACATTCGGTATCCAGTCAATGCCGAAATGTTATTAGGTATCCAGTCAATGCCGAAATGTTATTAGGTATCCAGTCAATGCCGAAATGTTATCTTAGCAGTACTTTGCAAGATACTTGGTGGGAGATCAATAAAACAAATCGGCATAAAGGTTAATCATGTCTAGTGGCTTTCTGCAAAGTTCTATTATTTTGACGATGACATGCAATGCTTATGACAATAGTACCGTAGTAATACACGTGGGCGTTACCACTCTTCGCCAACTCGCACGTGGATCTAATCCAGCTAGACTTTAATGTCAATATTTTTATTTATCTTCAGTGCCAGACCTCACCGCACCCAGCTTAAAATAACACCATCATACATGCACTTATCATTTGAAGTGTGACCATCGTTTAATTCTTGCGCAAATAGTTTGGGTATTATGCATATTTTTAGGTACTTACAAATATTACTCATGTTCACTTTTGAGGAAAGTCAGGGCCCCATTCGAAATTTAGGACACCCCCCCCCCACACACACACACATATGACCTGATCCGTCCCTGATCTTTACACATTAGAGCAAAGCACTTAAATCCTCAGTACTTGTAATACTTCAATGACGTCTTGATACATGTAATATATATATATATATATATATATATATATATATATATATATATATATATATATATATATATATATATATATATATAATCACTACTATTCTATTAAATAATACATACAATAGGCTCCCGCAGAATCATTTTTGGGAGGGTCGGCGGGTGGGTGGGGTAAACATTTAGTGTGGAGTCATTCACTTTATAAAAATTAGATCCTTGCATAGTTTAGATATGTGATAATTTGATGAATGAAACGCTTGCCAGCTTTATGGCTGACACAGGTAGCTGAACCGCTTCGGTGGCTAGTGGTTAGAGCGTCCGATGCGGAAGCAGGAGGTCGCGGATTCGATCCCAGGTCGAGTCATACCAAAGACTTACAAAGATGGTACTAACAGCTGGCTCGCATGGCGCTCAGCATTAAGAGGTTAGTGTTAGGACTGGTGTCAGGATAATGTGATAATGTGAAGCAGCGGTTACCGTTAACCCTTAATGCCATCAACACCATATGCATAAACAAACCAAACTCCGTCTTGGTACATGGAACGTACGCACGCTCATGAACAAAGAAGATACACACATGCCCCAGGGAAGAACAGCCCTCATAGCCAGAAAAGTGGACCGAAACAAGATTGACATTGCAAGTCTTTGCGAGACACGTCTAGCTGATGTAGGATCTGCGTGAGAACTCGAGGGTGGATTCACCTTCTTTTGGAAGGGGAAAACCGAAGATGAACACAGAATCCATAAAGTCGGTTTTTCAATTCGTACTGCACTTTTCCGTCATTCCCAGTAGTTCCTACGCATGAGAAGGAACGCTTTATGCATCTCCGCGTCTCCCTCTCTATGTTGTGGTATGCCACTATCATCAGTTCGTAAGCGTCTACTTTTACAAGCAACGAAGGACAAGGAGGCCTTTTGCGAATGTTTTAATGTCCTCATAAAAGCTATCGCAGCATGAGACAAGCTCGTCGTACTTGGCGATTGTAAGGCTCGAATGGGCTACGACTACGAAAGCTGGAAAGGAGTATTAGGACAGTATGGAATCGGAAAAATGAACACGAATAGACTTCATCTACTGTTGAATGTGCAGAGAATAATCTGAATATGTCGAATAAGCTCTTCCGTCAGAAGAGCAAGTATAAAGAGACATGGATCAATCCCAAATCCAAACAATGGCATCTGATCGACAATGTCATCGTTCGTAACAGAGATGCTCACAATGTACAGATAATAGTCTTGAGAGCAGCCGAGTGTTGGACACACCGCCAATTAGTCAGGGATATTGTTGAACATAACATCGACTCACCATAGCACATAAACCCGAATAAAATTCACCACTGTGATGCTGAACCATCTACAGGTCAGAAAGCAATATCAAGTTCACATTGAAAAACAACTACTGACCGATCACGGACCTCTGACTGGTGACCCAACCGCAAAGTGACAACATTTAAGGACACGTTGAGTGAGACTGCGAAGGGCATCCTAAGACCCAAATAGAAAGTCCACCAAGACTGGTTCGACGAACGTAACGAAGTGATATGCATCCTCCTTCAACATATATGGGAGACCTATATAGAATGGCAGAAAGACGTTGACTCAGTCTCAACATGTGATCGCTTCAAACTCCTGCAGAGCAAAGCCCAGAGAGAATAACTCCTCAGTCTGCAAAATAGCTGCTCAGACCACAAAGCAGTGAAGTCCATCATTACGCCGACACCAACAACTCAATATGGTTTTTCAGGTCCCTGAAATATGTCCATGGATCGCCGAAGGCCTGCATCACCTAGATAATCTCTTCTGAAGAGACCACTATGATCAAGGACAAAAAGAGTATCACCGATGGTGGAAGGAACACTTTTCCAACTTACTGAACAAGCCCTCCACCGTAGACACTGCAGTGTCAGACACCATTATACTGAAGCCAACAATATCGGAGCTGGCCTTGCCCCCTACCACGGAAAAAGTCGAGTGAGTCATCAAATTGACAAGCTCTGGCAAGGCACCAGACGCAGATGGAATTGCTATTGAACACTTCACTGCAGCTGTCCTTAAGGTACTTAAGGCATTGCACCGCATCCTGATAAACATTTGGGAGGAGGAGTCCATGTTACAGGAGATCAAAGGCATAATGATTTTTACCTTATTAAAAGACAAAGAGAACAAAGCTGACTGAGGAAACTACTCAACCGACTAGTCGAAATATCTCGAAAGCCCTAAAGCTGGAGGCCCAATATGGTTTCAGGCCAGATCGAAGCTCGATAGATATAATCTTCACAGTGAGACAAATACAAGAAGACTTTACGAAAGCCTTCGATACGGCCAACATAGATGCCTTATGGGTCATCTTAGCACGATTCGGTTGCCCGAGGAAGTTCATTAGTATGATCAGATTTGTCCACGATGTCCTGAGGAGACTTGTTCTCTACAACGGGGATATCTCTGAGTCAATCAACGTTCTACTATCCAACATATTCACATGTGTCATGAAACATGCTACATTTGATATCCAGAAAGGAATGTTCATGAAGTACAGACTGGAAGGCTCTCTCTTCGACGTTTTCAGACTGAAAGCGAATCCAAAACAGTAGAGAAACCTTTTCTTTAAGCACTTTTCGTGGATGACTGCTCTCATGACACAGAGCCGATCTCGAAGACACCAAGCTGAAGTCTCTGATCACTTAAAGTACCTTGGCAGCATCATATCTTCTTCTGATGGATTGCTAGACAAAGAGATAAAGGCACGTATTGAATTTTATCACTGCGACGCCTGAACGCTTGCGTGTCGAGTCGCTTGAAAATCAAACTTTCCACCAAGATAAAGGTATAAAGAAGTTGTGCTAACCAACCTCCTAAATGGATGTGAGACCTGGACAACTTACAATAAGTACATCAAGCAACTTGGGCGCTTTCACACAAGAGCCCTGTGCTATATTGTGGGCGTAAGATGTCAAGCGCCGATCACGACAGCCCAAGACCGGTGGTAGGGTCATGTCATCCGTATGGACGAGTCTCAAAAGCCACGTCAGGTTTTGTATGAAGCGCAATGTATTGGACACAGAAAAATTGGTTGCTTGAAGAAAAGAATCAAAGACTCCATGACGGCCAGCGTCAGATGCTGCCCAATATCTATGATAAACCTCGAGTCCTGTGCCAAGGATAGACCTCGCTTGCGTGTAGCTGATGGTAGATGCTCGCAGAACGAACATCGCCGACGACAGGGAACGTATGACAACCTCCAAGTCAAGGACCAACCTATGCCTCCTACGTACACAATTACTCTAGGACATTCTCATCTTGTATCAAACTCATCAGCCACATGAGGGTCCATCTGCGAAGATCAGCGCAGGATTAACGTCATCGGGCCCCAGTGTGTCTTTGTTTCTGTGTGAATATATCATTGATACATCGGGTACAGGGACTGCTATGTAAACAGAAAGTATCATATCAGAATAAAGGTGTATTATGATCCATGTTTTCTTATTTTAGATCCCATATATCTTTGTAAAGGTATAGAAATAAAAATGACTAGTGTGTAAACGTTTTCTAGTCTACTCTAAATTTATTTAAGAATATACAATTATGGAAAATGAAATGTCAAAATTTGGAAGAGAAGAAAGGAAATATTTATATATAAATGAATACAAATAATCGTGATGTATTGACTTGATATCATATACATGCTCATTGGTTAATATCAGAGGGAATCTTTGCGGACAATGTCTGGAGGAACATCTGTAAGGAAAATGTATGGGTGAATCTGTACAGAACATTTTTAATAACTCATAATTAAAGAGTAGGAGAATACCACGATGGTACAGTTTACATATGGAATCATTTATCTTTTTGGTTAAAATCGTTCGCATCTGGACTACACGACTAAATCCAGCCAGTAGTTAATATATCAGAATGTTGAGACCGCTAATTAACTGTAAAATATGTGAATTTAACATTGAGGCTATACTGTTTGAAATCTGCCGTTGGATGCTTAGTGAGTAGTATATTCAGAATAATGGATCATACATAAATTGTAATATATTACTATTCATTGTTAACACTAGGCTTTCGACCTAATTAAATAAATTCATAGATAAATTGTAGAAATTCGCACTTCAGATTTGTCGTTACTCTAAAATATACTGGTTCAGTTATGTTCGAAACATTGTTGCTAAAATTTAAAACTACTAGATCAATTAATCAAAAAGGAACCAATTAGCAAACAACAGTTATTAACTATATAACACTCAAATTATACAATCAATGCGAAGTTACCCACTACCAACACCAATTTATATACTATTCAACACTCCGTTTGGAATGCTGTCACCTACATTCTAAATTCCATATTATAAATTCAAAAAGCTTTTTGAAGTGCCCATCACACATTAATCTACTATCCAGTACCCAGTGATATAATATTCAACACACCACAGGGCTACTAACCAACAAGTTGTTGTAGTTACCAATAACGAATACTAACCGAGGTCAGCATGTAAATATAAGAAGGGGTAGAAATCACATATTATACCTTTAACTTTTTAGTTACTATTTATTTTCGAATTTAGTTGTATTAATTTCATTTATAATTTTCCTTTCTTAATTTTCCTTTTGATTTTTTTGTCCGTTTTAAAATTTTAATTTTAAATTTTGTTTAGATTCTCATACAATTTGTATTTTAAAAGTTTATTTATTCAATTTTTAAATTTGGTTTTGAGATTTTAAAACAAAATTTTTTAGTTTAAATTTTTTATTTTGTTTTACAACGTTTTCATTTCTGTGTTAATATTCAGTTTAAATTTCTCTTTTCAATTATTATTTTCAACTTTTACTTTTTGCTCAGGGTGATTAGAAATGCTCATCGTTGAAGAAGCATTTTTATCGTTTGACTGATAGTAGTTTTATAATTCTCCATTTGCCAGAGAATGCAGCAATGTTGTCATAATTCCTGTTTCAGTCTCTGCCTCAAAATGTACTGTTCATTTCAAAACGCTCTAACGACATTCACACACGGTATCGAAGATTTCCGTTTATTTATTTATATATATATATATATATATATATATATATATATATATATATATATATATATATATATATATATATATATATATATATATATATATAGTTTTTGTAGTCGATTAGTAACATTTGTAAAAACATTAAAGCATTTCAGTGCAGTTTGGTTACAAGTTTTTCACCAATTTTTCAGAAAAGTCGTTTGGAGATTTTTCCTTCTTTTAGTAATGTCAGTCTCCTCTTACTTGCACACTTCTGAATTTCTAAATAATTTCTAAATGCTAATTAATGTTAGTTTGATTTTACTTGTACAAAATTGTGTTTCTAATTGAGTAGTAATGTTCGTTTTCACATATCTGTCCAATAAAGTATTTCTTATTGCGTAGTAAAGTCCGTTTGTACAAGACAATGTTTCTAATTGCATATTTTTGGGAAGAAACAGACAACTTTAGTCCGAACCACAAAACACCCTTAAGAAACATATGAATGCTCACACACGATAACAGCCATGTTCGTCCTAGTAATGTTATACAAAAATATACTAAATTTTAGTATTTGTTTGATAATATAAATTATTTAAACCATCTTTTTCAGTCAATGAAAACTTTTCTACAATCTTATCTCAGAACAGATCAGCTGTGTCTCCCAAAACAAAACAAACAAAAACTGACGCTGACTTGAAATATTTACACCGAAGTTGATTCCTGTGAAACATATTCAATACCATACTCAAGCAATATTGACTTCTCTCTCTCTCTCTCTCTCTCTCTCTCTCTCTCTCTCTCTCTCTCTCTCTCTCTCTCTCTCTCTCTCCTGGTGCTGTCTGACTTGCAAATATATTTGCTGAGACTATAAACAAGTAGAGAGAAAGCATGAGTTACTAAAACATCATTTACTCAAGAGTTGTGTCCCTTGCAATATAGCTTGATTACATTACACTGCCAGACAGATGGACAGACACGGCAATATAAATTGTACATCACATATATCGTTGAAGATACTGGATTCGTGATAATGATATTTTAATAATATTTATTGTACTGATAGGTCACCATTAAAAAAAATTTATATGTCCTACAGTATTTGATTTTTGTATATAGTCCAGCCTTCATCTTCATTCATAGATTTGTAACTACTCTTAAACTTAAATTTGTTGAGCGCTGATGTAAAACTATCAATTCAGAGGACTGGATCTCATAGGAGGGCTGTATATCAGGACCCGATCCCATTCAAGGGCCGTATCTCATATTCGTATATAGCCTATGCCATTCAGTTATGTTTGCTTTCTATTATCTTTCTATTATTATATTTATGTTATAGCCAACTCCAAAATAGAACATATACAAAATAGTATTGTAGGGGATCGAACAACCGCATAGGAATCACCACTAATGTTCATTCAACCGATGACCGTAATAAACTATAATACAATTTAGACATAGCAGCGCCTTTTCACAGGAAATCGTTTTAAAATGAACACTCAATGTACCTAACTGTTTGATAAACGGATTGTGTTTAATATGACGCGTGCTCTTTTAACGATAACCGCAGAAAGTTGGCTTCCAAAAACATCGTGAAAATGCGATGCCGACATGATAAGATTTATTTTGTTTTCCAAATGGAATATAATGAAAAATATTAGCAAGAATTAACATTCCTGTCCAGAAAAGCAGGCGGGAAATGCGAGGAGAGACCCTCAACCTCACAGTAGACAAGATAGCATGTAAATTTAGTTCAGTACATACTACATTATCCAGCTCACAATTCACCCCAGCATTGTTTAGGCATTCATCTCATTGTCCCAGCGCTAACATTAGAAGACTTGTGTCTGAATTACCTCCAAAAATGTATGCAATGACAAAACAATCACCGAAGCAGCGTGCTTGTTCACAGCCTGGAAGGTGCTGTTTTGAAGCACACAAAACACGTACTTCATGTTAGGTACAAGATAGTTTTGTGATGGAATACAGCTTCAAAGGTGACGTTAGTAATTAGTGGTTGGCTACTGTGGGTCGATATTATCCATGTTAAAAAATGAGAGGGAATATAGGGTCAAGCCAATTTATAGAGTCACTGGGAATTTAACATGGTGTGACAGTATAGTTTCAATAGAAATAAAACTGGAGCGACAATAGGCAAACACTGGCAACAGCTGTTTGGAATTGATGGATATATGTGGAGAGTTGTCTGACGAGAGTGTTGATATACAGCTCGGATGTCAGAGATATTTTGGGGGAAAGAAAAGATGACCAATGCAATGTTCTGTATATTAACTCAGTGGTGTTAACACAACCCCAATGGCCGCTTTCTTTTGATGGTCACTCCATAGCATCGATATTTCTTTTTGTTACCATGTTTGTTTGTATGTGTATTTGTTGTCTATGTTTATGTTTTATTTGTGTATGTCTGGCTTGCTTCTTATCTACATTGGACCTAGATACAGTATCGCGTATTGAGGTCAATTCGAACACGATTAAGTGCCCGCTCGATTGAGATCAGCTACTTGCAACACCTTTGCCTTTTTGTCTTATTGTCCAGTACTGAGACGTTCCCAATTTCCATTCCCATTGCCACTGTAAGGTTCAATCATTTTATTTTCCCATTTATCCTATACGTGTGTGACCCTACAATAGGATTTACCCTATATTCATTTTCATCTTTTAACAAGGATGACCCCATAGACCCTCAGACACCCCCACCCATACTGACGTTGCATGAAGATCATATTTTATTGCTTCTGTTAGTCGCTGATATAGGTTACTTCAACAGGGTTTGGTATAAAATGCTGGCGTGATTATGGATGATTGGTATGGTATTGTATAGCACGGCGACACATGTGCGTTATTTATGTAGCTGACTCAGGCCGAAGCTCAAATTTTACCTTTCTCGTCACGAGTTCGGCATGCTAACCGACTGCACTATTACGATTACATTATTCGTCGTGTACGTACCATCTTTGTTGATTATTTGTCGTGTACATACGATCTTTGCAGATTACATTTCGTATACATACGATAGTTATATAGTGTTCTCGGTGAACATACCATCTTTGTAGATTATTTTTCGTGTACATTCCATTTTTATAGTATTTTTCGCGTAAAGTATATCACTGAAATTTCCGTTTGCGAGATATCTTTCGTATCGCTTAATTGGCATAAACAATACTGTGTGCTGAAATTAATCCATGTAATAATAGCGAGGTCTATATTTAGTCATTTTTTTAGTTTTCTTTGGGAAAACGTATCTCATTTTTATTATATTTTATTGGTATAAGCTTTCTAAATAACTCATACACAGAAGGAGACAAATTGACCCTCCTTAGTATACAGTCGTAAACTTCTGGCAAAGTACATTGTCACAAACAAGTGGCTGAACACAAATATTGAAAACAAATTTAAAGATTTACTAAAGAGATAACAACAGATAATTCATACAATTTCTAAACATTAGAGACATTTAGCATATCTGACAATATACCAACAGTAGGATCACACTGATTTGTCTCTGTTCTAGGTGCTCTAATCAAAGCCGAATGATAGCGCAATGTTAGCAAACTGTTACGGCGTATATCAGTAATTAATACTTTACGTTGATTTCGAATGAAAAGAGGTTTATAAGATAATACACGTGCAGATCTTAATTAAGTTCAGATGCTTATTTAGAACAGCGAAATGAACGACCAGGCAAAGTCCAACGAGAAAAAGCATTGTGAGGAGAATGATTATACAAAATGATTCTTGATAAACATTGATCACGCAAGAATGTCTGTCTTTGCTAAATTACTGGCGTTAAGATCACCGCAAAGGTATGGAAAGTAGAAATTAAAATTATTGATTTTTAAAAATATATATAGTGATTATAGAATGTTTTAGGAATCGGTATTGTCATAGGATGGCCAGGGTAGATGTAGAGGTGAGGTAGAAATGAAAATAATGTTTAAACTATATTAAATGCATCTTAAGTAACAAATGTTAAAGATACAAATTAGGCAGCTAAAACAGATTAATCAATAACGACAATCTCAACGCACTGGTATATCTGGCAAGGGTGGAAACATTTTTCGATATCTGCGCTTGTTCACACGAATCGACGTCAGCTGGAAGATGCCTTTATAAATTTCATGATCTCTAACGAACGTCATCGAGCTATCCATGTAGAGTAGTGGAGTTCTCCACATTGTTGTAATTGAAGATCCTACTTTACCTTATAGACATATTCAGCAGGCCAACAAGGCCACCGTAAATGAGCATGGAGAATGCTATGCCTTTACACGTAAAGACCTTGATTGATTGCGATAGGCGTTCATACCGGATCTAGTAAAAACTGCAAATAAATTATTTTTTTTATCAGAATCAAAGCATTTTAATTACTCGACGAGACCATTTTATTTTACTGTGTGCCCAAAACAACTACCGAATAACTCCTTCCATCACAATTACCTGTCCTTACATGCGAAAATGGTTCTTGTCATTTGATTTTATGACTCTATGAAACATTACTTGATTTATTTGTTTGTTTCAGTACATGTATTTTCTTGTTCATTTTTATACGTTATTATTGTGTGCAAGCCCAATTACATTTTCTATAAATGCAATCATATGGTACTATTTGTCAATAACAAGCAAAATTAATACCTTTTCTAATTAATTAATACCTTTTGTAATTAATTAATACCTTTGTAATTAATTAATACCTTTTGTAATTAATTAATATCTTTTGTATCTAATTAATACCTTTTGTAATTAATTAATACCTTTGTAATTAATTAATACCTTTTGCAATTAAATTAATACCTTTTGTAATTAATTAATACCTTTTGTAATTAATTAATACCTTTTGTAATTAATTAATACCTTTGTAAGCCACATTGCTTTTCAGTGGGATAATAAACACGTATTCAGACATATCAGCTATTGCCAAGAAGGGGTGGGGAACATGGTGTTGATTTGACAATGTTAGATGGAGCGTTCTGTACTTTGGTTTACATCTAAGCAATCCATATATACCATATATACAGTTTACCATTTATAGAGTAATTGCAGCAATCATTATGATATTTCCTTAGTTGTGTTTTGAAGCATAATGCTTCAGATCTTATCACTTAGGTCTCTTCCACCATGCTTAATGGCGATGAACTCAAATGACTTGGCATCTCACTAATTTATCTCAGCGAATGGTTTGAAAGTTCATATTTTACAATTTGATGGACTTATGCCTACCTTACTTTAGGTTTTAATTATATGTCTTCTTAGAGGAATGTTGGGCAAATTTTGTCATTTTCATCTCTTTTTCGGTAATAATAAATGTACATATAGATGGTCACATAGACCGTTTACTCACTAATTATATAATATGACACGACTGATAATATATGTATTTCAGGGTTAAATCGAAGAGCAATAAATGGTGACATTACAAAAAATGATTCTTATTAGGCAGCTTTATTTTTTTTTCTACTTCAGATTTTCTTAAATAAAGCTCAGATATTTAAATGTTGCCTGAAATTCACCATTGCTCTTTTAGTGAACATGAACTTGCAATATAATTAAATATTCACTGATGTAATCTTGGACAAACCTAACTACTTACGTATTAAACTACTATTTCTAGGCTGTCAAGAAAATCTAAAGTGGATATAGGACCCAAGCTATTAATAATAAGGAAAAAGAGAACCAGTCTGGAAATGGGTGAAAATAAAACATATTATATATGACTTTGGCTGACCAGGATTGGTTAATAATGTATTTTATGTTTACAGAAAAATACTATTGTGAGAGCTTATTCCAGTTGTAAATGAATACAATATAAACATTGTTTTATTGATGAAATGTCAGTCCTTTAACAGTCTTGGTTTTAGAACACTCGTTCAATAAATTAGCACCTAACTCTTTGGTGCGGCATTGAAAGCACATGTTTCAAACGCATGCAGGTCCTAAAATGCCGCGGCTCAAATCCGTTCCTCTAAATAGAAGCTGACATCCAGGTTTCATCTATACTGATAAATATAGGGTCGACCATGAGCACTCAAAATATTTAAGTTATTGAATTTTTAGTATAATGGTGCATGCATATGTTACTAAGGGAACTGAATTAGTACCGTGATTCATATAAAGAGCTTACATTTAGACAGTCCAAATATAAGATTTAAAAGAAATTTAAAACTTTCTGTTATCTGCAATTACGTGTGTTCCTCTCTTAATGTTATTTATATGTCCATCAAAGGTCAATACGCCGTGATATCAGGAGTTCATCCGATGTATGGCTGAAGTCGGACAAGACTAATTACCGAAAATTAACTAAAAAGCAAAAAAACGAACAAAACGCAATTAAAATATTTGCACCCGAAACTGTTTGTGAAGAAAAACAAACTGAATTATTCGATTAAATATTTAGTACTGGAAATGAGAATTTATAACGTGTATAAACAACGCTATCAAATGAAAGCATTACGTAATATTAGTAAGCTCAAGATAACGTTGGGCTAAGAAAGGCATCAGTAATTTAGATTTCCGAATGGGAACTTTTCGAGAACCACTAAGGGTACTAGCGGCTTTGATCAGGTAAGGAGCCGATTTGCAAAAATACAAATAAAATGTAAAACATAATTGTTTTGTCAGAGAGTAGTACAAACTCTTGCCTCTCTATCCTGTCTTTTCACTTGATGTATATATTATGGTTACTTTATCGTGGCATTGACAATTTTCAAGGGGCATGTTTATAAGATTGGGCACTGGTGACTCCTTGAATCTGCAAAATAGCAACTTAAGCATTAGGAATGGATACTACGTCATCGATTCAGAGTCATTTGTATGGACATTAACACTACTATAAAGTTGTAATATTACTAAACAAAATAGCAATTGATTTCATTAAATGCATTTCAAAGAGATGAATACATAGTAAACGTGAAAAGAATATAAAATGTCATTTCTCATATCATTTAAAGTTTTGTTAGAAAAAAAACATTATTCCGAACTCAGAACATAATAGTTATGTCCACACAAAACTATAGTATGTTGAATAACCAATTCACATAATGGTCTGCCGATTTACCGCTCACATAATGGGTCGATTAACTGCTTCATGTAATTGTCTATCAACTCGTTCACATAACCACCAGGTGATTAAACTGTTCACATAACAGTCTGTCAATTAATACATTGGCATAACGGTCCAGTAATTAACCCGTTCAATATAGTGTTCAGAATAACACTCACTGCATATAAAAATGCAATATAAACTGCTTTAGATATATGCGTAAATTGACAATCCTTACAAGACATTCAACTTTTCTAAACGTAAGCGAAAATGACAATTTATTGTAGAAAAATATAAAATGTACTGAAATTAATCATGTGTTTTCTTAAGATGAGCAATTAAGAATAGTTCACTAAAAGCTACGAATGCCACATCATAATCAACAAAACAAAGTAAGATAAAAATAGAAAATATGATCATTAGTTATCCTTATTTATTTGCCGGTGTTAGTTTATGAGTCGCTTGAACAGATCATACTAAAGTGAAGATTAATAATTTTATAAAACTTTGAGATCATTTTTTAAATTCTATATCAATCGTTTTCTGTATAGTATGTTACTGTATATGAGTCTGACCATGTTTTATTAAAGAAATGAAGCTATCTTTTAGCAGACGACTAACATTAAGTGAAAATTTTGAATTTGTTATTTTAAACACCATTCCAGTAGTCGTTGTTACATGTTACAAAACAGATATGCAACTCGGAAATAAAGAAAACATGTGTAAAAGTCTTTGTTTGTTTTTATGTTTCTTTCTTACTACGTGGCTGTCTTTCCGTCTGTTTGTGTAACAATTACACCGAATCATGCCATATATAAATAGTGCGTTGAATGTTTAACTTTTAAACTTGTTTTGACACAATGTAAGATCTTCCTGCTGACTTATTAAAAGGTACTGTTAAGTACACGATACGGCATGTGTTTGTTTGTTTTTAGGCAGGTATTTGCACGTATATATCTCCAGTTAAAATGTATAATGTCCCAACTGTTAAATTCACAGTATCCCCATAGTGCCCCTATAAACACTGCCGAGAATTTAAACGCGAGTACACAAAGAAACGTGTTGAATTCCTATACTGATATTCATGTCATTTAGTGGTGAATGGATTATATCAGAAACACCTGTTGACAGAAAATGACAGATTATTTTACGATGTCATTAACTATTTTGCAGACTCATGCACCAAGCTAAGGTTGAATGCAATAAATATGCGGCATGCTTTCCACGAAAACGTCAGAACTAAAATGGCTAATAAGTCTCAAGGCAATGTTTTGTCGCTTGAGGCAATTTTCCGTTTCTGACTGTTTTTGAAGTCCTTAAATTTATTTGCCCGCTTTTTGATTTTTTGTAGCCGTTACAACTTTGATCGTGTAAATCGTTCTCTGATAAATAAATTTCCGTCTGTTGATTCTGAACATATCCCAGATTCATTCTTTGTATTTTACAGTTATATTTTCAATCAATGTACTTTTAGGGATCAATCTAATAACAACTTAATTTCATCATTTTGCAAGAGAATATCTTTAAACTCATAAACCTTGCTGTTTCGAGCTTTTCTGCTGGTGTCAACATTATTGAAATCAGGTATACATATTGCGGCAGATGGAAAAAAGTTTAGTTACTAGTCCGTGTTTCAGCGGCGCGAAAAGAGTGAAGAAATAACATTTGGATTATACGTACTACCTGAATATTTCTCTCTCGACATCATGAGGGAAATAGTGTGTTGAACAGATTAAAACGTAAAGATATTTAATGAAGTATTACTACCTAAACTGTCATTCTTTAAGTGAACTATATTTAATTTTACAGATATAATTGAATATATGCGGAAAACTGAGTGCACTAGCTCCAGCTAGGGATCCGAGTGTCAGAGATTAAGATAAGTACAATAAACAACGAACTGTCGAACTGTGCAAAACTAGTTTTAATTAGACTAAGCACGTTTGATTCTACACGAGACTTTTTCACAGATAAAAACCAAATAATAAGGCAATATAAGACGTAGAACGCTGTTAGGTTACACGATTTAATATGATAAAAGCTTGAAAGCTTATTTTTGTTGACCTGGTTGGGTTCAACTTGATGTTGTTGCTGACACATATTTTATACTGACATATATATCGATGAACCATATCGCCATGTCCTATATAGTTTAAATTTGCGCAACCGCAAATTATATCCGGATATTTCATTGTTGTGTTAGTAATTGTGGGATATGTGGTGACTAATAAGCAAATTGAAGGAAATATTTAAATGAACAAATACTGGCTGTCAAAACATGTCGATGTTATTTGTCCGTGGTATTTTCTTTCAGTCTCCTACATATCTTACATTTGATGTGATACCTTACATTCTCTGTTTTGCACGTTCTGTTTAGACCATGTATGTTCCATTTTTCGCTAGTGGCTGTGCATGAATATGTGCTGGTCTCTGTCCTACGTTTGACAGGTTGTGCGCCATTTATCGCCACATGAGCAAGATTTACTAGGGTGGTCTTAATTAGAGTTAGCTCAGCTTTAACTAAGATGTGTTTGAAGTTTTTTTTTGTCTCCTGTAGGCTACTACTGGTTTATTCAGGAGGAATATCTTGAGTGTGTCGATCTATTCCATATAATACACCTCGATCTTTTCATACACGCGTTAATATAATGTATTTCTCTCTCTCTCTCTCTCTCTCTCTCTCTCTCTCTCTCTCTCTCTCTCTCTCTCTCTCTCTTTTGACAATCACTTCTGGGTTTGTATAAGACATTAAATAGCTCATATAAACTCATAAATTCTTTTTTCAATTTTTTAACACTTAGAGTTTGTGTTATAATCTAGCTAGTATTTCTGTTAAATTTCAATATAATACAACTGAAAAGTTTGGATAACTTTAAACACGTGTATTGTTTTAGTAAAATTAAACAGAATTTGTACACATTAAATCAGAGTTGAAATGATATTTGAAGATTACTTTACCAAAGATATACGTTCAATGTGGAGTTAAACATTGCGGACAACACAGGTTCCACAATAATCTAAATGCAGCTAAATTAAATTAAATAAAGATGGAAAAGATAGCAAAAATATAAGTTTTATGCCGAAAAGACCAACACACTCGAATATGTATTATTTTCTGAGTGGTGGCAAAATATCGTTGCTGTGGTGGTATATACTAAGATGCGAGATTTTTGTTCTTTGAAATATATTCTGCAAAACCAGTAATGTTTGAAAACTTACATGAGTGCTAGTGGATCATATGATTGCATTTATATGGTGTAACGCAAACTCAGCGAATGTAAGAAAATTTTAAGTCAAATCATACGGGAGCCATCCGAAATGATGTTAAATGAACATCAACCTGTACTAATACCTAAGTCTAATGTATCACTTTCAGACAAAACGATGCTTCCTGATGTTTCACCTGACAATACAATACAAGATGAAACATCATGATGATTTTCATATATCATAATTTGAATAAAGAATAATTTGTCTAAGAAACCTAACCATTACTGGTGTGTAAAGAGACGGTATAGGGATTAATATAACGGTTTAAATTAGGCAGATGTAAGCACGTAAATCATATCCACGTGAATGACATAAGAGCTGCTTGTTGAGAACTAGCAAGAATAGAACCCTGGTTTCTTATTCGTTTAAGCTTTTGGATCTATTAGCGGGTTTGCGCAACTGTTTTACGCATATTTGGCATGGCTTATATGGGCAGCTGGTTTATCAGATGGTACTATTGGTTTTGTGGTTATCAAAATGTATTTAACAATGTTGTAAATCATGAAACATTTAATCGCCTTATAGATAAAATATCGCTAGAAGGAGATGAAGACTCATTACAGAAACAAATAGTCTCAAGACCTGATACAATCGTTCCAAATAACAGCTGAACAAGATTTTTAGAACTAGGGAGACAATTGCGAGAGAACGAGATATCATAGAAGCTCCTGAGAAAGTCAACGATTACAAGATAAAAGCTAACTCTCTAGGGACTAGTTTATTCTTCATCTACATAAATCTTCATTATATGAACGGGAACCTATACTAGAATAGAATATTAGATATATTGCTTCAGCCATATCGACATCAGGTAATATAACTTATGCATATCATACATACACTATGTATCGGTGTAGCTTACAATCACATTTCAAATGATTCAAAGAACAATATTTTCAACTGCATCTAACTATAAGATAGAAACCAATACAATTCTAGCACTGGTTTTAAAATCCTTGAGATGTAAATGAAAAAAGTCAAAAACTGACTGCCTTGTAATAATTATGCTGAAGAAAGTATAGATATTGAATATTAGACAAATAACATGTAGTGATCATACCGACAGTTATACTGACCACTTAACCAACTATAATTCTAAATCATATGGTTTTAGCAGTCCGAGATCTTTACAGACAAGTACTGAATCGAATATAGTGTATGGGGTTTTAAAGCCTACTAATTAGTATATTTTTCTGAGTCAGATAAACCGTACATACAATACTTAACTTCTTATTCTACGTTGATAGAGCCCTTGCAGTTACAATTGCATTTCACGGTGATTCAATTCATATAATAATAATAATAATAATAATAATAATAATAATAATAATAATAATAATAATAATGATGATGATGATGATGATGATGAGGAGGAGGAGGAGGAGGAGGAGGAGGAGGCATTTGTATAGCGCCTAATCTTATATAGCGCTTACCACATCTATAAAGATATGACTACAAAAAACAAGAAAAAAAAACCCCAACCAAACACCATTCAATTAGAAAAAATAAAAAAATGCTGAAAATATTTATGGTCGGAAACATTATTAGGTCTTTAAGTTTGTTGTTGCAGTCGAGAAAGGTGCATTTTAAGAGCACTCTTGAGAGGGATCCCTGTATATTTGTGTCTAATTTAAATAGGTAATTTGTTCCACTGTGTAGGGCCCTGGTATTACAAAAGAACGTTGTCCATATGACTTTGTTTTCACAGTGGGAATAATGAGTATACAATTGTCAGAAGAGGAGCATAAGTATCTTGATGGTGTGTACACAGGGGTAAGGCCAGATGGGTATGTTGGACTCGAGTCTGTCAGTAAAACGTAGCACAGAGAACAAATGTGTTTGATTCGAGATCGAACGGATAGCCCGTATAAGATACAGAGCAACGGGGAGGTGTGTTCTGATCGTGGTACTCTAAAGGTGCTTCGAGCAGCTGTGTTTTGAACTTTTTAAGTCTCTGGAGTAGATATTGAGACGAACCAGACATAATTGAGTTACAAGAGTTCAGTCTTGAAAGTACTAATGAACACACAAGTGTTTTAGTGGCATGAATTGAAATATATTTGAGAATGGAGCTGATGCCTCTCAGCTTAAGATATGCAGACTTGCATATGTTCATGACATGTTGGTGCAGTGTGAGAGTACATCCTAGAATAATACTTAGGTGTCCTATTGACTGTGTTAAATTAATGTTGGTGTTGCTGCTACTTATTGTTCGAGGTTGTATCATCATTCATCTGCATGTCACATGTCGTCCATGTTTTCACATCAGAAATGCAACTCTATACTCCTTGGATGGTTGCATCAACTTCGGTTGGGTGGCTATACTTGTATAGTTGGGTGTCATCAGCGTATAATTGGTGAGACACTGGATGATGATGATCTATGACACTTGAGAACTGCTGAGTACGAAGAGAACATGTCCAAGAACAGACCCCTATGGAACACCACAACATAGATCAACTGGTCTAGAATGTATTCCATTTGCAGATACAATCTGTGTTCTGATGACTAAGTAGTACTTGAAGCACTGTAAGGCTATTTTCTGAATGCCATCAACATCCTGGAAACGGTGAAATAATATATCATGGTCTATTGAATGCTGCTGACAAATCAAGGAAGGTGAGGACTGTAATCTTTCCACTATCCAAAGCAGGGAGAATGTCATTAAATACTTTCAGAAGAGTAGTTTCAATACAGTGGCAAGGGCGATATACAGAGGTACATTGCTAAAAAGACTGTTTGAATTCAATTGAAATACAAGCTGGGTTAGAACAACATTTTCTAAGATTTTTTTATATAAATGGAAGATTATAAACTGGGCGGTAGTTCTTTAAATCGTTATGGTCAAGTGTCGGTTTCTTCAGTAGAGGCTTTACGATGGCAGTTTTGAAAAATGATGGGAATTCCACGCAGCAGTTATGTTGGAAATGGATTACGTTCATAAGACTTTGGTGCACTCTTCATGACAATTGTCCGTAGTAAATCAACAGAGACATGTTCACATACTCCTAATGGTTGTCGCTGAAATTCTGTATCATAAATGTATGCTGACGAGTCATTTGAAATCGTGTTGTCAAGCGAATCTCTAATGGCTTGTACTTTGTCATTGAAGAAATTTGCAAAAAAGGTCTAGATGGTCTACTGTAGAGAAGGTAGTTGGAAGTGGTGTACATTTGTTCCTTGATATTAGTTTGTTAGTTATCTCAAAGGGCTCTTTGCAGCTGGAACTCTCCGTGATCTGAGTACTGTAGTGGGATAATGTTGTTAAATGGAGTATGTTTTTGATGTTCTTTTTAGTGGCTTCATAAATTTGTTTATGAATAGTGATTCTGGTGGAAAACCAAAGCCTCTCCGCTTTTCGGCGATGTCATTTAGCAGTGCGAAGCTGGTTCCTAGCACTGCTCTACCATGGAGAACACTTTTGTTTATTGATACTCCGCATTTGGTGGCTGGGGCATATTTTTCAAGCAATGAATGCAGGCAGTTATCGAGGTGTTCTGCTCTAGATGTAAGTAAGTTGTTAGGTTTTCTTGGATGTCATGCATTAATTTGGTTCTATTTATCATACAGACGTTTCTCTTAGTAACAAATACAGGTGGAGGGTTAGGGACTGATACGTCGAGATGGCATATAATGCAGAAGTGATCTGATGCAAGTTCGTGGGTTACAAGGGTGGGTTGCAGAATATTATCATCAGGTCTATTAAGAAACCAGTCTGAAATGTGACCGAGTTTATGGGTGGGTTAGTTAACTGACTGTTTAAATGGAGAAAATAAGTTTGAGAAACCGCGCTGATATTATTCTACTAGACTCGAAAACTTAAACTGTAAAAGAATCTCTACTGCATAATATAAAACATACGAAAATGAAAAATACTATGATACGTTCACATTGGCATTAATTTGGTTCTATTTATCATATGGAGGTTTCTCTTAGTAGCAAATAAAAGTGGAGGGATAAGGACTGAAATGGCATGACATTTTTAAGAATGCTTCATGATATAATCATTGACATGGATTGTACAACAGTTTTAAAAATTTAATTAATTGAAACAGGTCAAGTATGTACTAATACCACGATAACGGATATTAAGAAAATTGTACATACTTTAAATTTAGATCATGTCTGAGTGCTAAAGGACACGATTGGCATCAAAATGATTACAATTAGACGTTAAAATAGGTAAACATTTACTAGGTAAGAAGGTTAAAAAACACCTTTCAATGGTAGTATATAAATATTTAAATTATTCATTTCAGTAATCCATAACAAATATGGCACAAATCTATATATTATCAATATTATCCCTTCATCGTAAATACTTCCCACCATGGAAGATGATTAACCAATTGTAAACAGACTCACACTAAACTGTAACCAGCTTTTACGTGTGAATAATGCAATCAGACAAAGGTAATGGTAGTGCAAGACAAAGACAATGCTAGTGCAAGACAAAGGCAACGTTAGTACAAGACAAAATCAACGCTAGTACAAGACAAAGGCAATGCTAGTACAATACAAAGACATTGCACGTACAAGACAAAGGGAATGCTAGTACAATACAAAGACAATGCAAGTAAAATACTAACAATGCTCGTACAAGACAAAGACAATGCTAGTACAAGATAAAGGCAATGCTAATAGAAGACAAAGGCAATGTTAGTACAAGACAAAGACAATACTAGTACAAGACAAAGGCAATGTTAGTACAAGACAAAGACAATACTAGTACAAGACAAAGGCTATGCTAGTATATTTGTTTATATCTCAGAAGATAAAGATTCGGAAAGCTTAAACTATTGCATACCATCTAGTATCTAAATTATGTAATATAATCACTCAGTATCTAGTATCTAAATTATGTAATATAATCACTCAGTATCTAGTATCTAAATTATGTAATATAATCATTCAGTATCTAGTATCTAAATTATGTAATATAATCACTCAGTATCTAGTATCTAAATTATGTAATATAATCACTCAGTATCTAGTATCTAAATTATGTAATATAATCACTCAGTATCTAGTATCTAAATTATGTAATATAATCACTCAGTATCTAGTATCTAAATTATGTAATATAATCACTCAGTATCTATTATCTAAATTATGTAATATAATCACTCAGTATCTAGTATCTAAATTATGTAATATAATCACTCAGCATGCTTATATATGGTGTGATAAATTGTAAAAGGCAAAGTTTGCACAAGCCATTTGCCGTTCATTGAGCATATAAACCATTTCAATTTTACATCCTATTCTGCCCTACATTCATCCACAACAAAACTTACAATACACGATAGCGTGTAGAGATGACTAAAACATCATCGTAGACCTTGCTGTCACATAGGATAAGTCACTAGTTAGTCATAATAATAATAAAATCTTTCAAAGCACTAAAACTCGTTTTGTGTCTATGACCTAGCTACTATTTAAGATGCCGAAAATAAAGCTACCAACCTTGCTAGATTAACTTGTATGTTTGTCTTACTATATTTTGTTGAGTACTGATGAAGTAAAAATATTCTGTCTGAGTGTCTGATCCCTTGGGAGGATCGTATCTTAAACTGAGAAACAGCTAATGCCGAAAATTGTGTTTTTTGTCAATTATACCAAACACAAAAGGGGTAGGAATGAAAAGAAATATTTGGCTAAGTTTACTAAAGACTAAGTAAGGAATGTAAAAAGTTGCAAATGAAGGAATAACAAAAATATACCAATTTTTTTTTAAAAAAATCTGTGTACTGGCATATCCATCAGGCTTGGAAACATTGCGCGTACTCGAGTCTGATCTGGAGAAAGCCATTTGGAAGATAGGTTTCTCAATCACGTGATCTCTGTAGCGTAATCAAACTATCCATTTGGAGCATAAGAGTTATCCGCTTAGTTGAAACTGAAACCCCCACACTACGTTATCAAACTAATCGGCAGGCATACAGGACCAAAAACATGAAAATATTGTTTTTTTAATTCTTGACATCTTACTGCACGTATTGAAAGCTCCGATCTCCATAGAGCTAATCTGAAAAGTTGTTTGAATCATGGGATCACATACTTTTTAACAGAACAGCGCGTTCTAGATAATCATCAATGATATTGTGAGATAGCAAATTGAAACGTTAGTTTTTGTTACATGATTTCCATGTACATCGCGTATTTGAGCCTTTGATAAATCTTGTGTTAAAACAATTCTCTGGACGACTCTCTTGATATCGAATATTCAACGTTCAATACACAAGCACACGTGTTTTTTTTTTTAAATTAATGATCATTTGTTTGAAACCAATTTGTCAAATTAGTTCTCATGACAATGTGCATTAGTGCAACAAGTATGTACATTCAAGCATCTAGAACGCAGAAAGTATTAACTGTATGATTATGTTCGCTTGTCAATTAATTTAATTACGCAAATTGGACTTTTCTGCTTCGTGTAATCTTAAAGCTCAGAGATTGATGATTATAATCTGATTGGCTCTCTGGAATTAGCGCGATTGAACCTCAATATCGCAATGCGTCTTTACGTTCTGTCCACGAGCGACTGCCACAGGTGTCAGTACGAAAACAAAACTACTTTAATTACTGAAGGATATAGTTTTGTTTTCCTCTCGACTCAAAATAACAACCAAATAAATCTTTATATCAGTTACGTGTCCTTTCTGCCGTGTGTATTTTTTTTAATTGAAGGATGTCCTCACATGAAGAAATAATTCTAGTCATCCGATTTGACGTCGCTGGAATACATTAATTTGAGTGATTTGTGTCTCAGTGAATGCATATCCTGTTTGCATATTTATACTTCATGACTCAGATGATCATCATTATTGTCCGCTGCTCGAGAAACAATTTTTTTGTTCTTGAAATCACATAAGATTTACATCGAAATGCTTTGCAACAGTTAGATCTAGACAGTTTGAAATAATTGTTACGTTTTATGTTTTCTTAAAATAATGTAGACCAATAATGTATTTGTTTTCCTAATATATTTTAAGTCATCAGCTTTTGTATCTTTTGCTGTCTAAAATGTTGCGTCGATTTTTTGTAGATAATTGAAGTCGCTGGAAAGTCCTATTTGGAGATAAACATCCCTCATTACCTAAATTTCTTTTGAAAATGCCATTAATGTACTTCAAAGCTGCATGCATAATATTCCGTGTCAGTTACATCAAGTTTGTACATCGTTTTAGTCATATTAAACAGACAGACCAGATCTAGATTTAGTGTCAATACAAAATGCTCGATCGCGTAAAATCAAGTGTTTCTTGTCTGTCTTAAAATTATTCCGATAGCTAGAAATGATCTATGGGCCATTCTATTAGCCGCAACTCCAGGGTATAACTGAACCATGACTATTTCTAAAACATGTAAATAATGAAACAAAAAAAATGAACTGACAATTGTATGAATTGCAACCGTGTAGTGCCTAAGTATATGTAATTTGTGGTACTTTATTAAAAACGACGACCTTATTGGTTTGACATATTGTTTTTCCATCATTTGCTGAAACAAAGATTGGAACTGACAGAACATGTTAGACAGATCATTAATTCAACGCTACGTTTAGACCACTGCAGGCATATAAAATATCGCCAAGCATCTGTACATTTTATTTGCCTGTTTGAAATATAAAATGTTTCTGGACCTACTTTTCAGAAAAAGAGCAGATAAAAACAGATTTTTGTGATATCTCGTTCTCTGCAGATAAGACAATTCGTTAATATATAATTAATATATATCTACTTTCGCAACTATATAAGTACAACTATAAAAGTTTTTGTACATCTTTGAAAACAATCTTCAGTCTTCATTTTGTTAATAGTTAGTGAGCTGCATCATTTGTTATGCGTTGCACATTTAAGTGAAGATTTACATAAATGATTTTAAAATCGTCATTCGGAAATACGCGTTTATTTCTAAAATCAATAGTTATCTCTCTATTATGTCGAAGTATGAGAAGGTTGGTATGCATTTTTAGCAGAAGAAAATATTATTAGCAGAATCTTAAATATACGTTTTTAAACACCACACTAATATTCAACCCATTAGATGCTACAATTTAGTATATATCTGTCTGTCTCTCGTTACATCATTCGTTGTAACAAAGCCGAATGTTTAAGTTGTAACCTTGTATGTAACACAATGTATGTAACACAATGTATCAATGTTGCTCCTGAGTTTAATTGAGCAGATACAGAAATATTAACAAGGTTTAATACGTTTATTTGTCTGTATTAGACATGTATTTCAATGTGCATCCATCCAGTTATAATTATATAGTCTTATATCTAAGGTTAAAGTCACAAAATCACCTGGCTATACAATAATTTGCTTCCGACAAATTTCGACGCTGATTCAAAACAACTCATTTAATTCCTATATTAAAATTCATGACATTAAGTGTAGTGTGGACTAGGTCAGGTACACATGTCGGCAGTGAAAATGATAGGTAAGCATTCAACGGTGTCATTAAATTTATTGTGCAACCTCATGCATCAAGCCAAGGTTATCTCACATAAATGTGCGTCATGCGTCATGTTATTCTAAACTAAAACGAATAATAAGTCTCAAACTAATTTTGCTCAATTTAAATTTCGTGACTGTCTTTAAAATGGTTAATACCTACATTGCGTTGGTATGTCGCCTAAGGTATTTTTTCTACGGATTATGAAACTTAGATTTAATGTTATCTGCAATGCGAACGAGTCAATGCGCGATTACGTAATTGACCATTTATACTTAGATCGATACTTTCCATCGTTTTACTTATACTATTAAATCTTACTAAAATCTAATTCATTCATTTGCAAGTTAACATTTTTCTGAAATTTGGAAAGGTTTAATTTTCTAAGTCTAATGCCTCACATCTGCCACTCTGTCAAAATGCAGTATTGTTTAATGCATTCAAGGTGAGAAACCAGCCACGGCAACGAACATGAGAAGAGACAAAAACATATGAGTTTTCTTTCCTGTAGTGTGTACTGCACATAATGGTTCATAGATGTTTTAGTGCCGAGGGAATAAAGTGTATTGCCCATGGGCAGACCAATGTATCTGACAAGAGTCGAATCCAGTCAGACCAATGTATCTGACAAGAGTCGAATCCAGTCAGACCAATGTATCTGACAAGAGTCGAATCCAGTCAAACCAATGTATCTGACGAGTCGAATCCAGTCAGACCAATGTATCTGACAAAAGTCGAATCCAGTCAGACCAATGTATCTGACAAGAGTCGAATCCAGTCAGACCAATGTATCTGACAAGAGTCGAATTCTTTAAGGTCCCGAAAAGGGTGTTAGGGAAAGTGTCAATTGTGGCAATAACAGTAATTGGAGTAACACTGGTAATTTTAAGAATCTGTAACTCGTCTGATCTATATTTACTCGCATGACTCTAATCCTAATAACTCAGAGGTGACACCCATCTTTAAAATCCTGATTTGACTGTGTTGCATTATGTCATTCCCGTTTGGCATATAACAAGTGCAATTAAAGTGTTATGCAATATATGAACGATGTTTTCATTTGTCAAATATTAATCTGGACAGATTTCTGATACTTCTGTTACTCCAAAATTATAAGGTCCTCTATAATTATTTTGATAAATGCTTATGCCTACGGTTGCTAGATTTAACTAATTACTAAATACTGCTCCATATCCTTGACCATCAACATATTTTAATGCTCCTTTGTGAGTCTGGTATTATCAAACATAAACGGCTACAATTCTTTATGTGCAGAACAGTATGTATGTTCTGATTCCTAATTGCTTAAATTTCAATGCGACAATTCATATATAAAGAGTTCATCGTGATATTTACTCTTTGCAGAATCTGCGTACTGGAGCTGTGTCGTGTGTGATATTTACATGTGGATGAAGTTAATGAGACTTTACATATTCGTATTTTTCCTGAATGAATAAACTATGTAGTTCATAGTTCACAGTTCAAACAAATCGAATCAAATCTGAAATGTTTTAACCAGATAATAAATCATTTAACTATAACACAGATAGAAATTAAAAAACAAAGCGATCAAGGCAACATATATTTGCATAATCTGCAACAACTTTAATTTTCCACTATCTTATGGTTTGAGATGCCTAACTGGGAGGGGGGATCAAAAGAATTAATTATGGCAGAGAAAACAAACAGTTACAAAAGAGGATAGTAAATACTTGATTATGAAATATGTACATTGGAAATGTACGAAGAAGATCAATCGTGGAATAGAGGTCGGTTGATAAAGTCGTGGAATAAAAGATGGTGGACATGATACAGTTGAAATGTATAACTCTCATAATACACCTTAATAATTATTGGCTTGGATAAACTTCTTCCTACAAGATAGCAACGAACCAACTGAAAAAGGACTACCATAGCTCAAAGTATTTTATCTTTTGTGATATCGATACTTGGAGTTCAAGTTTTGAACATAGATACAACTCACTCTGAAGCAACAGTATAATAAACAGCTAAAACGTTTAAAGAGACGTAAATAGTGTATGATTCACATGAAGGCATAGCGTGTAAATATTTAAACACCATATAATAGATTTCAACTAGATCGTACCTTTTGGTATTGGTTGTATTTTTCTCTTACAGAGAGACAGTTGATATAATTATTAACTACAATAGCAATCCGAAAACGCCATTCAGATAAATTCATTTTAAAAATGAATATCACAAGTATCGATATAGTGAGGCAATGTATTCCAGCAGCTGACCAAAAACCGAGCAACAAACCGTCGAAAGGTTGATACTGATCTAAGAAACATAATGCTAGTAAGACTTCAATAGATAAGCAGACCACGACTCGTGATAGCTAAACCAGGTATTAAACAGACTAAAAGCAACGACATGAATAATCAATTCTTATATTGGTTATGCTTTTAACAGTATCTCGATTCCTCTCGTTTCTTAAAACATGGAGACTGTTGGTACGTCTGGAGTTGGGAGAGTGTTTATAGAGAAGTATACTAGATTGCTGCTGTACTAGATCTGACTAATTCTCTGCTTTTGACCTTGATCTACCTTTATGTTAAAAATATTCAGACTAATAAAGTAACTAAATAGTACAGTGAGTATACATTTGTACCGCTTTCAACATAGCTTTTCAATAATATTGTTGTCTGCAGGTCAGACCACTTTGTCAAATCGGTGGAATAACTATATCAACATTCTAAACATGGATATAATGGAAAACCTGATTTTACAACCGCATCAAACATGATAAGTAAAAACGACATCCTCATCATCCAAGAAGACTGGAATGCCAAAGTTGGCAATGATGCTCTAAAAGATTTGGTTGATCATTGTTGACCTTTTTGCAATGAGCTTACCAATGAAAGAAGGAGACGGCTGCTCAATATCGCAAGCTACAACAACTTGGTACTAGCCAACACCCTGGACCAACATAAAGCTTCACGATGCTGGACATGGCACGCACCAAATGGAACCCACCATAACCAGATCGACTACATAATAATTCAAAATCATTACCGATTTGGCATCAATATAGCAAAATCAAGAACGTTCCAAATGTTAATGTTGGGAGTGATGATGACCTCGTCATTATGAACTTCCGAGTGAGGCTGACGAAACTGAGCAAGCCAAGGAAAATCAGGCTCAAATTCAACCTTGAACATCTGAAGGAACCTAAAATCTACAAGTCATTCCAAGCCACAACTGGAGGAAAATGTGCTCCACTTCTTGTGATGCAATTTAAGGTCTAATTACACATATAAAGCGCTCAAGTATTCAAATATTATCAGTTATTATAACCGGACATTCAACCTATTTGACACATTACAAGGTATGAAGGAAAACAACGTCCATAGGATTACGAAAGTATATTCCATTTACAGTATCGAGTATCAAGTTTTGGACAAGTCTATAATTACCCTTATTATCCGTTCATACTAGAAAATATATTCACCACGAATGATATTGAAACTTCCATCATGCAAATATGAATAGGACAGGTAAACCTTTAATTTGTTTTGCCTTGTTTATGCAATCATGGCCGTATTTAAAATTTAATTGATTTTTTTTTCAATACTTGTCAACTTCAGAAAACTATACCCATTCTTTTATACATCTATGTTTACTTTGCTGTTTATATGCAGTTTAGTCTTATCTGAACAGTGTATAATTTATGTCCTGTTCCATGCAGTGCATATTGTCACATATAATAAAAACATACACATGTTTAGGGAAAGAATAAATCGCAATCATACAGTGAAACCCTACACCAGTTCGATCGCCGTCTTTCTTGCCGCCATTTAATCTATTTATGGAACTTATTTGCAGTTGATTCTAAGGTATGTTAATACTGGATGAAATTAAATCCCTGTGTCATATATTTGAACAGGTTGCAATTTAAATATCTATAAATACAACTCTGAAGACTCGACGTAGTTGCTTTTAAACCAACTCTATGTGGTTTAGTTAATAAAGACAGATGTATATATTATTAGGCTTTAGAGTTACTTCTGACATTCGATACCAGTACTCTATTCATTGTCGTCATAACCGTTTATTTATTCTTATCTTTATTCGTGTGCGTTTCTCATTTAATAAATTCCAATTGCAATTAAATTTGGTTCATTCTTATCTTTAATGTAATAAAATATATCATCAATCTCATCATTTTATCATAAATAACCAGCCTCAAAATCTAATCCATGCAAAAATGTGTAATCTGCAATCTCTGTTATCAATTAGATCTAACACTATTTATTTCACAGACATCATTTCTAAGATAATCTAAGCTTACTGGGACGTCATCAAGTCATCAATATTAAAAACTATTTTAGCACATTTGCTAACTTTGCTTAACCAAGACACGTAGATATTGCCGTCACTGGCTATGAGCCTTTTCATTTCATAGTATTATTCATTGAATTTATATTTAACAGTAATCATTGCTGGTGTAGGCTTCAAACATCGTTCTACCGTATTTTCTATCCTTTCCCCAACAATTTAGTACTTTGTAACTCTGCAATATTTTGGCTATCTATATTGTTTGAGATATACTAAGCTGAGATATACCAATCGACTGGGATCTACTAAATTGTTCAGACACCCTAATCGGTTGAGATATTCTAAATGGCTGAGATACACTAATCGACTGAGATATCATAATTTGTTGAGATTCATTAATAGGTTGAGATATACTAAATGTTCAATATACACTAAATTATCTCGACATACTAATCGGTGGTATACTTGATATATTCTATCCCATTTAATCCCATTTAGATGCAATATATAGACAAGATATTATTTGGTAGGTATGTTCCACTTCATACATTAGTATTGTCTTTCTAATTTCTTTTAAGGCAGAATTCCGTGTGATTACATGTAATCAGTCATAACTAAATAGTGCCAAGCTACCATTTTATAAATCGGTCCATACAAAATTATCTATATCGAAATATTTATAAATCGTATGGGTTTATATCCTGAAATAGAGTTTGAACTCTCTTCTCGAGTTTCTTAATTGTTTTCTATAGCGTTTTCTTTAGGTAATAATTGTTTAAAGCAAAATGTAAATATTTTTTTAATTTAATTTTTATTTTATTTTGGAGAATGCAGTTTTTTTTTAAATTTGTGGAAGTTATGAATGAAACAAATAAAGTGTCCGTGTGCAAACTTATTCAAAGGAACGTTAAGTTCCCACGTGTAAACTCTTTAATTTAACATATATCTTGCTCTTTGTAAAATGCTAAAAAAATAACTATTGCCCAAATGAATTAAACTTTCTTTACATTTTAAAGTCCGTATGCCTCTTGGGTGTTGCGATATAGTAACAAGATGTGATTGGATATTTATTTTGGCTCCTCTATATTAAATTCTCATAGATCCCACAACGCTAAAATTGTCTGCGTGAATCTTTATGATGAATTCCTCTTTGTCCGAGTAATGAAGATCCATGTTGACTCTAAGGATGTCTTTTACATACAAAACTGCTTAAAGAGGCCTATAATGGTAGTTCTTTCGACGTTTCTAATATTACGTTCCCTTTCTAATCAGATTGGCCCTCAATTATGATGATATAGATAATTTGCAATTAATATTTATAATAGAAGTGTCTATTGTTTACAATTATATAATTGTGCAATATAATGTAATCGTTAAGAACACATCGCTGAAATACTGCTAGCGTGTACACATGTCTAAATTTCTCCGTCACAATTAATATAGCATGCTTTATGTAGTTATTTCAAAGCTGTCTCGAAAATCTAGTATTGATACATTGTATTACTATATTTCACTCTGTCTCTGTTTCACGTTTTCTTTTTCACTGGACATAATATTAAATTATTTTCTGCATTTATTCTCGTTATATATTTTGATCGTTTCGCGCTATTTAAAATATAGGTCAGAGCATAGCAACCACATGTCGTCCTCATAGTATGTATTTCATAATGAGATATTGAAATTTGTTAGTCCGAGAAAAATGTTATTCCAATAGTTGCGATATCGTTTTTGGAACTACTTTCTTTCAGCATTTAGGAAACATATGTAACCTTATTAATGTCATTCAAACCAACATGTCCATATTCAGATCTGTTACACATAATTTCTTATTATTTGCATCCAAATTTCCTTCCGATAACCTCTCGACCTCTGTTACAACTAACAGATCTCACAATGTGTGATGAATGTAAAAACTCCAGTAAACATTCTCTTTCTTGAGTAAACCATTTAATAATGTTGCAAGTCAGAGACCTTACTAAAAAAAACTAAATCAACATCTGGTCCAGTATGGCATTAAACTCTATCACACACACACACACACACACACGTATATATAAAATATCCAGATCAGTTTATGCTACGAAATAGAGTTGATTCATTTCACATGTAATGTTGCCATTAAATCTCGTAAATACTGTATATTCTGACGTTTGCTCCCAGAAACTGTCCCATTAATATGGTTGAAAAAGACTTTAGAAGCACTGACTTCACATAGTAAACATATTATCACTAAAATCTACCAAAGCTATGATATATGATACTTATGAATGCTTCGTTTAGCTGTACTTTTGCAAAACATAAACTGTTGACTGTTTAGAAATATCACTTTCTTCAAGTACAGTTTTGTTATTTAAAAATCAAAGAAAATCATGACTTTGGTCACCGAATAATCTGTGTTCATTTATATTTCTTTTAATATGCATAATAATAAACGTGATAGTAAAAATTTCCATTAACATTTATTATCTTTTCATTCATATTATTTCTTATATTTTTATTTGATTTGGAATTAGTTTCATTATAACTGGAGTCTTCCTTTTGATCGATTTCAATTTTTATATTTCAATTTTCATTTAACTACAAATACTCTAGATAAGTCATTAAAATATATTTCACTTTCGGCATAGTATTTTGCTAAACACTTCACTTAGTATAACCAAGAGACGATCCAAGTTTTGTATGGCAGAGCGTTTGCTAGACCACGTGATCGTACTTTGTTTTCTACAATGTTTACACTAGATACATGGAGCTTTTATATGTTAGCCACAACGTTTTCAAGATTTTATTTTGAAGGTAGCGATTGAATAACTTATTTTAAACTCTTTGATAATGACAAAACTCTTTGCAACATCGCTCAGTATATAGCTGATCTCCTTTGTAGTGTTCTCGCCATATATAGTGGCTTTCTTCTTAAGTATATGCACCAGGTCTCGCTTGCCAACATACTGCCATTGGCAATAATGCTAACAGTGATTGGTGTTCGTAGCAAGGCGCTTGCGCTAACATGTTATATTGTGTTAGTTGCATTATATTCCTGTACTTTAGTAACAGATTTTTATTGAGAGATTTTAAGGACTGTAATACGGAAGAAGTGTGTGAAGACAATGCTGGAATCAGTGTCACAGTGGAATCATTTTCTTTATTGTGTAAGGCACGGAAAAGACTTACTGCCATATTAAAGATTATTTTTGGTCTATATGTGTTTACATTAATTTGGTTCCGGACATATCTGATTTAATATGTGACTCAAATGGCCAATTCCACGCCGACAATGTGCTAACTGCACAGATATGCTAAAGTAGATTGCGAACAGAGATAAACACATATACCTGTGTATATTTACATATATAAATCCATTAAACGGATATTTGCCCTTTTCCCGAAAATACTACTGCGGGCTTACCTTCTTCTACATGATATATATATATATATATATATATATATATATATATATATATATATATATATATATATATATATATATATATATATATATATATATTGTTCAGAGTTCAGATTGGGTACATATAAAAAAAAATACAAATAAAAATGCCAGCGCATACAATAAGTCATATGTAACTTAATTACATTTCACTTTAATAATTGTATTGTTCCACATATGAAACAGATTTAAATATATCATCGCCCAACATTAATCACATACCAAAAGAGATATGAAAAAGGCAAAAATAAGATGTATCATAAATACCACAATAACAGTCTTTGAGCTTCATGTTTACCTCTGTTTAAGGCAGACAGTAAATCTCTGCGTTAAAGTCCCGGTGCAATTTCTTCAACAATAATACATTGATTTATTGTTGTATATAACTCCACATTAAAATCAAACAATGTAAAAGTTTTTGTTTTCGTTCAGTAACAAAGAATTAAAAATATGTTCAATCGACAAAAACAGCGAACATTTACACGTAAGAAAGTTTAAAGAGGCGGAAAAGGCTGTATGAAATAGAACAATCATCAATCACAATTGTCAAAGACTCCTTGTGAGTTTAGTTTTTGGGGAGACAAAAACTATCCACCAATGTACCTATAAATGACCAGCATTCTGTAAGGGGAAGGTGAGAGGCTTTCCAGCAACCGTCGCAAAATGTCTAAACCCGTTCTACTGTGTTTGGCAGTCCTTGTCCTTATGGTGCAGATGTACTGCATTAGTGGTAAGTTCTGCAATTTCTCCTTCCTAAAATAATTATTTATTTCGCATACAGCTAATGCATGACAATTTTCTCTACATTTCTATAATGTATATATACATTCCCTTCCATTTATCCCGTTTTCTAAATTAGATTAATAATGTATTCATATATCTGATTGACATTAGACACTTGTCTATTTTTTGCAATGTGTGTGGGATACCTGACACTAAGAAATCAAACAAGGTAGTACAAAACATCATCACGTTCTTTAAATGCTTCTTCTGTAGTTATATTTAAAGACAGAACTGTTTTAAAATGTGTATTCGATTGTCTAATTCCATGATCGATAGCTTCTTAACTCCATGTTAGAGAATGACTGTGACTCTTGTATTGAAAACATAGACACTGTTTTGGTGGCCGAAGCGGGTGCGTAAAAACTGGATCGAGCAAAGAAAATGGAGAACGAAATGGTTTCATTCCTTCATAACCTTCTTTCTATGTAGCTTATATAATCCGTCCATCAACATAACTATTCGTTATATATGTATACCACGGGGGTGGGGGGAGGCTGCAGAAAGCCTTGAAGCACAAATCTGACGCTTTAACAATTGAACAGGGTAGTCGAATCATTTTGTGACAAAATAACAAGGTACTCATTTGGGATGAGAATCTAAAAATACGTGTTCGTGCTATGATTTCAGGCTCCTTATATAATCATCCTAGAATAGCGGCGATAAAAGGAAATACATACAAAAACATAACTCTGTCTATCTATCTATCTATCTATCTATCTATCTATCTATCTATCTATCTATCTATCTATCTATATATTGCCTATATGATGCGTATACAATTGTATTGCGTATACCATGGTATTGCCTATGCCACTGAAATGAGATACCGTTGAATTCAGTATAGCATTCAACTGAGTTTACCACAATAATGTGTATATCATTGTATTGCCTATACCATTGAAATGAGTATACCATTAAATTGCGTATGTGACCGTATTGCGTATACGATTATATTGCGTATAACATTGTATTGCACATACCATTGTATTGCATATACGATTGTATTGCGTATACCAACATCATACCATTCACAATTTTCGACAGTTTATTGGATAGATTAATATGCATATGATGTAAATATGCATTCAGTTTCTATATACAACTATATTAGTAGAACAATATTTAACATTGAACTTGTCTGTAGTCATATTAGTGCTCCAGTGGATTATGAAAAGAACCAAATTATTTCGAAAGATAAGTTTGATAACAAAACCACTGGTTGCACAAACAGTTTTTTCCATTGCTTTCAGGCTTGAATTTATCTGCCTATTCAGCTTTTATATTGATACTTTAAATTTTAATGTTTTACAGTTTGATGCCTTAAATCATCTTATTCGCGTTACATGTTTAAAACTCCTTGCCAAATTAGGCCACAACAGTAAAGTATGTCGAGTCATTGATCCCTATAAGTTAGCAAACAATCTGACGCAAGCACGTGCATAAAAACACACATTCATAATTTCACAAACGTTATCAATCCGAAAATAAGTAATGACCGAAAGTAAATTCAAAAGTCATTACACGATCATAAAGACACACTAAATTTCAAGAAAATTTTGAAATAACTGCGTCTTATCAGTGTGGAGATATTGTTTCGTAATATTGTTATGCCATATTTTTGCTTGATATAGCAATCCATAAAAACGGAAACTGAAAACATATCAGTAAACAAATCACCAAAACTAGTGATATAACTACTCTTTGTGTGAAATGCAATATTTTTTTAAAGATATCTTATTATGTATATAGGTAAGTAGGTAGGTCGGTAGGTAAAAATAAATCATATCGTCATGGATGAATGTATATACATGTATATAACACTTAAATTAATCAGCATTTATTTGTTACGCATGTTATTCACGCATCAAGCGGTTATGTTTAATCATTTAATAGGACAAGATGGCTTCGGCGGAGGAATTGGTTTCCATCATCACGGATGTCGCTGCGATTATTGGTGTAGGCCTTGGGAATTTGTAAAGGGCAGGTGCCCTTGGTGCAAGTGGTGCAGGAAATGGTGGTGCTGTCCAAAATTTAAAATTGGATAGAGACAAGGTATTTCTCTATTGATGTTCATAGTGGCTAAAGTACTACCTTGGTTTGTAAAAACCGAATAAATCGTATATCCTCGTACTACATGAAGATGAACAAACCTAAGACACAAAAAATGTTTTCTTTGTTAATTAAGGCAAAATACATTGTTACAGAACATTTTTAACAACAGCTTCCGATTTGAAACGTTCTATTCTAAATCAGTCTGTGCTTATTACTGCTCCATTTAGTACTGAGCGTAACATTTTTACAACAGCTTCCGATTTGTAACGTTATATTCTAAATCAGTCTGTGCTTATTACTGCTCCATTTAGTACTGAGCGTAACATTTTTACAACAGCTTCCGATTTGTAACGTTATATTCTAAATCAGTCTGTGCTTATTACTGCTCCATTTAGTACTGAGCGTAACATTTTTACAACAGCTTCCGATTTGTAACGTTATATTCTAAATCAGTCTGTGCTTATTACTGCTCCATTTAGTTGAGCGTAAGTGACAGCCATTTTCCATGTCATATCGTACTTTCTCCTGAATACATGCACACACACACATAACGAGCGTTTCCCATGCTTTGTTTATCATTATATATTAAGAATACTATTGCTATTTTAATTTATTTTGATATTTAGAAATATAGGTCACTGATTGTCTAATTCAAGCTATGCAATACTTGGTTTCTATATTGTTCGTGTTTATAACATATTTACTTTTTAAGGAATCACAACATATCTTTGTAATCATTTTGGAATAATTTCGAAAACAGTTACTTCGTGTTCTATAAAATGTGGATTTGTCAACTTTTCTTTATTGTTAGATTCTTAACTTTATGTTCCGTGCGTACTTTTGTTATTCAGTGCTTTCCTTCATTGTATTCAATGTCCATTACTGGAGTGAATTAATAACTGAAGCTTCCAACAATGAAAACGATTGATGTTCAGTATATCTACCTTAAACAACATATGCTATAGGTTTGGTTTCTGAATATTTAAAATGTAAGCATTTCTTCGTTCGAAGAACGCACCATTTATAACCCTTTGCACCTTTTACACACAAACACATATCTCTCTCTCTCTCTCTCTCTCTCTCTCTCTCTCTCTCTCTCTATATATATATATATATATATATATATATATATATATATATATATATATATATATATCGGACTTATCGATTATATTGTACCTTCTTTTTGTATAAACAAAACGTTCTATTAAGTATTAAGGACTGAGATTACTACAGTCAAAAATATTCTTTGCTTTCTTTCAGAAAAGGGATGCATCATTTGCCAGAGAACATGCATCTACAACATATTTTGTCATTTGTTCCTCTATAAACTTGACAAAGGTTGAAATAAAACAGTAATAAAAGAAAGCACGTTATCTTACTTATTGTATAGTGTTATAAGCGTTTATATGAACATCTGTAATAATTGGGCATACGCCTTTATAAAGCGTTACACGCAGAGTAAAGATTGTAACGGTTGTTAACTTGCTTCCGATACAAGTGGAGGGAACTGGTCAGATGTTCAGCAGCACAGTGCCTCAACGATTACACTAGGTCAAGAGATGATGATGATGATGATGATGATGATGATGATGATGATGATGAACGTACTTAATGGCAAGAAAACGGGGTGGGTTAGAGCTAAGCTATGCTGTCAAATCTAGTTATAAACTCGAAAATTGGTTGCATAACTCGCGTTGCATCAGACGATGTGTAGGTCAGTCCAAGTCATAGGTACATTGTCTGACATAATACTGATGGTGAGTACTTGTCATGGTACGTCTTACCATTGATTAACATGTCTTACCATTGATTAACATGTCTTACTATTGATTAACATGTCTTACCATTGATTAACATGTCGGTTGCTCTACTATACTTGGATGCAGGAAACATCATTTCAAATTCAGAAATGAGCATGTCTTTTTATCCTGTTGCAATACAAGTATGGAATGGATGGATTGCTAGATATGGAGAATAGTGGACATATATCTGAATATTCCGGATGCATGCACTGTTGATGGTTTTTAAGTTCCAAATCGAAGATAGCATCATGTTATGACAGCGCTTGTCAGTAAAACGGTTTACTAACTTTACAGTTGAATAGCTAATGCTGAATTCAAATATAAATGAATCTGGATTAGCCAAGAGAAAGCTTCTTCAAAACTGTTATTGTGAGATTTGCACAATTCATCAACCTAGCTGTAGTTTGATCTATGATGGTTGTACCAGGATAGAAAAGAAGTGAAAACGTTGATGCACTGTCAGAGCATAATATCCCCAAAATGCACAAAACGAAAATTTTGTAATTTTGATTCCAAACCTAAGCATATAAGCACGAAACATAAATGTAAAGTAAGGTTAAATTAAGAATGGTGCTATTATCGCAATCATAAATAAAGACAATTATGTTCAAGTTCAAATTGATTAACACTGGCGTTGGAAAAGATGAAAATATAACTACATTAACAATGCGAAGTTACAATCAAAATAGGGTATAACGCACGTACGTGATACACGTGAACGGAACACTGTAGAATACATCGATAACCATGCTTAGACGTAACGTCGTCGATTTCCTTGATTTGACATTTTTTTACCAAGGCATTTTATGTATAGAAACAGCTGAGATGTTATGACTGAAATAAAACAAAGCATTCGTTTACCTTTCTAAAAATAGATGTGTCGTTAAGCACGTACATTTAGGTGAGCATGTATAATAAATACTTGAGATTAAATGGCCGCTTCGTACTTGAGATCACATGGCCGTTTCAAGGAATCTAGCATAATGACATTCATACTAAATAAACAGGTAATTAGTTTTTAATTCTTCAGGAATAGCGTCATACGATACGGGCGAATGAAACAAAATATTGTGTTCTAAGAACTTTATAAAAGGAAACAATAAAAATAAAATAAAGAAAAGAAAAGTAAAAGCAAACGGAGACAGGCCAAAACTAATGTAAAGCTATTTATAGTTGTTATACACAATGAGCACAACGTAGACTATTAACATCTAACTAAACTGGGTATTTTCCTGTTTCTATTTCATTTACGATAAATAATGTAAGAGCTAATTAGTCATTAGATAAGTTGAAGATCAGTTAATTTCCCTAAGAAAGATAATGTAGAAAATATATAGTGTAGCTCAGATGGTATCATCCAGTTAAACCAGACGATATCTGACAAGACATGATGCTTGTCAACAATGTTAAAGATTAAAACAAAGTAAATACATATGCAAGATAACAAAATAAATTCCAAAACGTCTGAAACAGACACTTGTAACTAATCATAATATAGACAATAATTGTATCTCTTAAAGTTAAAATTAATGCAATCATATATTTTCATGTACATAAATTAACTACAACTGAAGTACCTTTAACATAAGCCAAACATATATCTTTATAATGAATGTTGCGCATGCGACTGAGATTGGAACACAACATGAAATACGCCGAAAAGAATATTTAAAGGCAAATGCTGAAGTATTAAATATCTACTAAGAAATAAATCAAAATGTTGGGAAACATAATCGTGAAACCACCAAGACTATTTCAAAGCCGATTTTGGCGCGCCCACTAGTTTGGCGAACAGGGACATTTGTCCCACACCCACCCACCCCTCCAGCTAAGCCTCTGTGTTATCTAATTTAAAATCCTGGTTTGTATCCAGCAAGCGCAATTACTAGAGCTGTGGAAAAGCATGATCGTTAGAATGATGTTGTTGAAAATGACGTAATTCCTTTAGTCGCGACTTTTTGGGTTAGGCATTTTATCAGGTCACTTTGCTGTTACTTTGAATCAATCAACAAGAGCTAATGACAGTTATACCCTTTCTGCATGCATTTTCATCAATCTAATCAAGATCATAAATACACACTCTAAATGAAGAAGATCCAGAGATGTATTTTTGTTTCAGCGGGCTACTGGTGAAACTGATGCTGCAAACGAAGTGATATTTTAATGCCACGGGAATGGGGTCCCTTTGAGAAAACGGATGCCACCTGAGTTACCCGTCACTGGTTACAATCAAATTGTTGTTTTATTGACAGGATATTTTTAATCTATCTCATTAAAAGCTTTTTCTGGCCATTTACATGTTACTAAGACCTATCGCAAGATCTTAAATCCTTTGCTTTGACCGAAAATTCAAAGTGTTTTTAAATTTTCTAGATATTGTCACACTTGTCAAATGGTATGAAAAACCCATCAGAAGATTCCAAAGCTCATACGACAACCATCCATGTTTTCGAAGAACCATTTATTGGAATAATGGTAATCTGTGTCAGCCCTTTACCTAAGACCAAGTTAGGCAACCAATGCTTGCTGATAATTATGTGTGGGTTCGCACGGTTTCCAGCTAACGGAATATCATAACTTTAACCGTAGTAGAGTGTTAAGGTAAAGTTTATTTCTTTGCACATGTTGGCCTTCAGAGAGATACAGGAAAGGTTTTACTTCTTGGTTCAATCGTTGCGTTTTGATGTTCTCTAATGTAGAAAATTAACTATGTGCAATTATCTATACAAATCAGATAATTTAACATAAACCTCCAACAAAACCGGAACTGTGTACATACATCTCTGCCTCTGTCCATCTCTCTCTCTCTCTCTCTCTCTCTCTCTCTCTCTCTCTCTCTCTCTCTCTCTCTCTCTAAAATTACTAATTGACAGCTTACCTGCAATTGCAAAACACGTGACTTCCTTTTGGCGATGACAATTGATATAATTAGGCTTGAAAACTTAGGATAAATAATTGATGTATTAAGCAGCTACTTAAGCTCACCGCCGATCAAAAGACTGTCGTCTATTTTTTACGGCCGTTAATGAATAAGCAATAAAAAAGAGGTTTATAAAAGCTACTAATAGTAGTATCAGAACCATTAGTCCGTATATACTCTGACCCTTCCAACCGCATTCGTGATATTTAGACTATTGTGTTGAGGTGCAGGGTAAGAATAATTTACCTTTCACAAAATTAGAATTCGCAGAGTACCCACATACAATTGGGCCTAGCAAACTTGGACGATGTTACGTGGAGTCATATCTGCATGAAAACGATAGGAAAGCAGTTATATATCTAATCCACTGACAGTCGATACGAAACTACAGATAACAATATTTGCATTTTTAGTCATATGCCAACACAAAATCTCACAACCTACTTGACATTGACATCCGATGTCCAAAAGGCCCTGAGATCAACAATACATTCTCCATCTAATGTTATTGTAGAAAACATGCAGATAATGAATTTAAGTCAGATAATGTTGGTACAAGAACAAGATAACACACTAAATTATGAAAATGATGTTCAATAACAACGACTAGTAATATATCGCTGTCGCAATAACCTGGGTAAAGTTAGATCCATCAAGAATAGAACACGTGTCGACGATGATGGTTTAGTTAAGTCACGCCATATGTGTTCTCTTTTTGATGAATATGGCTTTGTCAAACAACTTTATGTTTCATTAGATTCATTCACCAAACAAAAAACAACTGCAATTCTCATACTTCGATTGGTCACTGCTAATATGCTCTTGAGACCTCGGTATGCAAAGGAAACCCACTGATGCGTTAGGAAACATCGGCCGGCAGGTAACCGCTGCTTACCTGATATTTATATAGGAAATTTGCCTAGGGAAACTAGAATGGCCCTTGTCAACAGCTGATCGTTAAACTCATATAACCATTAGGACAGATTTTAGTGTATTTTGGATTTTACGTGGATATGCCGATTATATTCCCAGCTAAATACATTTTGACGCAAATTGTGCCGGGTCCCTAACAAAGGGAGGAAAGAGGTATCGCTTTTATTGTTGATGTTTTTGTTGTTGTGTTGGTATGCTATACATTTCGGTCGGTCGAGGCAAAACCCGTTAAAACCACGAGTAGTTAAAATTACATTCGCGAAGCCACTGGCAAGTTTTATCAAATACCCACATTGTCATAGACAAGGACTCGAACCCATGAGGACAGATTTGAGATGTCAGTTTTCGGCAAGCGTGATCACTTTAGATCACTAGGCAACCCGTGGGACCCATGAATCGTTACAATTGCTCTTGGTTGATATAAAATATTACACTTTTTCTAATTTGTATACATTTTTACTGAACGTTATTGAATGTGTCTACGTAAAACAGAAACATGTGGCTTCCCTCTTTTACAGTGCATATATCAATGTTTATATGATCAGTAGGTATTTACAGTTATTTGTATTCTAAAAGGAAAGTAAATCTTGTAACTCGCTTCACAGGTTTCAGTTCACAATTTATTTGAAAGACCAAGTGGTTCTCTTAGATGTTTAAGAAATAGTAATAGTTAAACAGGTTATCAATTATAAAAACGAGGATGTTTACGTCAATGTACCTGGAGCGGTAAGAAACATCATAATTAAAGCCGTTAAAATTTTGACAAATTTGATGCGAAAAGGTAATATATCTTTTTTGGCGTCACAGACTGTGGAAAATAATGTTTGTGCATAATGTGTTGGACAGATCAGATAAGACATTTGTTGATTATATAGGTAATTTGACCCGTGTGTTAGACTGTATAGATAAGACATTGTTAAATATATAGCTAATATGTCGTATGTGTTAGACAGTATATATACGACATTGTTGATTATAAAGTTAATCTGCAACATATGTTCGACAGTATAGATACGATATTATATAGCTAATGTGTTCCATGTATTAGACAGCATAGATACGACATTGTTAAATATGTAACTAATCTGCCCCATGTGTTTGACAGTATAGATACGACATTGTTAAATATTTAACTAATCTGCCCCATGTGTTTGACAGTATAGATACGACATTGTTAAATATTTAACTAATCTGCCCCATGTGTTTGACAGTATATTAAAGACATCGTTAAATATATTTTACAGTATGCATTCGACGGTATAGTAAAGACAATGTTACGTGTATAGCTAATGTGCTAATTATTGTTAATTATATAGCTAATGTGCTAATTATTGTTATTTATATAGATAATGTGCCAATTATTGTTAATTATAAAGATAATGTGCTAATTATTGGTAATTATATATATAATGTGCATTCTTTGGAACCTCAGCTACTGTGTAATGCATTATTATCCTAAAACTGCAAGCCAAAAATATTGAAGAAATGTTCACATATTAAAACAGGTTATCTTGCGATTATTGAAACCGAGAAAGAGCAAACTAAATATTGCAGCCAACCTATTTTAAATAATCTTGTAAATATGAAGTCAAGCAATTTGCTACAACAGCTGGAAAGGAGAAAATGGTAATTCGAAGTACATGTATATAAGGCAAGATAATTAAAGCACTGTTAAAATTACATTCATTAAAAGGCGATTTCCATTGCTTAAACTGAAATTAGAAAAAGTACCTTCAATGTCCGCAAGGCAAATTCTAAAAACGAAATTTGCTTATTGAATAAATTAGCTTATGATTACGAAATAACTGAACACTACCCATTAATAAAATTGTATTGTGTATATGTGTTCTAAAAGAAATCAAGCTCAGCTTCACAATTATATATAGAACAATAACATGTAACAAAAGGTTGATTCTTTTTTAACAGGAATATGAATTATATGTATCTACTAATTATATGCGCCATATTTGTCAGACAAAATCATTAAGTGGGATATTCTCCATACAACCGCCAGAAGGAAGTATCACTAACCTCTACATATCCATTATAATTTAAATTATAAATATGGGAAATATATGGACCTTTTAATCTCAGAATAAAGCCAGATATATTCGCTATTTTGAGGAACATCATTTTAAGCAAAGATGAAGAATATTCAATCTGTTGGAGTTTTTTTTAAACAAAGTGAAGAGAACAAAAGCAATTTTGTATGAAATTAATTGTTATATTTATATTTTTGGACTCACGGGCTCAGAATATGTATTGAACGAAATACGTGATAGGGTTTGATGGAGTCAACGTTTCATCCTAAATATGTCTGACCTTATGATTTCTCTGATTCCAGTAGATTAGAGGAAAATCAACTCGTTATTTGCTTCAAAACTGAATGTCTTAAGAGAAGATTTAAATATACGAACGTAATTATGTATACTAAATTATCTTCATAACTATTAAGTCAAGAATGGACATTCGTATGCTATGATATTATTTCGAAGTATATCTGCATCACAAATTACAATTTTGTTTACAAAGGTCTCACTCACGACATCCGCTCAAACTTTAATCTGTTGAATTAGCAGCCATCACTGTTTATGATTTGTTCATGATGTCTGCATTAGGAATTCGTGGTGAAATGAGCACGATTCCTAAGCGATAAATTCAATCTAACCCTGGTTATTATCTTGACAAGACGATTGACATTGAAAACGAAGGTGAGGGTAATATATACATAAAATGGTATCATAGCTTATCAATGATGTATGGTCTCCACTTAAATACTCTTTGATTAAACATTATTTTATGTAAGCGAAGAGTAGCCTTCGAGAATAAAAGGGTAGACGATTCTACGTTAGCCCACATCATGTAACGAGAACAGGTGAATGAAATGAAGAGAACCGCAGTTATTTATTGTGGGAAAGGGGATCGAAACGGATTGATTTCTCCTACCAATCCTAACACGCGTTTCAAAGTTCAGTCACATTGCGGAGTCTGTCTTCAGACGTTACGTTCCTTATATATGTGTGCTACTACAATATCCAAAGTTCTACTTCAGTAAAAGAACGATTTCAATTGTGATTTAGCGGATTTTCTCTATTCACAAGAATGTGTTCCATTACCAGCATATTCGCCGCTTTCTCCTTCCTTTTAGTACATCGAGGATCTTAAATAGAGGCAGAAAGTAGAATTAGAGAACGTTTTGCAACAGCAGAAAGAAGCAGAACAATCTTTTATCATTCAACAGCAACAGCGAAAAGAAGAAGAGGCTAGAAAAAAACGACCGAAAGAAGAAGAACCACAGGAAAAACAAGGTCTATGAGAGAAGTAGGGCAGTGAAAATAAAACGGTCACGGTACTATTAAACATTTTGGCAGAGATAAAGGGCCTGAAGAAAATGTATCATGCTTCGTTAACACGACGCAAGGTAAAACGATCTTCCCAAGCCAAACAATTGAATCCCTTTAACACTTTCACTACGCCCGAGATAGCAACAGTGGTGATATCTACCAAATCATCGACAGAAGCAGGGCAAACAGTGGTTATTGGCCGTGGAAATGAAATGAGATAAAGCAGTAAAATCACTTTTCCTCCTGTTCCTGAGTTCGTTTAGATAAATAATCACCACCCAACGATATTTTCAGGGACACCCATCTCATTCAAAAAGAGACTAATGTGTGGCAATTGCTGTGAACGTCTAGATTAGAAGAGAGCAATCAGCACATGTACCAAGAGTGGTTTAAAATAAAAGCGAAATGCAAAGAACAATTGCATCCATTATGTATCCAGTAGTTTAACCACTGGTACGGTACCTGCATAGTGTAAGATGATTGATTCATTTCAAAGTTTTTCAATGGTCGGTCAGTGATGAATAAATGGATATGTAATACCTTCTGGATGCCGCTCATTCTACATACTAGGTGACCATAGTACACCGAAGTTCAGAGAAAGAGATAGAGGATTAACAAAATCGATTAGACAAACAATCGTGATTCAAGAGCAAAATTGTATGCTCTATGTGGTGTGTGAGTTAAGTGACAAAACAATTTTGGTACGCTACTGAGAAAAAACTGCTCCTTTTCTAAAGGTGCATGTATTACCTTCAGCATAAGAAGTATAACAACTGGCTACCATGCCTCGACCTTTATTACCAGTGATACAAAAATTTCCGTTGAAGGAAGTCAATAATAATATTTAAACTGGATAACTACCAGCATTTTTTAAAAGAATTGTGTCTATTGAATGTGTGGTGTTTAGTAGTGACTTCCTGTCTGGGATTTCGTTTACCAGCTGATTCCGTATCGACTCTTTGTGAAGAGTAGCCCACAAATCACGCGGCTGCTACCGTTAAATGTGTAGCAGAGTCTCATTCTGTTAGACGCGTTGCACTTCCGACTAGATTCTTCTCTACCTCCAAGGGACAAAATATTTGTCAACGTTTAGTTCCTCAGAATGTTGATGAAGATGTGTGTATAGCTTCTGCATTACATCCTCACTGATACGATGTACGTGACTGGAAACGTTTTGGTTCGGAGGCTTGAACAAAAGACTTGGCTCACAATGCCGTATAATTGTGTTAACGACTGCAAACATTCAGCACAGTGCAAGCGGAAAACTAATCCATTCAGGACATGACAGCCATCAACATAGTAATCCCCGAGATGTCATTCAAGGAGGAACCTTTGAGACTGTGCGAAGTATTAATAACATTACCCATTATCCTTATGACACCTCACCCTTGTCACAAGATATTTTGTACAGTGACTTGTTTTTATTCCACGTTGATCGTTTCTATGTGTATTTTATGGATGTACTCCACTATTTGGCTTTTATGTATTTTTGTCTTTCGTGTTCAATTTTAGAAATTTGAAGAAAAAAAGTGTCTGAATAAAGTATAAAACTCTTGGCTTCTCTGTGTTCGTTTAAAAAGTGACTTCATTATGTCTACGTCTGGTGTCTTTGCTCCCTCTTCTTCCACTGTTGAAGTCGTCGACAAAAACTTAGATTGTGCTAGTTGGAAGCCCTTGTATCTTGTATCCGATTAACATGATAATTACTGAGCTAGCGTTTCAGACTAAACGGAATTTGTCACACGTATGATAGAACATAAAAATCATTCATCTGTCGTCTACCTCAGCGTATTATGTGGTGTTACAAAGAGTGGCAATCGACATACATTTCCTCCCAGAAGGTCAAGGAGATTCCATCTTTGTTGTGGAATAAATTTTTTATTTGAACGATCGTATATTTTCTCTTCCATCAATAAAACAAACTGCTGAAAAAACTGAAAAAAATAGCAGAAAAAAACTAAGAAAACATAACAGATTTTATTTTATAAAACAACTTACAGGTCATATAGTCGCTGCAGAATTACCACCGCAAGCGACCGCTGCTGACCGGACCGGTAAAGAAATACTTGAAGAAAATGAACAAAAAAAAGTTATACTATCTGAAACATTTACTATGGAGGCTATTAATGCAGTTAAAAATATAATAATCTGACTGATCTAGCTGGTGTTGCGTTTGTAGGTTTTAATCATATAGAAAATTACTTTAATGCAGAACATAATAGACCTTAAGGCAGAAATGCCTGATATAGGTGGACATATCGCATAAATATGACAAAGATCGAGTGTTAAATAAAGTTCCAATATGTTTCATGTACATAAACAAAAAATGCGAATATGAAAGTGCTCAGCAACAATCCAGCTCACAATATCAACTTCCTCCACCGCAGCAGCCAATAAAACAACAACAATCTCCTTCACAACATAAAACATCACACCATTATAGAAAAGGAAGGGAGGAGATTTACAGAACATAATAGACCGTTAGGCAGAAATGACTGATATAGATGGACATATAGCACAAAATATGACAAAGATGATGCGCCTGACACTGGTGCCAATGGAAGTGTTTTTTCTACTGAGAATTGTCTTGTTACCTGAGCAGCAGAGAGGGTGAACCCTACAACTTTCCGAGCGTCGATTCGGAAATCTGAGGCTTCTGCCAAATAGTAAAAAAAATGACGTCTATTCGATAAAATAAGATTTCCTTATATACGCCAACGTCGTTGTCATTCACCCTCTCTGCTGCTATGGGTTAATAATTCTTTTACGAGTTCAACCAAATATTTGATCGAGTCCGATACGATATCGTGTCCGAGGATCATGTAAATTTATTGTTATAAATCCGTGCGGAGTCGACTGAGCGTTACTAAAGAAATTTTTAAATTGATTGAAGTCCATATCAGAGCACCATGTCTGCCAAATATTTCGAAGCGTATGTGTATCAACGCCGTTAAATACACACAGTAAGTTACATTTGTCTCTAATCACTTTTGGAATCTGAGTGTATCGTTGAGTGACATATATCACGTCAGTGTTTTTGTGACGCCCACGGGAAAAGATCCTAGCTGGGTTTTTTTGATTGTCTAACATCACATCGTCGTATACGACTAAATTGTTAATGTTCCCATCAAGGTCATCCACGGATGGCGCCTCGTCAATATCAGTTATAAAATCGATGGCGTTCTCACCCTTAATTTCTGATGCATTCTCGTTAAAATCCTTTAACACTTCATAGCATCGTTGATCATCTACGCTGGGAGCAACTAAATGCAACTTATCCCATTTCATCCATCTCATTATTAAATTGAGCAACAATTGCGTTTTACCGGATCCAGATGGCCCGATTATAATTGCGCGGATAGAGTTTGGTAGCGCTGCATGATGCTTAACTGGTTCTTTTGTTTTAGTCGCTGAAAAATCAGTTATATCCATATCTCTATACATAAATTATGGATCTATATTGTGTGAAGTGTAAAACGCGTACTAACACAAATGATGTGACGACGATTACAACTAAAAATAACAGATAGGCACTTACTGGTAGATGTGCAACATGTGGTACAAAAAAATTTAGATTTGTTTCTATGAAACCCGGAGATGTTTAAAAAAAAAACGAGGAGGTGATATCGCAGCCAAATTGGCAAAGCTCCCTGGAACCCCATGGGCAAAGTACCCTGGAGAAAAGCACCTTCCAGGATATAGCTACTGTGGCCCCGGAACACGATTAGATATCAGACTTGATGATCAAAATCAGCCCCGACCCGGCGAGTATCCGATAAACGCTATTGATAAGGCGTGTCATGCTCATGATGTTGCATATAAAAGCAGCAATCTGCAAAACAGGCATCTCGCGGATGTGAAATTAATTCATGCGTTAAATGCTATTCCTGATAAATCTTTTAAAGAAAAGTTGGCTTCGTGGTTGGTAAAATCAGCTATGAAAGGCAAATTGATGATGGGCGCTGGTAATTAATAATATGGAATCAATTTATTATTCCCCAAGAGGATACTGGAGAGGCAAGGCAGCAATCAATAAACTCGCCAGCGCCGCAAAAGTGAAAAAGGCTACTGCGGCTAATTGGTTATCCAAACAGGCTATATGGCAAATTTATCTACCACCGCCTAAACAAATTGATTACTCGCATTTTGATGTGACCGCTCCTAATGAAGTTCATCAAGCTGATTTATTGTTTTTACCACATGACAACGGTTACAAATACGCGCTAACCGTAGTTGACGTTGCGAGTCGATACAAACAAGCAGAACCGCTAAAAACAAAATCATCACCTGAAGTTGCTTCTGCATTTGAAAAGATTTATCGACGAGGCCCACTACGCTGGCCAAATCTATTACAAGTCGATCCTGGCAAGTAATTTCAAGGTGCTGTTTTAACAACGATGAAACATCATAATACCACGTTACGACGAGGACATACTGCGTTACATCGCGATCTGGCAATTGCTGAACGATTTAATCGGACTCTTGCTGAGCGGTTATTTGGATATCAATACGCGAAGGAGTTTATTCAGGATAAAAGATCCCGTGAATGGGTTAAGAGATTACCAGGTGTAGTTACCGCAATCAATAATGAGATTACTAGAGCAATCAACATGAAACCTAGCAACGCTATTAAAAAGAAGTATATACCCGTACAACCACAAAAAGGTTTCCGAGAACAAATTCTTGGTAGTAATGTCACTGTAAGGTATTTATACGAACCAGGAGAGCTTGAGGGTGGTAAAAAAAGAGCTACCGATCCTATTTGGAGCGTCACTACGCATAAGATATCCGGTATAACACGATCTACTGGTAGACCTCCAATCTGTAAACTGGATTCAACTGCTCCTCAGCGAGGATTTACTCGACAACAACTACAGGTAATTCCCGAGGATACTTAATTACCACCGCGTGGTCTTAACTAGCACCCCTTCGTCTGTTGCACTCAAGACAAGTCAACATCACATTGTTTCTGATATGACCAATGCTGCTATTCTTTCTGTCTACGGTAAATTGGCGAGGATCTTTATCCGAATACTGCCAACGCATTATACAATTGCAACTCGCGCAGTGATTATTCTGTTGTTGCTTCAGCGTAATTATTAATTCAGCATCAATGTCAAATTCTCGTTGTTTTTTTTTTTTTGTCTTGTTGTTTGTAACCGGAGAGTTTTTTTATCAATAACTTTAACATCAACGATGCTAGCATCATCCATTGTAGTGTCATTATCATCCAGGACAACTCTTCGAAGTTGATTTATTTTTCGTACTCTGGATACTGCAAGATAGACTAAATTCGACCATTCGATGTGATTATCCACCATCCAAACAATTGTATCCGATATAGTCAATCCTTGTGAAGAATGTATCGCCGCTGCGTATCCTAGCGTCCATGGGGATTTATTAACACGAGCAGCAGAGAGGGTGAATCCTACAACGTTTTTAGACAAAATTTGATTGAAATCCTAAAACGAGCCGTCCTATAATCTCATTTTAACCAAAAAAAAATATCTCAGGGGCGAACCCTACAACGTTTTCAGACAAAAAATTTATTGAAATCTTAACGAGCCTTCCCTACGAAATCTCATTTTAACTAAAAAAATGAAAACGGAGATTTTACGATTTTTTAATCAATTTTGGTCGCAACGATGTGGTCATCCACCCTCTCTGCTGCTACAGGCTAACAAAAAATAATAAATGATTTTAACCGAATATTTGATCCAGTCCGATACGATATCGTGTCCGAGGATCATGCAAATTTATTGTTGCGAATCCGTGTGGTTTTGACTGAGCATGACTAAAGAAATCTCGAAATTGATTGAAGTCCATATCAGAGCACCATGTCTGCCAAATATTTCTAAGAGTATGAGTATCAACGCCGTTGAATACAGAAAGAATATTGCAGTTATCTCTGATGACTTTTGGAACCTGAGTGTAGCGTTGAGTGACATATATCACGTCAGTGTTTTTGTGACGCCCCCGGGAAAAGATCCTAGCAGGATTTTTTTGTTTATCCAACATTATATCGTCGTATACGACTAAATTGTTAATATCTCCATCAATATCATCAATACTCGGTGCTTCATCGATATCGGTTATAAATTCAATGGCGTTCTCACCCTTAATTTCTGAAGCGTTTTCATTAAAATCTTTTAGCACTTCATAACATCGTTGATCATCTACGCTAGGGGCAATTAAATACAACTTATCCCACTTCATCCATCTCATTATTAAATTGAGTAACAATTGCGTTTTACCGGATCCAGATGGCCCGATTATAATCATCCGGATAGAGTTTGGTAGCGCTGCATGATGTTTAACCGGTTCTCTTGCTTTAGTCGCTGAAAAATCAATTATATCCATATCTCTATACATAAATTATGGATCTATATTGTGTGAAGTGTAAAACGCGTACTGGCACAGATGACTTGACGACGATTACAACTAAAAATAACCGATCAGCGCTTTCTGGTAAATGCGTGCAATGTGGTACAAAGAAATTTAGATTTGTGTCTATGAGATCTGATTTTAAAAAAAACGAGGAGGTGATATCGCAGCCAAATTGGCAAAGCTCCCTGGAACCCCATGGGCAAAGTACCCCGGAGAAAAGCACCTTCCAGGATATAGCTACTGTGGACCGGGAACCAGACTTGATATCAGACTCAATAATCAAAATCAACCCAACCCCGGTGAAGAACCAATAAACGCCATTGATAAGGCCTGTCACCTTCATGATGTTGCTTATAAAAGCAGCAATCTGCAACACAGGCATCTAGCAGATGTGAAATTAATTCATGCGTTAAATGTTATTCCTGATAAATCCTTCAAAGAAAAATTGGCTTCATTTTTAATAAAATCGGCTATGAAAAGCAAATTGATGTTAGGTGCCGGTAATTAATAATATGGAATTAATTTATTATTCCCCAAGAGGATACTGGAGGGGTAAATCAGCAGTCCATAAACTCGCTAGTGCTGCAAAAGTGAAAAAAACCACTGCGGCTAATTGGTTATCCAAACAGGCACTATGGCAAATTTATCTACCACCGCCTAAACAAATTCAATTCTCGCATTTTGATGTGACCGCTCCTAATGAAGTTCATCAGGCTGATATATTATTTCTGCCACATGATCGTGGTTACAAATACGCTTTAACCGTAGTTGATATTGCAAGTCGATACAAAGAAGCAGAACCGTTAAAAACAAAATCAGCCACTGAAGTCGCTTCTGCATTTGAGAGGATTTATCGACGAGGTCCTCTGCACTGGCCAAATCTATTGCAGGTTGATCCTGGCAAGGAATTTCAGGGTGCAGTGTTATCTACAATGAAACATCATAATGTCACCATACGACGAGGGCATACTGCGCTACATCGCGATCAGGCCATTGTAGAACGATTTAATCGGACGATTGCTGAGCGGTTATTTGGATATCAATACGCAAAAGAATTCATCCAAGAAAAAAGATCCCGTGAATGGGTTAAAAGATTACCATCTGTGATTACTGCACTGAATAACGAGATTACTAGAACAATCAACATGAAACCTAGCAACGCTATTAAAAAGAAGTCAATACCTGAAAAACCACAAAAAGATTTCAAAGAACCAATTCTTGGTAGTAATGTCACTGTTAGATACTTATACGAACCAGGAGAGCTTGAGGGTGGTAAAAAAAAGGGCTACTGATCCTATTTGGAGTGTTACTGCACACAAGATATCTAGTATAACACGATCTACGGGTAGACCTCCAGTCTATAAACTGGATTCAACTGCCCCTCAACGAGGATTTACTCGACAACAACTACAGGTAATTCCCGAGGATACTCAATTGCCACCGCATGGTCTTAACTAGCGCCGTTGCGTCTATTGCACTCAAGACAAGTCAACATCACATTGTTTCTGACATGACCGAGACTGTTATTTTTTCTGTCTACGGTGAATTGGCGAGGATCCTTATCCGAATACTGCCAACGCATTATACAATTGCAACTCGCGCAGTGATTATTCTGTTGTTGTTTCAGCGTAATTATTAATTTAGCATCAATATCAAATTCTCGTTGTTTTTTTTTGTCCTGTTGTTTGTAACCGGAGAGTTTTTTATTAATGATGCTAACATCAATATCACTTATTGTTGTGTCATTATCATCGAAAACAATTCTTCGAAGCTGATTTATTCTTCGTACTCTGGATACTGCGAGATAGACTAAATTCGACCATTCGATGTGATTATCCACCATCCAAACAATTGTATCCGATATAGTCAATCCCTGTGAAGAGTGTATTGTTGCTGCGTATCCTAGCGTCCACGGGGATTTATTAGCACGCAATGCATTTTCGACGACGCTGATATCAACCAGCACAATATCATTTAATACGAGAATTTGTTTTTCACTCTGTCCTGGAATATCAACTTCAATGTTCTGTTTTCGTGTATCCGATGGCCTATAACAAAGGGGTACTGGAAGCGTTGCAAATTTTTCTTTATGCAATTCAAATAACTTCATCTGAAGTGTGTCCCTGACTATTTTTCTACTTGCAATTATCAAATCATTTGGTCTCCATGTTTCCCAGAAATCATTCATTGGAGTTTCTGAAATCACTTCACGCGCTATTTCGCATTGGATTCTATCCGGTTGTAATCTAATTAGCGCTTTGAATTCTCGTAATCGTTCATCAAGTGATCTATAATCAGTGGTAATTTCTTCATAATAGTCTACAAAACCCCTTAGCCATTCATGTGGAGATGCACCGACAAATGGTGGTGGTTGGCCGTAATCACCGCACATGACGACTTTTGTGTTTTTGTTTAACAACCACTCAAGAAATGTTTGTAATACATCTAATGACACTGTGCATATTTCATCCCAAATGATGATTTCAGGAATGAATTTATCACCCATACGCTCAGGAGTCCATTTGTCACCCTTCCATCGAAAGAAACTATGGTAAGTACAGGCATTTACCCCTCGCTGTATCATCTCTCTGGCCAGTCTGTGAGTCGGTGTTAGCACAATCATGGTTGACCGACGAAATAATTCAATTGCACGAGTTGTCTTTCCTGACCCACCACAACCGTTTAAATAAATTGTCTTGTATCTACATACTGGATCAGATACCGGTGGTGCATTACAAAATTCTGATTGATTTTCAATACGGTTACAACAAAGATATTTATCATCCATGGCAACGTCTGCGGATTCACAATACTCATGTAGCATCTCCTTTTTAAATCGCCAACGCCCCCAATTTTCTTCGGGATCTGTGAATTTAGCTACAGCTGATTTGTACTTATTGTGTATATACATCGAATCAGTGGCCACTCTAACCGCGGTATTAGGAAATCTATTTATCATCGAAAATAGATTAATAGAAGCATAGGCTAGCATTGAACTTCTCAAATGTGTGTAATGGGAATTATATCCATCACAGTAGGTAACAACCGTACCTAATTTCTCACCATTGGATAGAAAAGCATCCTTACGGGATACAAGTTTTCCCTGTTTCATTAAATCCGCTACAATAAAATCGTATTCAGCGACATCTATGATCAACCGCGAAGAATATTTTGCGTTGTCGTACCGTCCACCTTGAGTGAATTTACCGATTATTCTTCGTCCGAGATCTTTTGCTTGTTCTTTTTTAATTTCAAATAACTTCTTAGACCAATTTATGATTTCTTCTTCATTGAAATCAGGGAATTGTTTTCGTAGTTCGTTGATTATACGATCTAGATCGGGTTGTGGTAGCCAAACTTCTTTCTGAGCTCGATAGCATATAATAGCCTCGGAAACAATCAACGATATTAGCATACCACAATCAATCATATATCTCAATAGCACTATTGGCATCCAGGCCTTTTCAGATAGATGTCTACCGAGCCAAACATAACTACACGGATGTAACCCTGTAGCTAATTCAAATGATATCACACGAGCGAATCCGGTTAAATCAAAATCAGGCAATGGTCCATTAATCGCAACACGAGTCATTTCATGCGTGGGGTGTCCAAATCGTTTGAAGTACTCAGCACATTCCCCATATCCGAGAAAACTTCCGGGATAACACGCGGCTATATCAATTGAAATCATACCATCACGTGAGTATTTCGTATTCCACAGTCCTCCATGACCAAATTTGACGCAACTCAATTTAACATCCTCGAGAAAATCACTTCGTGTTGGACGCCATGAGTTTTTTTCTCTTGCGAAGTGAGCTACCACTGATGGAATAGTAAAACTATCCGTGAGTAGTTTTTCATGGGAATTCTCCGGTGAAAAATCACTAGCGATTTTTCTCATTCTGTTATCTAATTCTTCAACGCGATATAATTCACCATTTGGTTTTACAAATTGATCGAATCCTATTTCGGGATCTTCATCACTTCTAAGTAACCACACTGACACAGGATCATCCTTACAAAACGCATGAATAGCATCAAATAATCTCTCTTCATAGAAAACATCCCCGACGAACTCCTTAGGGATATATTTCACGGTTCGTTCTCGTGGAAATACTGTTACCGCAGGTGTCCACGCGTGTTTATTATGATCAATAATCTGTATTGGTGCTCCATTTTTGTTATATTTCGGTTCGTATAAAACCTCTCCGGTTATTGTCATAACTGTTATTGGAAATCTTAATGATGTTTCTAATTTAGCTATATCAGAAATCTTTGCACCATGCTGTTTCACTGTCAGTTTCCACTCGGTTATTTTCCTACGTCGCAGATCAGTTAGTTTATTTCCTCGGGATGCATTTGTGAAGTGTTCTATTATTCGTTCTGCTACACAATTAAGCCCTGACGAATATTTCATAGGAGGTAGTTTTGCGATATCGGGTTTATCATTTAACGGATATATCCCATAAACCATTGCTGTTACGGGATAAGATCTTTCGTAGTATGGTTTGTCAATGCCGGTTAGAATTCCTGGTTTGGAATCTCTACTCACAATGACAGCTTTTTTATTCTTGAGGATTGGTTCAAATTTATCCCTAATAATCCATTTGCCATCGACTTCAATAATGAATTTGATTCGGAAAAAATACCGTTTTTCCCCAACACGTGAAATTATCACTGCTGCTTTTTCATCATTCATGGTAGCGTCAACAACACCATCAATTCGAAATGTTGACCAACAATAAGATGCTCCATCACGTTTGAATTCAGTAAAACAATCTCTGATTTTACTAATCATGGCTTTATCAAGAATTGTATTCTTTGGTGTATTAGAAACTATATCGAGATTGAATTGAGCATCTTTCCAGGGTAATTTCTTGTTACGTTTTTTGGTTTATCGAGATTAAATTTAGGATTGATTTTCAATATTCTCTTAAACTCTTTCATGTTTCCGTCTATTGGACGTTTTTTGGGTTTATCGAGATTAAATCTAGGATTGATTTTCAATAATCTCTTGTTACGTTTTTTGGGTCTATCGATATTAAATTTAGGATTGATTTTTAATAATCTCTTAAACTCTTTCATGTTTCCGTCTATTGGACGTTTTTTGGGTTTATCGAGATTAAATCTAGGATTGATTTTCAATAATCTCTTAAACTCTTTCATATTTCCGTCTCTTGGACGTTTGTTACGTTTTTTTGGTCTATCGATATTAAATTTAGGACTAATTTTTAATAATCTCTTAAACTCTTTCATGTTTCCGTCTCTTGGACGTTTTTTGGGTCTATCGATATTAAATTTAGGATTAATTTTTAATAATCTCTTAAACTCCTTATCAGCATTGAATTCAGCATTTTTCGAAGGCGTTCTCCTTAATTCCCTCATGCTATAATTAAAACAAGCATTTAAATGAAAGATTTTTATATAATGAATCACTGTAAGTGGCTTATGATTGGATCAGTAACCCCGTGTAACAAATCATGCAGAAATGAGTTCTGTGGGTATCATATGCAAAGCTTTCGACGTGGAAGCCTTGGTCCGTTACCTTGTATTCTATGTGGAGTTGGGGTCAGGGGAAAATCTCAGTTGTGTCTTAATTGCGGTGGTAAGCGATACAGGGAGTTGAAGCGTTATTATGATAAAAGAATAAAAAATGGACAATCAATCAGAAATTTTGACCCTGAAAAGGTCCTTGACCCTGACAACATCAAGGATAAAATCATAAGAACCCCTCAAGACTACATTGAAAGATTCATTATTGAACCAAACAATGAATTAGACAAATAGTATTTAGTATACGAATGAACCAAGAATTCAGACAACACCCTGTGATCACAAATTATGAAGCATCTAGTGATGGTGTTGTAAGAAACCGCAGACTGAAGAAACCAGTTGGTGTTGTGAATAATCAAGGGTACTTGATATTTACTGTTAGGGAGGGGGGAGAAACGAAAACTTATCTCAATCATCGTTTCGCATTTGAGTGTTTTTATGGATTGATCGAGGATGATTCTGTCATTAATCATATCGATTCTAATCCAAAGAATAATTCTTTATCAAATCTGCAGGCTATCACACAAAGTGAAAATTCCAAACGAGGGAAGACTGGAAAATGCAAAACGGTTGGGAAGAGACCTGTGAAATCTTTGAATACGATAACTAACGAAGAAAAAGTATTTCAACCGATAACCAGCGCCGGTAGGCACTTCGATATTTGTGGATCCTCAGTACGAAGAGTTGCAGAGGGGATTTATCGATCGGCGATTTCAAAAGGGACGGGACAAAAAATTCGATTTAGTTACGTCTAATGCGTCATATTTTTCATTTAGAAATATATCATTATTATAGAATAATGAATTCTGAAAACATGAATAGCATTTTATCCGAGATTTCAAAATTGAAAAGTTGGGATATTGAACTATCAGATGGGTTAAATCCTGATCAAATCATGTCTGATTTTCAGGATATAGAATACGGAGTTAGCACTAACAAGTATATGCTACCAAAGAAGTATGCGCTCATCAAGAGAATTCAGAATTCTATTCGGGACTCTCTCGCATTTTCCAGTGAAGTAAGTGTTTTCGCTCCGTTGTATACCATCGTAGAACGAATACGAAAAGAATTGGGGTACGAATACGAATTGAAAAAGGAGGTTAATTCTAAAGTTAGAAACCTACGGGCGTTAATTCAAGAAAATGAACAATTTTGATTGACCATTTATCATTATTTGATTGTGACCGACCATTTATCATTATTTGATTGCCCGACCATTATCATTTTTTTTAGCCGACCCTCAAGGGATGTCAAAAATCGATGGACGATATGTCGGATTGATCAAAAATAGAATGGCGAAACTATCAGTATTATTTATTTATATATACAATTTTGATAGTTTCGCCATCGATGAACGAAGCTGTCTCACGATCAAATAACACTTCCATGACCATCCGATGGTGTTAGGTCGGGATTGAAAAATTGTTTTGCAATTGAAACATTGTTTCTGATTTCAAATAATGGTCAATGAATCATTAACAACCCGATTGGCTCGTGAACGACTGGATGCAATCAGGAGATTTGTACCAATTCGTGACTCTGTACGGAATAAACTACAACAACGACAGAGTCTTCAGACTGATTTTGCTGCGGGATCTGAAGAATTGTTTAAACCAGTAACCACAGCAACGAAGGAGATAGAGCGTGCTATACTGGGAGATGATCCTGACGGTAAAAGAAAAGAAGAGGGTCTTATTCCTGTGTTAGAAAAAATAGCAAAAAGAACTAAACAAACAAAAAAATCCTTGCAATCACTTCCTCAGGATATATCAACCGCTTCGAAACGAAAATTTAAAGGATTTCAGGAAGAACTAGTTAGTGGACTACCTAAATCAATTATATTTACCGAGAGCGCTAAACAACAAATTCTCAACGAGGATATAGACAATTTAGGTGAATTCGCTGCTAACAGCTATGATTCACAAGAGAAGTTTTTCACGGACAATTATTCGGATTATAGAATGTCACATAATGAATGGGCTGATATAGTGTATGAAATAAATACTGGAGGTTTAGATAGAAGGATGAAGGAATACAGAGACTTCAAGAGAAAATTTCAACTCCAAATAAGACAGCCATACGATGAGAAGAAATTTCTGGGGAGTGGTCTAGTTGGAAACGCTAGCGTTTCATGTCCTGGTAGTGTTCTCAGTGATATATCACGATTAGAAGTTCTCATCGGAGGAAAACGAGCCGGAAATAACTCACCGGAAATAATTAATGAAGCAGCTGATATCTGTAGACGATTATTTCAGGGTGGTATCATGGATATCAGCACATATCGAGATTTCATTGGCGAGTTAGTGGAAAGTGGGTATCATAGTGACTGAATTGAAAAGTCAATTGATTAGATAAATAACAATTGAAAAATTGTTTCTGATTTCAAATAATGATCATACACTACAATCATGATAAACCAACCCCCGTCTACGTAGTTAATTCACGGTTTCCGGTTTATAGAGCATACTACGGAGATGGTTTAGGTAATACTATTGCAGGGTTATTTGCGAGAATGGCTCCAAAAGTGATGCCGTTGGCTAAACAATTAGGAATGAAAGCAATTGATGTTATTCGTGATAAGGGTATTGGTGCTGTTGGAGATCTTGCTGGAAAAGCGTTTTCAACTGCGAAGAATAAATTAACATCATTAGTGAAATCACGAATGAAATCCAAAGGATTTTCAAAACCGTTACCGTCTACAGCGGAAATGCCTGCAAGTGTTAGTAGAATTATAAATAACGCAGTAGATGAAAAATTAGCATCGATGGTGACTCCCTTGATAAATCAAGGGGACCAAAATAACATGATAGCAAACATGATAGCAGGAAGTGGCTTTAAAAAACTACGACAATGAAAATGGAAAATCGCGATTTAGACTCTGATAAATAGAATAAAATGTTCAAAAGGTCACCTGATCCAGCATTTGATATGGATGCCCCAGTGCGTAAAGATGATTCTGTACGCGATTTTCAATTTTATTCTTATCACGCAGTACAACCAGATCTCCGATCGCGAATTGAACTTCAAGTTCATGATACCAGTAAATATTTTCTACCGTGTGAGGCATTTATCGAAATCGAAGGAGAACTTGTAACAAATGATGCTGCTCATGATGATCCACCATATGACAATAACCCAACTATCAAAGTTGGTTTTGTTAATAATGGGATCATGGCGTTATTTGAAAGCGCTAGATATCTCATTGATGGAAAGGAAATTGAATCCATTGACCGTGAAGTTGATGTGGCCACAACAATCATAGGGTTAGCGAGATACTCTGATGATTATACAAGATCAGCTGGTCCATCTATGATGTTTTCTAAGGATATTACTGATTACCCTGAACACAACCAGTATTCTAGAGTCAAGGCAACACAAGCTACCGCAGTTGATCCAGCACCAGCCGGATATACAAGACCAGCTGGTACTTTTGATGTCATAAATAATATTACTAACTACAACCTAGGGTTTGCAACACGCGTATTAACGTTGCAAGGACAGCGTCGACAATTTTCATGTGCAATTCCACTGCATCATATATTCGGATTCTGTAGAAACGTCCGAAAAGTTATTTATGGAGCTAAACACACAGTAGCGCTTGTACGAAAGGGTACTGATAATGATGCAATATGGCATGATGCTGGTGTTGCTGATGGTAAAGTCATTTTAACAAAACTAGCATTGTGGATGCCAGTGTTAACTCCATCAATCACAGCAGAAGAAAAATTGTTGTCATTTATGGAACAAGGAGGAAAATCATTGTTGAGTTGGTTATCAGTGACCACTGATATTAAACTAGATAATGTTGATGATATATTTACTTGGCATCTGGCATCAAAACAAGGGGTTTCAGCTCCACGTCATATATTTGTGGCGTTACAGAATAATGCACGAGTTGGTAATCAACAACGAAGTCATATGATATTTGATCAGTTAGGTGTTAGAGAGGTCTCACTGAGAATAAACGGACAACAGGAACCATCTGAAGATGTACAACTTGATTACACTCACAACCATATTGCACGTGTATATCATAACCTATTGTCGTTTATGGCACGTGATCTAAATGTGGATACTGGTTTGCAAATATCACAATTGGATTTTAAAAGCCTCTATCCGATCTATTACTTCTCACTGGAACATCTCGATTTGATGAGACAATCTGTCGTTGATATACACTTTAGAGCCCGTGTAACCCGTCCTGGTGGTATTGCTAATTACAGAGCGGTTGCTGTCATTCTTAGTGATAAATCAATGCTACTCGAAGGTGTTGGAGGAAGAATGAGAGTGGTAGATGCCCCAGTAGAAAATCTTTGATTGATTTTCTCGATTTTTCATTGAAATTGTAAACGATTTAGAATCAATCTATTATGTATAACATGTCATATAGTGTTATTAGTGTTGCGTTAACTCCTGGTCAAATCAAAAAATTGCAATCAGAATCGGCTAAAAAATGTGGAACCACAATCACGTTGAAACCTAATCAAATGACTGGTGGTGCAAATAAATTATCGCTGACAACTCGTCAGGTGAAACATTTCAATGATGCACTTGTAGCAAAAAAAGGTGTCCAGATTACTCTTTCTGCGGCTGCTATCAAAAATATGATTAAAACAGGCGGTATATTCCCGTTGTTAGCTGCGATACCAGCATTGATTGCAGCAGCAGCCCCAGCGGTGGCTAAAGCGGCAGCGTTAGGAGCCGTTGGTACTGCAGCAGGAATGGCACTAAAGAAGGCAACTGGGAAAGGATATAAAAAAAAGGGAAAGGGTCTAAGACTACCAGGAACCCCGTATTCGTGGTACAGCGGAAAGGGTCTAAAACTAGGACCGGTTTATTAATTGGAGAGTCTTTGATGGTTCCCATGTCCAATTTTGATTTACTCGATGCTGCTAAAAAACTCGCGATTAAAAACTTCAGAGGTGTCTTTATGAAAGATCAATTACCACATCAACCAAACAGCGTTGAAACCGGAATCATTAATTTAGATAACAGCACCGGACCCGGAACTCACTGGGTTGCATACGCTATTGATCCACGTGGGATTGTCTATTTTGATTCATATGGATTACCCCCACCAAAAGAGTTTATGAGATATATAAAAACCCTTCCAATGAAGACTTGGTATTCTACGCTACCAGCACAAACGATGATTGACCCACCAATATGTGGCAGCGAAGTATTAAATGTCCTTAACGCTATTTCTAACTCCTTGAGTAACCCAAGCGGAAAACCACCACATGTTGTCGTGAATGAATACACTAGTAATCGCTGGAGAAAATCGAAGATTTTTCAACGAAGTCGTCAAAAACGATTTTAGAGAGAGAAAGAGTTTTACAATAACATGATTGATATTTGGGGGAGATCTTTGAAACCCAAACCCGATGGCACTGCACCCCCTGATTCTGTCAAGGATATAAAAAAATTAATTAAAGATGAAATCGCTGAGACGTTAAATTTAGTAAATGTTGACCCGAACGAAATAGTTGTATTTCAGGACAAACAGGGTAAATTGAAATCCAGTGATGTGTCATTGAATGACATTTTGATACGGCAGCGCGACGCCGCTGAAAACTCTATTGCGCTATATTCCAACGACGGACGACTTAAACCAGGCGCACTTGTGTCTACGATCACCGACGCGATTGCCACCCACGACAACAAGATTGCCGCCCACGACAACATGATTACCACCCAAGACAACAAGATTGCCGCCCAAGACAGCATGATTACCACCCAAGACAACAAGATTACCGCCCACGGCCGTGAGCTGGATGATTATATACGAGGTTATAGTACTTTTCGCAAAAATGTCGTACATAAATTCTTTGGAACACCGCTTGTGGTTGGCATGACTCTCGCTGAAATTAAAGACTTGTTGAATTCATTCTTCGCTAACAAGGAAGCTGGAAGGATGATGACTGCTTCAGAAATCAAGGCAAATTATCTCGAGATTTCTAAACTAATAGAAGATCAAAAACCCGATAATGACATTGTTGGTAGGTTCTTTGGAAACCCGCTTGTGGCAGGAATGACTCTCGCTGAAATCAGTGAGTTTATCGGCAAGCACACTCACAATGCCTACATCGCTAATAGTTTCTTTGGTGTCCCGGCTACATCTACGATGACTCTCAAAGATATTAACATGTTTATGGTGAGACAAACAACACTTAATACCATCGTTGATAGATTTTTGGGGAGAACACCTGTGTCTGAAACCACATCGTTTGACAGGCATGACTCTCGCGGAAATTAAAAGCGCTATTGACAAACAAAAGCACACCAGCGATATTGTTAATAAGTTCTTTGAGGGCAGTAGCCTCCAAGATATCACGACGAAATTTTCTAACATCGACAACCATATTAAAACCCAAGCACGGATTAGAATCAACGAACTTCTGGTTTCATTCTTTTCTAACAAGGAGGAGAGTGGAAAAACAATAGATCCTACCAAAATCAGGGTAAATTATCTCGATATTTCCGACGATCTTCTTAAACTAAAAGAAAACTTTGAAAGGATAAAGATTCCGCATCTAGACACTGAAGTTAAAAATATCGTGTATACGGTCGAGCATGGAACCATGGATTGGACAAGAGACGTTTATACTACGCTGTCTATCGGTCCCTTGGGCGGATCAATTTTCGATGATATCGCCTTGATGACGTGGATCGATGGTATCTACAGGCTAACGTGGATCTCTGTAGATCAATTTAATATGATCGCGGACGGTAAAACCTACTCTGGTGGCACCGCGACGTTTATTTTTAATGGTCGCAAACTAGACTTTAATGTCGTCGCGGTTAATAGCTCCACCATTATAACAAAAATAATTTGGTGTTTAGAACTTGTACATGATTTTTCCGGCTGAAGTACTAGCAATTCCCGCTAACGATGACAAATAATTGAAAACGCTAGCGTTTTTAAAATAACAATGATTTCATCAACTCAATGTCGCTATGATCAAGTCAGAGAATTTCAGACTAGACTCAAAACCCTCACTGAGGAGTATCAAATAAAAATAAAAAATACCGACGAAGAATCACCGCAATTGATATTACTATGTACTCGGTGTCAAGCGTTCTCGCTGGCGCCGGAATAATACTTGCATCGGTTACAATGATTGCCCCGGTCGTAGTTCCAATTTGCATTTCTGCGGTGGCTACAATCGGGGGTATATCAACCGGGATAGCAAAAAAGATATCATCATGCAGCCAGAGTAAACTGCAGAATTACTTAATTCAATTTCATATTGCATCAACCGCATATTCGCAGTTATCCCTGATGATATCGTCGTCACTCGATAATACGATTATATCAGATAGTGAATTCTCAGCGATGGTCAGTATTTTTGATTCAGCGATATCAAAATTAGAGCAACAACATGAATATAATAACAATGACAACACCGATGGAATTAGAAAACACGAACCCAAAAACAAACCCAAACACGAACCCAAAAACCAAAATTATCTCAATAATCTCAACCATACCAGATTGTGAGTTCTCAGTGATGGTCAGTATTTATGATTCCGCGGTGTCAAAATTAGAAATACAACATGAGTATAATAACAATGACGACACCGATGGAATTACTTCAACGAGTAGTGGAGAACACGAACCCAGTACAAACAAGCATGATATCAATAACATCAACGGAACCCGAGTTTAGTGTGAATTTCCCTAGCCCAGTCCCCGTGAAGGAGATAGCGCTAGCAAAACTACGAGTGTATCACAGTTGGCCTAATATCAGATCAAAATCATTTGGTGGTCAACAACCCAATAATTCTTTAGTGTTTGCAAATAAGAATTAGGACGACGGTACCCCAGACTGGAACGTCGTTTCGATACCAACAGGGTCATACCAAATCGAACAAATCAATAATGAATTCGCGCGTAGAATAAAATCGATTACTGGAAAAGAATCAAAAATCGCTATAACAGTTCATGAACCAACACTATCATCCGCAATTGAGATAAGCACAGAAGGATACGTCGTAGATATCTATCAGAGTTCTATTAGAACCGTACTGGGATGGCCTGAAAAACCACCGGAAAAATCCACCACCGACTTAACCACGGATGTACAATCATATCATGAAATCAATCCCAGTTATCGAGATGATTTATCTGATATAAGAAAAAGAAAAATCGCCGATAGATTTATATTCACCAACAAAGACACATTGCAATGGGATTTTATCATTAAAAGAACAACCGACTCATCTGTTACTATTTCATTTACGCTAACTGACGTCCGTGGTTATTTTAATGAGATTAAACAATTATATGAAACACAACTAGAACAACTACGGAAAACAAAATCGCAAAAACACGTTGAAATAATAAATCAACTCATATCGGACATGGAATATATCTATGAACTAATTATTCAAACAATAATTAATGACAACAGCGACAATAAACAACGATTCCTAACCGATTACAATATCACAGAAGACAATCTGCGTAATTTCAAGTTTCCGAAATACAACGCTGATGAATTAGCAAGAATTGTTAAAACCGATATCAAAGCGCTACAAAAATCAGATTCAACTGTCCTCCTCAAATATAATAATGATCCAGATGGTGGCGGTAGGCATATCGCTCCGTTCAACGTGAATATTTCATCGGTGATTGCGCTCAATTTAGTATGTGATGTTATCGAAGGAAGCTATCAGATTAATCTAGAGCAATCAAATCAAGCTCAGCAGGGATATATTCTTTATTCGTTTGCACCAACAGCTCCTCCAGGATTCCTAATTATTGAAAACCCAATTAATCCTGTCTACATGCGATGCCATAATAATTCATTAACCAGAATTAATTTCAAACTCACCGACCAGTCAAATAATCTGATTGATTTACAAGAAGAGGTGTTAGCGATTAGTTTGTTTGTGAGATCCTAAAGACTTGATCAAATATTCGGTTGAAATCATTTCTTATTTTTTGTTAGCCTGTAGCAGCAGAGAGGGTGGATGACCACATCGTTGCGACCAAAATTGATTAAAAAATCGTAAAATCTCCGTTTTCATTTTTTTAGTTAAAATGAGATTTAGTAGGGAAGTAGGGTTAAGATTTCAATAAATTTTTTGTCTGAAAACGTTGTAGGGTTCGCCCCTGAGATATTTTTTTTTGGTTAAAATGAGATTATAGGACGGCTCGTTTTAGGATTTCAATCAAATTTTGTCTAAAAACGTTGTAGGATTCACCCTCTCTGCTGCTACACGCAATGCATCTTCAACGACGCTAATATCAACCAGCACAATATCATTTAATACGAGAATTTGTTTTTGAAATCCTTCGGATTTTGGGCCTGGAATATCAACTTCTATATTCTGTTTTCGTGTATCCGAAGGCCTATAACACAACGGTACTGGAAGTGTTGCAAATTTTTCTTTATGCAATTCAAATAACTTCATCTGAAGTATGTCTCTGACTATTTTTCTACTTGCAATTATCAAATCGTTTGGTCTCCACGTTTCCCAAAAATCATTTATGGGAGTTTCTGAAATTATTTCACGCGCTATTTCACATTGGATTTTATCCGGCTGTAATCTAATTAGCGCTTTGAATTCTCGTAATTGTTCATCAAGTGATCTATAATCAGTGGTAATTTCTTCATAATAGTCTACAAAACCCTTTAGCCATTCATGTGGGGATGCACCGACAAATGGTGGTGGTTGGCCATGATCACCGCACATGACGACTTTTGTATTTTTCAAGAACAACCACTCAAGAAAGGTTTTGATTTCAGGAATGAATTTATCGCCCATTCGATCAGGAGTCCATTCATCGCCTTTCCATCGAAAGAAACTATGATAAGTACAGGCATTTACCCCTCGTTGTTTCATCTCTCTGGCGAGTCTGTGAGTAGGTGTTAGGACAATCATGTTTGATTTTGAAACGCGGTATAATTCAATTGCACGAGTTGTCTTTCCTGACCCACCACAACCGTTTAAATAAACTGTCTTGTATCTACATATTGGATCAGATACCGGTGGTGCATTAGAAAATTCGGATTGAATTTCAAAACGGTTATATGAAAGATATTTATCATCCATGGTAAAATCTGCCGATTCACAATACTCATGTAGCGTCTCCTTTTTAAATCTCCAACGCCCCCACGCTTCCTCCGGGGATGTGAATTTAGCTACATCTGATCTGTATTTATTGTGGATATACATAGAATCAGTGGCTAGCCTAACTGCGGTATTAGGAAATCTATTTATCATCGAAAATAAATTGATAGAAGCATAAGCTAGCATAGAACTTCTCAAATGCGTATATTGTTTAATATCTCCATCACAATAGGTAACAATTGTACCTAATCGTCTTCCATCGGATAGGAAAGCGTCTTTACGATTTACAAATTTTTCCTGTTTCGTAAAATCGTATTCAGCGACGTCTATAATCAACCGCGAAGAGTATTTTGCATTGTCGTATCTTCCGCCCTGGGTAAATTTACCCGAGAAAACTTCCAGGATAACACGCGGATATATCAATTGAAATCATACCGCCACGATAATATTTCGTATTCTTCGTCCAAAATCTTTTGCTTGTTCTTTTTCAATTTCAAATAACTTCTTAGACCAATTCATGATTTGTTCTTCACTGAAAATCTCCGATTTTCCATTCGAAGAATTTCCATCTGGAAACTGTTTTCGTATTTCATCAATTATACGATCTAGATCGGGTTGTGGTAGCCAAACTTCTTTCTGAGCTCGATAGCATATAATAGCTTCGGAAACAATCAACGATATTAGCATACCACAATCAATCATATATCTTAGTAACGCTATTGGCATCCAGTGTTTTTCAGACATATGTTTACCAAGCCAAAGATAACTACACGGATGTAACCCGGCAGCGAGTTCAAATGATATCACACGAGCGAATCCGGTTAAATCAAAATCAGGTAATGGTCCATTAATCGCAACACAAGTCATTTCATGCGTGGGGTGTCCAAATCGTTTAAAGTACTCAGCACATTCTCCATACCCGAGAAAACTTCCAGGATAACACGCGGATATATCAATTGAAATCATACCGCCACGATGATATTTCGTATTCCACAGTCCTCCATGACTAAATTCGACGCAACTCAATTTAACGTCCTCAAGAAAATCACTTCGTGTTGGACGTCATGAGTTTTTTTCTCTTGCGAAGTGAGCTACCACTGATGGAATAGTAAAACTATCCGTGAGTAGTTTTTCATGGAAACTCTCCGGTGAAAAATCACTAGCGATTTTTCTCATTGTGTTATCTAATTCTTCAACGCGAGATAATTCACCATTTGGTCTTACAAATTGATCAAATCCTATTTCGGGATCTTCATCACTTCTAAGTAACCACACTGACACAGGATCATCTTTACACAACGCATGAATAGCATCGAATAATTTTTCATTATAAAAAACATCCCCGACGAATTCCCCGGAAAATTCCGGGGGGATATATCTCACGGTTCGTTCTCGTGGAAATATTGTTACCGCAGGTGTCCACGCGTGTTTGTTATGATCAATAATTTGTATTGGCGCTCCATTTTTGTTATATTTCGGTTCGTATAAAACTTCTCCGGTTATCGTCATAACGGTTATTGGGAATCTTAATGATGTTTCTAATTTAGCTATATCAGAAATCTTTGCACCGTGCTGTTTCACTGTCAGTTCCCATTCGGTTATTTTCCTACGTCGCAGATCAGTTAGTTTATTTCCTCGGGATGCATTTGTGAAGTGTTCCATTACCCGTGTTGCTATACAATTCAGTGAACTAGAATATTTCATAGGAGCTAGTTTTGCGATATCGGGTTTATTATTTAACGGATATATCCCATAAACGATTGCTGTTACAGGATAAGATCTCTCATAGTATGCCTTGTCAATTCCAGTTAGAATTCCTGGTTTGGAATCTCTACTTACAATGACAGCCTTTTTATCCTTGAGGATTGGTTCAAATTTATCCCTAATAATCCATTTGCCTTCGACTTCGATAATGAATTTTATTCTGAAAAAATACTTCTGCTGGGAATTGCTTTGTTGAAAATCTTTGATTTTCCTTGTTTGAAATCCTTTGGATTTCCATCTTCGAATTTCCCCTTTGGATTTTACACCCTTGGATTTCCACCCCGTTGGCTCGCCAAGGTGTGAAATTATCTCAGCTCCTCTTTCATCGTTCATAGTAGCATCGATGTTGGGTACATTGACATCTTCATCAATAATTCGAAATGTCGACCAACAGTATACTGCACCGTCTCGGTAGAATTCATTAAAACACTCCCTGATTTTACCCAGTATAGTTCTATCACCGATTAGACGTTTTGGTGTATCAGAGACTCTATCGAGATTGAATTTAGTATTTTTCCAGGGCTTAATTTTCGATAATCTTTGGAACTCCTTATCGAGATTGAATTTAGTATTTTTCCAGGGCTTAATTTTCGATAATCTTTGGAACTCCTTCTCAAGATTGAATTTAGCATTTTTCCAAGGCTTGATTTTCGATAATCTCTTGAACTTCTTATCGAAATTGAATTTAGTTTTTTTCCAAGGCTTGATTTTCGATAATCTCTTGAACTCCTCCATGTTATAATTAAAACAAGTATTTAAATAGAAAAATATAGTATAATGAATCACTGCAAGTGGCTAATGATTGGATCAACAACCCCGTGTAATAAATCATGCAGAAGCGAATTCTGTGGGTATCATTTACAAAGCGTTCGGCGAGGAAGTTTTGGCCCCCTTCCGTGCCTCCAATGTGGGGCTGGGGTAAGGGGAAAATCGCAGTTGTGTCTTGCTTGTGGTGGTAAACGATACAGGAAACTAAAACGCTATTATGACAAACGAATAAAAAATGCAGTCATTGACCCTAACGTCCATGATAAAATCAAGGACAAAATCATCAAAACCCCTCAAGATTATATCCAGAGATTTATAATAAATTAGACAAAAAGTATTATTATAGAAATGAGCCAAGATTTCAGACCTCATCCAGTGCTTGTTAATTACGAAGCCTCCAGTGATGGTGTTGTCAGGAACCGCAGACTAAAAAAAAGGGTAGGATTTCTGAATAATATGGGATATTTGCTGTTTAGTGTTAGAAATAAAACATATCTCTGTCATAGAATTATTTTTGAATGTCATAACGGATTGATCAAAGATGGCTTTGTGATTGATCACATTGATGGGTTCCCTCAAAATAATAAATTGGATAATCTACGAGTCGTTACTCAGCGTCAGAATATAAAATTAGGCAGGACTGGGACATGTATGTCAGTTGAAAAGAGACCCGTAAAATCATTTGATTTAGAAAATAACAAAGAATCAATATTTCAATCAATGAATGAGGCTGGAAAATATTTTGACATTTGTAGACCTTCAGTACAAAGAGTAGCAGAAGGAATTTATCAAACTACTCTGTCAAAAAGACAGGTCACAGGATAAAATTCATATACATCTGAAACGATTCAGGGGAGATAAATCCTTTATGGATAAATCCGACGCAATTCACACTCTACTTACTAAGTTCCCTTGTATTATGACGTCAAAGAAATTTATGTCGTCTGCTATTACCTGTATATCTTGACTAGGCGCGCCCACGTGACTGTAATGGAGTAAATACATAGCTTCGGTATAGTTGTATTTTTTTAACAATTTCTAAAACGTTTTATTGTCGCTTGGGCTAAAACTGCATTACAGTTGTATTTATTTAGACCATTTAGTACAGACGTTCTTTATCGCGCTCAGCCGGAAGTGTTTTCCATTCATTGAATAGGTGGGATTAAAATTCCTGTATACAGCTCTTTATGATTTAATCGATAAAGGCATTTTGTCTAGAGAATTAGAACAGGAAATATACGCTGTTATTTAACAACTGTATTATTTTGTTTAGTGCTTCATTTAAAATATCTGTCTGTTTTAAATGTTGTGAAACAGCATTAATAAGTAATTCAAGGAAATAAAATAACACACTCGTGAAAGACGCAGCTGTATCAGTCGCCTTATATATCTTCCGGCTCGTAATAAGCTTGGGGCTTTCGAAAGCCAATTCCGACCAATCAAAACTAACCAACGCCATTAACACGGGCGTGTGGTTGTCTTTTGTCAATCATGCAACCGGGTTAATTTAGTTTGGTTGCTTTTGATTGATTGGATTGGCCGTAGAAAATCTGCCCCGTCGTTTCATGTTTGTGCTGTCTTGTGCCGTCCCACATCATTACCATCAATCGTTTCATTGAATAATACCATCCTTATATGGAATTGTGCCGTCCCACATCAATCGTTTCATTGAATAATACCATCCTTAATTAAATATATGTATGCCTAAAGTCTGCCGCAACACTCGAGCGGAGACATATATGGAATTGTGCCGTCCCACATCAATCGTTTCATTGAATAATACCATCCTTAATTAAGTATATGTATGCCTAAAGTCTGCCGCAACACTCGAGCGGAGACATATATGGAATTGTGCCGTCCCACATCAATCGTTTCATTGAATAATACCATCCTTAATTAAGTATATGTATGCCTAAAGTCTGCCGCAACACTCGAGCGGAGACATATATGGCATTGTACCGTCCATTAATTAAGGTAACTAAGTACATGTATGACGCCCCCCCCCCCCAAGCATATCTTCTGGGCGGTCTAAGATGATATTTGTCACCTTAGGCCTCCCGCCGGAGATGTATGTTTCGGGTCCCCTTGGGCTTACATGGATGCGAAGGCACCCAAGGAGTTCCAAAGATACGTGTTGTCACATACCTCTGGGTCTCTTTCACGTTATTTGACGCGAAAGGGGTTTTCAAATGGGGTTTTCAGTACAGCATATACATGGACTTAATTAACTTAATTAAGTAACCTCTGGGTCTCTCTGACGTCATAGGGCGCCAGCGAGATTGCCAAATGAGTTACATTTTTTTTTTAATAATTAGAGATACAGTATATTATATTTATATAAAAATATAAATAATGGATATCAAAGATGTAAATTCTATAATTGCTGAAATTTCAATTTTAAAAAATAAAGGAGTAATATTATCTAAAGATCTCGACTGTGACAGGATTGCCTCGGAATATGAAGACATTGAGTATCAGTCTAGTAAGGGTCGTTATGTTTTACCTAAGATGTACAGACTCGTGAAAGAAATTCAAAAATCCATCTATGCTTGTTTGTATGGTAACGATATTGATGTATTTTTAACGCTATTTAGCACCGTTGAAGCAATACGTCAAAAGCTCGGCCAAGAGTATCAAAAACGAGCTGAAATTAGTTCTAAAGTTCGTAATCTTAGGAAGATATTAAACGAGGAAAAACCAGTATTCTAACCACGTGAGCGTTACTATAAAATTAGGCCTTCAGTAATTTTTAGTAAAAAATAATTTTTTTTAGCGTTTTTTGTAACACTCAAATGGGATTTTCTCTTGAAAGGATACTCAACAGTTTGGGCTTGCTCATGCAGCTATGTGCGTACTGGATGATCTGGTTGTGATAGCAAGTAATCACCGCGATGCCTCCATTTTCACTTAGTTGTTGTTGTTGCCACGGAGTTAACAAAAAATCGTTCATTTCCGTTCTCAGATATTACAATTTTGAAACCCTCAGTGATGTTATTTCTGAAACATTCGCGTAAAGCGTCGTACAGTTTAACCTTGTCGGAGATGGATACGTTAGTTTGATGGTACATTATTTAATAACTCAGCTTTTAATTGTGATAGTTTCACATTTGAAAATTTAGTTCACAAACGATATATGGTAGGTGAATCGCTTACAACTAAACTAGCCCGAGAGCGGCTAGCAGCAATTAAAATGTTTATACCGGTTCGAGACAGACTTCGCGAGAAACTTCAACAACGACAACAAGCGCAGACTGACTTTTCTGTGTCAAGTGAACAACTGTTTACTCCGATAACAAGTGCGACCAAAGATGTGAAAACAGCAACTGAACGAGCAATATTTGGGGATATTCCTGAGGAAAGCAAGCGACGAGAAGTGCCCGTTCTTGGTGTGCTTGAAAAAATTGCAACAGAGACCAAACAAACACGAGCAGGGATACAACAGCTATCCAGTGATATAAAAACTCAACGAGAAATTGAAGAACTCGAAGAAGAACAACAAGGTGCACTTGCAGGAAGAGACTATTCACCTAGAAATATATTTACAGTCGTAGCATTAAATAGAATTGAAAGACTCGGTACTGATTCCGAATTAGCTGATTTTGCTAGATACAATTTTCCAAGGGGTAAAAGAGAGACTTTATTAAAATACGGGTTTGAAGATTTTATAAAAACCAGAAGGGATTGGGCATCAAAAATATATCTAGCGAAACACGGCGGAAATAGAATCTCGGCGTTGCAGCACCCTGGTTATAATGACTTTCTAGCTGCGGTTAAAGGCGATACACGACCACCACGTTATACGGAGGATCCAATCCCGGAAGAAATAGACATAAAAGCAGAAGCCGGTTCTAAGAAAACAAGCGGAAAAGGATATTCGATTAAAAATCCTTTGGATTTCAACGCTGGAGTCTTTGAATCTACCGTGACATGTCCTGGTAACATCCTCGGTGATATATCACGGTTAGAGGTTCTCATCGGAGGGGAACGAGCCGGAAATAACTCTCTGGAAATAATTAATGAAGCAGCTGATATCTGTAGACGATTATTTACCGGCGGTATCATGGACATTAATGTATATCGAGAACTCATTGCTGAATTAGTTGAAAATCACAGAGACGCCCATCGTTATGATGAAAATCCTATGGACGCTAGCGATTGATCACTAATTGAAAAACTACTAGTTTTATAACAAGATGGTTATACACTACAACCATAATAAACCCGTAAACGTCTACGTGGTGAACTCACGATTGCCTGTTTATAGAGCATATTACGGAGATGGTTTCGGCAATACCATTGCGGGGTTATTTACAAGAATGGCTCCAAAAGTGGCGCCATTAGCTAAACAATTATCAATGAAAGCCATTGATGTAATTCCTGATAAGGGAACCAGCAAAATCGGAGATTTCGTTGGAAATCTTGCCGGAAAGGCATTTTCTGCCGCGAAAGATAAAATAGCATCATTGGTGCGAAAGAAACCAGGAATGACTTCGTCATTAGTGCTGCCATCAAATACAGTGATGCCCGCAAAAATCAGCAAAGCAATAAATAGTGTAGTGGAAGAAAAACTAGCGTCGTTGGCTGCTTCGGTGATTCCGTCGCCACCGGTAACATATAGCGCTATCATGAACGCGATAGCAGGAGGTGGTTTGAAACGAAAAAGAAATTCCAAGAATTTTCAACGACGATGATTACAAAGAGTTAAAACGCTAGCGCTAAACTCTTCGAGTTTCACAATTGAAAACGCTAGTAATGTTATAAATGTTTAAACGAACAGCTGATCCCGCTCTTGATATGGAAGCCCCAGTGCGTAAAGACGATTCCGTCCGCGATTATCAATACTATTCCTATCATGCAATACAACCCGACCTACGATCGCGAATTGAACTACAAGTTCAAGATACCAGTAAATACTTTTTGCCATGTGAAGCATTTATCGAAGTAGAAGGAAAACTCGTAACAAATGTTGCAGCTGATACCCCATATGCAGATAACGCAAATGTCCGAGTTGGTTTTGTTAATAATGGCATAATGGCGTTACTTGAAAGTGCAAGATATCTCATTGATGGAAAATAAATTGAATCAATAGATCGTGAAGTTGATGTTGCAACAACAATAATCGGGCTAGCAAGATACTCCGATGATTATACAAGGTCGGCTGGTCCGTCTATGATGTTTGCAAAGGATACTACTGATAACGCTGACCACCTTCAATACATTAAAGTGTTAACAGCAAGAGATAATGCAGAAGCCGATCAACAAGAAGCGGATAATCCAGAACGTCGAACCAGACCCGGAGCTGCGTTTGATATTCTCGGAGGCGTTAATGATAATTTCAATTTAGGATTTGCAACACGAGTAGCAACGTTGCAAAAACCACAACGATATTTTTTATGTGCGATTCCACTCCATCACATATTTGGATTCTGCAGAAATGTCAGAAAAGTCATCTATGGAGCCAAACACACAATCGCGTTAGTGCGAAAAGGTAATGACAATGATGCAATTTGGTATACTGGTGCCGTTGAGGGTAAAGTTGTTTTGAGTAAAATAGTATTGTGGATGCCAGTAATGACCCAATCAATTACCACGGAAGAGCGGCTACTTTCATTTATGGACACAGGTGGCAAATCATTGATAAGTTGGCTAACAACAACGACTGATGTCAAACAGGATGATGTTAATGGTACATTTACATGGCACCTGGCATCAAAACAAGGCGTTTCAGCTCCACGCCACATATTTGTAGCTCTACAGAATAGGGATAGGTTAGGTTCCCAAGAACGCAGTCATATGATATTTGATAAATTAGGAGTCAAGGAGGTTTCGCTGAGAATAAACGGACAACAAGAACCAACCGAGGATATACAGCTTGATTACGACACTAACCACATAGCACGTGTATATCATCGGATGCTGTCATATATGGGTCGTGATCAAAATGTTGATACTGGTTTACAAATATCGCAACTTGATTTTAAAAAACTATATCCGATTTATTACTTTTCGCTGGAACATCTTGATTTAATGAGACAATCCGTTGTTGACATACATTTTAGGGCTAGTATAGATCCTGGCGGTGTTGATTATAGAGCGGTTGCTGTTATTCTCAGCGACAAATCAATTTTGTTAGAAGGTATTGGTGGACGAATGAGAGTAGTTGATGCACCAGTGGAAAATCTATGATTTTCAAAAATATGTAAATGAAACTTGAAGGGTTTCCAATTAGATCAATTGAAAGCATAAATGTGTTTTACAATAAAATGACATATAGTGTTGTTAGTGTCAATCTGACTGATGGTCAGGTCAAGAAATTAAAATCAAAATCCGCTAAAGAATGTGGAACCACAATAACGTTAAAACCAGCGCAGATGTCCGGCGGTACACATAAAATATCATTAACGGATCGTCAAATAAAACATTTCAATGATGCGCTAAAGAAACGGCGAGGGGTTCAAATTGTATTTTCAAAGGCTGCAGTCGCCAACATGATAAAATCAGGTGGTATATTTCCATTGTTAGCTGCAATACAAGCATTGATTGCAGCGGCTGCCCCAGCAGTGGCGAAAGCGGCAGCGTTGGGAGCCGTTGGGACCGCAGCAGGGATGGCGTTGAAAAAGTCAACTGGGAAAGGACATAAAAAAAGGGAAAGGGTCTAAGCCTACCAGGAACCCCGTATTCATGGTACAGCGGGAGATCCGTTCACGGATCCGGCCTGAGACTAGGACCGGTTTATTAGTTGGAGAGTCTTTGATTGAAGAGTCTTTGACTCCAATGTCCAATTTTGATTTACTCGATGCTGCTCAAAAACTGGCGATTAAAAATTTTAGAGGTGTCTTTATGAAAAATCAATTACCACATCAACCAAACAGCGTTGAAACCGGAATCATTAATTTAGATAACAGCACCGGACCCGGAACTCACTGGGTTGCATACGCTATTGATCCACATGGGATTGTCTATTTTGATTCATATGGATTAGCCCCACCAAAAGAGTTTATGCGTTATATAAAAACTTTTCCAATGAAGACTTGGTATTCTACGCTACCAACACAACAAATGAATGACCCACCAATATGTGGCAGCGAAGTATTAAATGTCCTTAACGCTATTTCTAACTCCTTGGGTAACCCAAGGGGAAAACCACCTCATATTGTCGTAAATGAATACTCTAGTAATCGCTACAGATTTTTTTAAGATCTCTTACAATTTATTAAATATAGAAGAGAGAATTCTTACTGCTCACGATCTTAAAATCAATGACAATTTCAAGGCAATGAATAATGATTTTTCACTGTTGTTAATATCTCTTAAATCCGGCTCTCTCACCCGAGATGAATTTATCAGCGTCGTAGAAACATGCAACAAAATTATCGACGATATGGAAACATTTAATTTAAAAATTATTCAGGATATATTAGATGAAGATAATCCCACATCGAGAACAAGATTTGCAATAGATTATAAAATCCGCGTTGAAGATATCCTCACATTCAAACTACCAGGATATAACGTACCAGAACTAAAAAAAACTTCTCAGTGACACCATCGATGTTGGTTTTAAAATAATTCATGATGCATGGAAAAAAACAGCATCACCGGAAATAAAAATCCTCAAACATAATAATGACCCAAATGGTGGCGGCAGACATATCGCTCCGTTCAACGTGAATATATCCTCAGTGATTGCGCTCAATTTAGTATGTGATGTTATCGAAGGAAGCTATCAAATTAATCTCGAACGATCAAATCAAGCTCAGCAAGGATATATTCTTTATTCGTTTGCACCAACAGCTCCTCCAGGATTTTTAATAATTGAGTCTCCGGTTAATCCAGTTTATATGCGGTGTCATAATGATTCGCTAACCAGAATTAATTTTAGACTAACCAACCAGTCAAATAATTTAATTGATCTACAACACGAGGTGTTAGCGATTAGTTTGTTTGTAAAATCGTAGTGATTTTCATCCTAAGGACTCGATCAAATATTTGGTTGAACTCGTAAAAGAATTATTAACCCATAGCAGCAGAGAGGGTGAATGACAACGACGTTGGCGTATGTAAGGAAATCTTTTTTTATCGAATAGACGCCATTTTTTTTTTACTATTTGGCAGAAGCCTCAGATTTCCGAATCGACGCTCGGAAAGTTGTAGGGTTCACCCTCTCTGCTGCTTACCTGCCCTAATAATCTTCATTCCGACATATTACTATTAGAAATTTGCATAGGAGGAAAACGAGCTGGAAATAACTCACCAGAAATAACTAATGAAACCGCTGATATTTGACAACGATTATTTCAAGGTAGTATTATGGATATCATCGGATACCGATAACATATCAATGATCCCGTTGATGATTATCATAGTGACTATTTGTCTGATTAAATTCATAGATAACAAGTAAGTTGATCATACATCAACGACACCGTGGACCTGTAATGGTCAGAGTAACAATTTCACTGTTACTAGTATATAAAGCAGCTTACGGTGATGGTCTTGGTAATGTTATTAAAGGATTATATGCACAAAATGGCCCCCAAAAAAGCTGCAATCGCAAAACAGCTTTTAGTGATATTAGTGAAAAGGCTTCGGGCGCTATTGGTAATGTTGCCGAAAAGTACTTTTTCTGCAGCCAATGATAGGCTAACACAGTTAATACGACGAAAAACACCAACAGTAAAATTAATATCGATTGAAATTATGCCATGAATGTCAGTAGAATAATAAACGAAGCCGCGGATAAAAAACCATCATGATTGATGAATCAAGAAGCAGAACAGAGTATAAATACTAGCTTTACCAAAGGGAGACCTCGTAGGCGACATTGATTTAGATAGCAAAATATAGAATAAGGTTTAAATTTGTATCCAAGCCAGTATTTAACATTGACAAACCGGTTCTCAAAAATGAATCGTAGCGCTATTATTAAATTTATTGTTATGACGCGAGTGAGCCAAACAAACGAGGAATAATTGAACTACATGTTCAGGATACAAGTAGATATTTTCTACCCGATAAAGCATTTATGGAAGTAGAAGGTGAAATTAAAAATAAAAACAGATGATGCAGAATATGGGAGTGCTGTCAAAGTCGGTTTTGTTAACAACGGTATTATGGCACTGTTTGATAGCGCTACTTATATGATCGATGGAAGAAATTTGAATTGATTCAAAAAGATGCTGATGTTGATACAACGAGAGTTGGCCTAGCACGATATTCTGATGATTATGCAATATCAGCTGGTCTGATAATGATGTTTAACAATGATGGCTCTAATTTTTCTGATGACAAACCAAATGTTGTGCTACTACGAAAGAACGGTGCTGCTCCTGCTTAGGATGTTAATATCGAGGATTGTTAATTCGGAGTACAATTAAGGATCTAAAACACGTCGATAAATTTTGTCAAGTAATCGTGGAAATGTTTCATGTGCAATGCCACTATTTTGGTTTTTGTTAAAATGTTGGAAAGGTTATTTTCGGAGAAAACCATACTGTTGTACTCGTACGAAAACATGATGATAATGATGCTTTATGGCGACATGGACGGCGATGCTGGTTAAGTAAAATTATCACAACTCTCATTATAGATGCCAGTAATGACCCCATCAATCGCTATGGAGGATAAATTATCGTTTATGGATAAAGGTGATAAATCATTAGCATCGTACCTAACAACAACAACATATAGTACTAAGAGTAATATAAACCATATATTTACATATAGCATCACAACAAGGTGTTTCTGCACCACGAAATATATGTCTTGCGTTATTAAATTGAACACGATTAAATTCTGAAGAGTGGAATCATATCATATTTGACAAACTCTGTTTTTTAGATTTCGATAAGAATAAACGGCCAGCAAAAATTATCTGAAGATATTTTACTAAATTTTGAACAACACCAAGTAGCAATTGTACATCATCGTTTAATGACATTTATGGGACGTGATCATAATGTAGATACCGGTCTGCAAATATCGCAACTAAATTTTACAACATATTATCCGGTCAATTAATTTTCGTTCGAACATTTTGATTTAACCAGACAGACTGGAATTGATATACACTTCCGATTGCTGAAGACCTTCTTATTCCTATTTACATAGCAGTTGCTGTTGTACTCAGTGATAAATCGATGGTACATTGAAGGTGCTGGCGCCGAATGAGAGTTATTGATGCACCAGTAGAAAATTTGTAACATAATTAGATCACTCGCCATATTATAAATGTCATTTCATCGTGCAGGTTTTACTTTGACTCAAGGTGAGGTTAAAAAACTACAAACCGCGTCAACACGCTAGCGTAACAAATTTGATGCTGATCAAAAGACAAAACAGGAATAAGAATTACTCTATTTCAGATATAAGCAAATCAGATGGTATATTTCCACTCCTTGCGTATATACCAGCATTAATCGCTGCCGCTGTTCCTGCTGTCGCAAAACGGCCGCGTTAGGGGCTGTCGGCATAGCAGCAGGAATGACACTAAAGAAAGCAGCCGGAAAGGGATATAAAAAAGGTCTAAGGCTACTAAGGACTCAACGCCCATGGTACGGAAAAGGTCTAAGGCTACCAGGAAACCACCTATTCGTACATTCATTCGCGGCCTAAGATTTCCAGACCAGTTACCTTCCACGCCAAACAACATTGAAACCGGTTTCATTAATCTCGATAATTCCAGCGGACCAGTAACTTATTGCACCACATCCGCGGATGATCCACGTGGAATTGGAGTTTATCGAGTATGTCTTTCCTCAAAAGGTGGGGTTCTGATATTCAACATTACCAACACAAACAATAACTGATCCACCAATATGTAGCCGAGACGTATTTTCTGTACTTAAGAATTTATCAAAGTCAACCAAACCGCCGAATAAAGTTGTACATGAGTACACGGGTAATCACCTTTTAAACAGATTGTCAAGGTTTCCTTTTATTTAGGTTGCGTGGGGTGCTCCCAATATTATTTAAATAATTACAGAAGACCTACCCTGGCTCGTTTTTGTCAGAAATTGAAATAGTGATAGAGAGATGCAAACTTCCGTGTCCCCAGTCAGCGGTGCCGACAGTTAAATTAATGAATACACACAACGTGTAATTCAAGTAACAACAATTGAAAATAATTCAATAATAGTTATCTCTTAAATAAATTCAAATTAAAACCTTATCATGCGTCTTTCACTCGACCAAGTGACAGTGTATTTCATTATCTGACTTAATGTGATATATCTTTCCCCTGAGTTCCTACTAATCTGTATGATCTTTATCTGGACTGGTTATCCAATTACATCCAGACCGCCTAACTTCTGCCTCCGTTCTTTCCTTCTTTTTGTCTACCAGAGACTCGGACCAGCTGCACTGGGGTAATTTCCTCTGTTTCCTACAATCCGTTGGTCCTAAAAGGCTTCCTGTACTAAAGCTTTTTGTAATTCCTAAAATACAAGTTTCCTGCCAATATCGAATGACGTCGGAGTCTCTTAACTCCCCTTTTAATGCAGGCAAGCTGGTTTGAGCAACTATTGACGTTTATGTCTCAAGATAATATATTTAAGCTTCCGATTCTATTGTTGCCCACGCCTTGCTCAATTCCGAGTGGATGTGCACCTTCCTAACATACTATCAAGGGTGGATTTTACGACCCCACTGGATGTTCTTTAGATCCGAACACAGAATTCCACCACTTACCTGTAACACATGTAATGCCAATTATTGCGTAACTTGCTTCCCAAAATGAAAGGTGCGTCCCTAGTTGTATGGAAATGTCAATTGATTAGCTTGATGCAACTTTGCTTGCCGAATTGACCTTCATACATATTTACGGCGCGAAATTAGTAGACTCAGGGTCTAACATAAACATGATGAACTCTGGTTAATCCTTACAACGTGACACAGATCCTGGTATATTGGTATATATTTACGGAACCCAGTGACGGAATATTAAAAGAGAGAGAGTAAATTAATCATTAACGACGAATTATCCGAATTAATAAATCTTGCAAAAGAAGATCCAAAAATTCGAAAATATTATATTTCAGGATAAGCAAGGAAATTTTAAAACGAGTGATCTTTCATTAAAGGATAGTATCGTTAGAATTATTGGAGCACCGCAAAACTCCATAGAAGTGTTTGATAATAAAATATTCGAAAATATTATATTTCAGGATAAGCAAGGAAATTTTAAAACAAGTGATCTTTCATTAAAGGATAGTATCGTTAGAATTATTGGAGCACCGCAAAACTCCATAGAAGTGTTTGATAATAACGGAGGAATTCATCCTGGTGTTATTTCAACGATTTCAGATATTATTTGTGGGCGAGTACAAAAATCCGGTGATAAATTGACAGGCGAACTCAACATGAACGGTAATAAAATATCCGTATTTGGAGATCCAACATCTGACCAGGACACGGCAACAAAAAGTAATATCGACGTCAACTACATCACCATAGAAAATAAACTATCACCTTTACGTGCCGAGTATGACGTTAATGTAAGTTCGTTTTAAAATCTCTGTAGAAATTTTAGAACAAATTGTGAATTTTGGTATTCCGTTGAACGTCTTTATGCAACTTTCTGATCTGGCGATGAACGTTGACACGATTACACAAACACAGGATAATATTGTTAGTGGTTGTCCTGCTATAGCTAAAGGGCTTTATAAAATTAAAATACCGCATAAATAAAATATCAATACAGCACTAAATACAGTAGGGATCTTTCACCGGGAGACCTAAAAATAACACCGAACAAATTACCGCATCTGTTCGAGTTATATACAGATTTTACCGGTACAGTTTACTGTATCATTGAGTATATCCATATGCGTTAATCATGCCAGTGTAATAAAACAAAGTGGATCCAATGAAATATTTAGAATAGCCACCAGCAGTGGTAATTTAGCATACGTGCCACTCACATGGAATGCATAATTTGTAATTTATTTAAGTTCATAATATAATGCAATATTATAGATACAATCAGGTGTGTGAGCTACGAACTAAATTAAAAAAGAACATTGGCATGTACATGGTAAAAATAAAATAAGTTATCGCAGGCGAGTAGTCGTACTTGATATAATTGTATATTCAGTTTCAGCTGTTTTTGCTGGAACTGATGTATTGTTAACAACAATAACGCTATTGCCAGAAATTGTAGTTTTAGCGGCATCATCTATTGCAGGTGTTCTTCATATAATTATAAAAAGAATGACTATGTGCAATCATAAAAAACTACACCAGTATATCATAAGACTACATAAAGCGGCTGAAGTATATTCCCAATTATCCTCGCTGATATCATCAGGCCTTAACGACGGAATAATATCAGGTAACGCGTTCACGGAAATGATTAGGATTTATGACTAGGCAAGGGCACCTAATTTAGAAAATAATCATAATAATAATAATAATAATAATAATAATAATAATAATAATAATAATAATAATAATAATAATAATAATAATAATGTCGCGAGAACTACTTTTATGAGATGTTTTGCTGGGAAGATTTATAGTTCGATCTCCTAAACACATGCTGAGAACTCAGGAAGATAGAAAAAAGAGAAGAACGAGTTCCCAGATAAAGAATGTCACCCGATGATGGAATGTCTGGGGGAAAAGTCAGGTACGGAATCGAAGCTGGAATGAGAAGTCAAACATCTATTTTCTGCTGATATGGAGATTTTTTTTTAAATAATCAGCACACATGTATCACTACATTCTAGAAACACATCTAAAAACTTTATAATAAAAATTCATGAAATACATATTACATTTTCCTTATTAAGCTTTCCAACTTCATTTATTCGTATAACTTCTGCATTTTAGAATATCATACAATAGTTAATTCTCGATCAATTTCAAGATAGCCAAAAGTATAAAATGTAATAACTGTAATTAATGCAACAATTAATTTAAAAAAATGCATTTTACTCATTTTAAAATAGAATATTGATTTAGAATATGTTGCTAGATATTACTCTTTGTTGCTTAAAGAATACTTTATTTCAACATTAAATCTAAACATGAAGTTGGTATCAATTCAACTTTTACAATAAAAATTACACAAAAATATAATTAAATATGAATTCTTTAAAACATTAAACATTCTATTACAATATATTGTAAATAAAAGAATTCAGTAGCAATGTGGCAAACAAAACAATTTTATCATAAAAATCTCAAACATTAAAAATACCTATTTCTAAAAGAAGTTACGACATATACAGTTTTCTTACCTGGAATGAGAAGTCAAACATCTATTTTCTGCTGATATGGAGAACTAATCTGACCCGATTGCGCATCTGTATTTATACACATTCGGCCAAATTCAGAGGTTAGACAAGGTCATACCCTCCATGTACCAGTCAGAAAAATGCTGACTCTCCCCCAAGGAAGAACCGGTTCCAACAGGTGGAAATCAATTTGTTTTACGTCATAAGACTTATTCTTGTGGTTTATTTATATTCGTTTGGCGACATCACACCAAATATGGCTATCCGTTAGTTGGAAGCCATCTTGCTTTATGTCATTCAGAACATCTTTCGAGAAGAGTTACTCCACTTTTATTAACCGAATTGGACTTCCGCCAATGTCTAGGTTACAGAATATATATTTTTACTAATGGAACCCAGAGATTGTAGCTGAGTCGGCAAAATGCATGTATTATGTTTTTCGTTATATATTTCCACACATCACTGTACATTAGCAAAGCTCTAGTTATTTTTACTGGTCTTATGCAGTATGGCTATATACATTGCCTATTTTTCCACTTGCGCAGCAACCATTTCTATTCTATATGGTTGTGCTTCAAAAACAAATGAAATTACTCTTAATATATTTTAGAACTTACTTTAATATAAATGAATAAAACAGTACTTTAATACAATTTAAAGAAAATGGCAATCTTATTAATTTTACTAAAAAAATTAATCCTAACACTACTGCAAGAGATCGTTGCTAATACAAATCCATCAAAGACAACACTAATATCAATATAGTCACTAACCCTGAAGTTAACGTAAACTCTCCATTAGCAATTCCAGTTTAAAAAAAACATCGCATTAGCAGAATTACGGGTATACTACAGTTGGCCAAATATCCGGTCAAAATCATTCGGGGGTGGGGTGGGTGGGAGGGGGCTTTAGTAAAAAAATTCATTGGTATTTGTAGGTAATAATAAACCAAATGCAACACCTGACTGGATCGTTATTTGAATTCCAAAAGGGAATTATCTAATCGAACAAATAAATGATGAATTCCAGCGTAGAATTAATTCCATTACAGGAAAATAATCAAACATAGATATTACTGTTCACGATCCAACATTATCAGCTGTAAAGTAAATATATTTCCAGGATAATTCCGTTGATATATATCACTCATCACTATGACCTGTTTTAGGATGGCCTGACGTTGCCCTGGATGCACCTTTACAAATACATGAACCAAAATTGTATGTTTTACAACAAATGAAACGAAATCTATAAAGCATTCAGAATATCACAATAGATATCCATGGAAAGGGAGAATGCAGATGCTAATGTTATAGTTAATGATAGGATACATCTCATACCGATTTGTACAATCACAGACTCTGATCGGAAAACTCTTGATGAAATTATTTATGAAAGAAATTTAAAATCACTTGCTAATGAAATTAAAGTTGAATATACGACTACATTAACGACATTAGCACTATTATTTAAAGATAGTATTATGGAGTATCCTGATAACGATCTAAATGAGAAAATTATTTAGTCAATACAACACTTAAATCAAATTAGGTCAGACATATAAATATGTAAATCAGCTTATTGTTAATATAATATATGATAATACATATGGTGAAGGTAGAAAAATACAACGATTAGCAATTATATATCGATCATTATAACATATCTGATGCGAATTTACTAAACTTTACACTGCCAGGATTAGAAACTGAAGAAGAAACAAAATCACCTAATGTTGTTATTACTGAAAACTTTCCTAAAATCATCGAGTCACGGAGAACAATCTTACCGCAAGCAACTATTCTCAAATACCATAATAATCCATATGGTTGTGGTAAGACATATATCACCGGGAATCATAAATATAACATGTGATCTCAGTTAATATTTTATGTGATGTAATTGGTAGAAGCTATCAGACAATTAGATCCAATATTCTATCCACCAATCAACAAATGGAGAGTGCCACACGAGCACCCACCACGGTGGGAAGGTCTGTTAGTTCTGCTGAGTTTCGAGGCTGCCCTGATCCCCCACTTTATAGAAAAACCGTTATTACGCAAGAGTCGCCACGGGTATCGTACCGCAGACCTTCAGTACGATAATCAGCCGCTCAAGCAATGAGCTAAGGGTTCCAATCGACAAATAATGTGTTTTTGAAAACAATATGATGTGGCATGTTACCCCCCCCCCCCCGTTTATCAATGGCAAAATGGTACATTATTATAGTAATTTACCGTTTCTCTTCACGTATATATCACGATGATTTTGGCCATTAGGATATATTTATTCTGTTTTTGAAATCTGTATGTATATCCCTGTATCAGAATAATAATGCGACTCTGAAAATAAATGCTTTTCTTTCTTTTCTTTTTTTTTTTTTGGGGGGGGGCTACTTTTTCCTATATCATATTTGTAGACGATGTGGGGGGGGGGGGCCCTCCTAAATTATTTATGATGTTTGATATCTTGTATGTGTTGTTTTACTCATTGTATACTTGTTGTAAATGTGGGGTGTGGTGGGGGTGGGGGTTGTTTGTTCTTATCAATAAAATGTTTATATATTTGTTATCCTATGCATTCATCATCTTTTAGGATGATATTTTTCTTCCTCTCATTTCTTCCTTGTTTTTTTTTTGGCCGCCTTCTTTTTCTATCCTATTTCTGTCCCTTTCTCTCCTTACATCCGTTGTTTCCGTGGATATTGATGTTGATGAGTTGGATATCATTTGCGCCGTTGTGTTGCCTAAGTGTGTTTCTTTCCGATTTGGCCTACTTGTTTAGTTGTTGCCTGTTTTATTTGTAATTTTCCTGTTATTAATTGGATTGTTTGAACTTTTTGTAGTTTATTTCTTTGATCTTGCTTTTGTACTTGTGTAAGTTCATTTTATCTTGTACTTGTTGATGTTGTGCTTTTTTCCTTGGTGTTTTTCCTTGGTGTTGGATTTGGTTCTTCTTGCTGTCAATTCGAGTTATTTCCAACCTGTATATTCTGCGTATTCCCGTTGTCAGTTTTGTGTTCGTTGTTTTTGTTGTTGTTTCCGTTGCGCCCTTGATATACCTCATCTCATATCTACTTGTGTCTCTTGATTTGTAGAACACCTGGATGGTGTATGCCATGTCTTTCAAAATCTGTTGCATGTTCAGTTATATACGCAGCCTTTCTACCACGTTTATGTTACAAAGCCATATATGTAGAATGCTTTCGTTATCTCCTTTCGTGTACTCTGTTGTACTTCTAGTATCATTATACCATTGTATAATGTTGTTGTAGGAATGGTCGCCAATGTAGATGATACTACATGCATGTTGAATTTCTGTTCCAATTTTTCAACTACCGCCTCAAACGGGATTTCGGATGGAATATCTGATATGCGCAGCTCACCAGTCTCTTTTTTTACTTTCTTCAAAATCGGTGTAGGTTTCCTCACCATTATTCTATGTTCTTGTAACAGAATTGTTACCAAGTGGTTGGTGGATCAAATGAACAACTCTAACAAAATATGTGAAAGATGATGTAAATTTATGAAATAAATTATTAATGAAACATAATGATGTATCAACACAATAACTCATGCGTTCAACCCACAATCACACTTCACAACCATTCACAATTTGAACATAAAATTAAATATTAATTAAAAATGAACACAGATCCAAGGAACCTCCTGGACTGCACAAATGTTTCAAATGAAAGGGAACCTTTACAAAAGTTATATTATCGATCGTATGAATAGCGATAAACCTTAAATCATATTATTGCACGTATGAATTGCGATAACAAGTACAAGCATCTATATGTATTAAGTCTAGTTTCTAACTGTTCTTATGATTCATGTAATTCCTTGGAATACTACCAAGATTCTAAGTAACTCTGTGTAAATATATAAATGTATTCAATTGTAACCACAACTGAAACACACACATACCTCTCGACCCTGTACAACCGTACGATTCACCAACTGTTGAATCGCCGCACAGCTTCTCCGAATACTAGGGTTGACCCAATACTTTTATCGGCCTATTGCCCTTCACGGATCCACTACAGTTATACGTACAGACAGCATACTGCACCTACTAGAATCACCGGTCCCAAACACTTAGATGCTACCCCGGACGTTTACACCTCTAGACAGCTTCGGACACTCGGACATTTAGACTTCTAGATAGTTCCGGATATTTACACATCTCGACAGATATCTTCAGACATCATTACCTCCTGTTCACGCCAGATACAAACGTAGACGGACAGACTATCTGACAGATAGACAGTCAGATACCTCAATTTGATCGCACAATCAAATGGCACAATTAAACAGCACAATCACGGCACAATCAACTACAATAAAGAAACCAAACTAATAATAGTTGTTTCTAAAACAATCTAAATTTTAGATTACGCTATTGCATTTAAAGTCTAATAGTGACTAGTAATTCCAAATATTCAACGGTTTAAATCTGCGTTGTAATAAAGGCATCATTACATGAAATGATAAACTGAATAAAATTCACAATAAAACAAAATATAAATTGAACACTTACCCCTTTGGCTGGAGAAAGAAAATGACGAGCTATCTCTTCTTTGACAAGATACTTTAGACTCGTAATCTTTTTAGAAATTTTCTGCCATATATTTCCCCAAGTAGGTGAGCAGAATTCAGGGCAAAATTCCCGTGCACCCGTGATTATAATGTTCCTGATTTCAAGTGATTTCCAGCCAGGTACATACATGCAAGTCGCTACACGTCGCTTACCTTGAAAAACACTTATTCACCCCAGGTAACGCATTTACGACGAAACAAATGGTGAAATTAGTTTGTATCCAAGAAGAAATAAATTCATTTTTCGCCTAATTATGTGACAGTTCTCCTACGTATATTTCTCCATTAGGTAAGATAAGTGTTTTCCCTTTGGTTCTTATGGTGTATCTCTTATATCCAGTTGGGTTGTTTGATGTATTCTTCATTTCGCACTTTCATTGCAATCATGACATTTGCAGTTCCCGGGATCTCGTTTCTAGATATGTGCGAAATGTCCCTGTCTTGCGTTCCGTCTTTGTATTCGCATTTAATGAAGGTATTTTTATCTATCTGGATTCGGCATACCTTCAAATACATGTCAAAGGTTCTTCCTTATGGGCGCCATTTTGTTTTTCTTTCTCGTTTCTCTCGTGACTATAACTCACGAGGTTTTCCACATTATTTGTTCCTTATTTCATCTTTCTATGGTACTACTTTAGTATTTGTTCATATTCATTTTCACTGATCCATGATTTGTCCTGGCATTCGGTACTCATAGTCTACCGCTATCCTATTTAGATTCCGGTTAACTTCCTTGCTGTCTGTTTCCTACGTGACATTAATGTTATTGTAAACGTTTAGTTTACTTTTAGAACAAGCTGCAAGATCACAAGTTAACTTCTTGTTTAAAAGTAATGGCGATTTGAAATCTATCCCTGTAAAACACAATAATGTTTTCTGAAAATAATTGTAATGATGTAATTGCAGGATTATATCTATCCCTGTACAACACATTAATGTGTTTGTTAATATACAATATATTTCAATATTAGACAGGATAGGATGATTTCAGCATATTTTGTAACAAGAGCTGTACAGCGTGTTCTGTCTTGACATTTTAGTAAATTATAAATTATAAATATCCTTTTGCTATAGAATTATTTTGTTTATTGATTACTTATCACACAGATAGTTAATTAATTAATTAATTAATTAATTAATTAATTAATTAATTAATTAATTAATTAATTAATTAATTAATTAATTAATTAATTGTGATGACAACATGAATTGTATTTTACGGATAAAAATTACTATAAGGGAGAGTAATATGTAAAATGAGAACTTGTGACAGAGAGTTATGTCCCCTATCGAGAATGAATGCCAATGCACAGAAACGTCTCTACCGTATCTAAATCGAAATGGAAGTTCATATCCATATATTTTTTTTATTCAATATAAGATTGGAGTTCAAACAATTCTACGATATTTTAATATAATGACTTTAATGTGGATAATGTATTCTCGATATGCACAGAAGACGTTACTTTTAACAGTGTGTGTGTGATTTGAGATTTGTAACGTAGCTTTAAAACAACATTCAGTCATATCGCTACGATGTCTGCAGTGTGGCAGTTTATAGTGATGTCTAACACTGGGGCATCATGCGGCAGACATGTAACATGATGTCCCAGCCACTCACATTATCCTGACACCAGACTGACCAGTCCTAACACTAACCTCATAATCCTGAACACCCTGCTATCCAGCTGTTAGTACCATTTTTGTAAGTCTTTGGTATGACTCGGCTAGGGATCAAACCCACGACATCTCGCTCCCGCGGTGGTCGCTCTATCTACTAGACTACCGGAGCGGTTACTGTTGTAAAGAAAATTATCTTTGTCAACGAATTATATACGAGTGTTTCAATGGATTGAACAAACACGGTCTTGTGATTAACCATATTGACTCAGATCCTAACAAAAACTTCTTAGAACATCAATATACGCGTATTCGATTTTTTTAGGCAGTGTTAGATATATTTTCCATATTGCACGTCGTGATAAGCATTGTTTCAGCAGCATCACGGGTGACATTTGCTGCATCCGCGAGTTTACTAATCGCTGCTATGCCTCTCCAATATCCCCTTGGACTATAATTAATCGGTTAAATAATATTAATTTCCAGCCCCTAATACTACTTTACCTTTCATCTCACCGGCTAATTTGCTAATGAATCTTTGAAAGTTGTATTTAATACGCGAATTAAATGTACATATGCAATATACCTATGCTGCAAATTCTTACTTTTATTAGCTGTATCATGAGCATGCATTGCCTTATCAATTTTATTTATCGGTTACTCGCCGGGTCTTGCTTGATCTTGATTATCACGTGGGATATGAAGTCGAGTTCCAGGACCGCAGTAATTATATCCTGTGAGGTGTTTTCTCCTGTGGTTATTTAGCCCACGGAGTTCCCGGTAATATTCCTAATTTGTTCGGTTAGCACGTATTTCTATATTCTATCTGCACAGCTTCTAATCTCACATGCTTTTTCCTTTCTAATATCCTATCGTCTACTTCTCGTAGCAGTTCCACTTTGTTCCCTTTTTGCTTCCCTTTCCAATTTTATCCTTTCTTTTTCTAATTCCATCTTCTCTTCTCCAATTCTATATTTTCCCTTTCAAAAGCCATTTTCCTTTCTTCGGCTTCCCTTTCTAGCTCTAGTTTTCCCTTTCTTCCTATTTATTTCTAATTATTTTAACTCCCTTTTGGCTTCCTTTTCTAGTTATAGTTTCTCCTTTTCAATTTTTGTATGATTTAATGGAGATAGTTATAATTGTGCAAGATTTGATCATTTGCGGAGCATTTTCCAAAAACAGCTTTGAACACTTGTTAGATCTCCATGGTCTTAAACAAAGCAACGGAAAATATCAAAAACCACCAAGGTTTGCAAAAGTCCACAAATAACGTTTTACCTTAATTTATAAAGTTAAAATATAACTTTATTGAATCCCAATAAAATAACTTCCATGAATTTATCCTTGTTTGAATTTCGCTATAAATCTATTTCCAAGAATATTATTTTGATAAGCATTTTCTATTTCTAGGTAATACATAATTTGAATAAAACATTCCAGACCAATTAAAATGCTGGATAACATTAAGACTGATATCTGCTATAGATGTTTTTGCAAGAAAAAATAATTTTCCCCATAGAAAATATTTTATACTCCTCTACCTGACCTAGGTCACTATTAGTACTTTCTAAACAAAACTATTTATGAAAAAAATCTTTTAAACGGTTCCAAACGTCTATACGATAAACTATTGGTTACCAACATCATAATCAAGAACACGATAAATACAATGTAATTGACTTAGAACAATATATTAATCCTAATATTTATCATTTTGTCTTAAAAAGAGTTTTTGGTTAGGGTCAGTTTTATCATTTTACGTAACCCATAGCATATCACTAAATACACAGAAGTTAAAAACATAGCATTGGACATTAAATATATCTAGCATATCGTTATGAAATTCGAAAAGGGGTGTCAACATTAATGTTTTTGTTGCAATAGAAAAGCTGAACCTTATCCTAACTTGACTAACCTGTGTGATAAATAAGTTATTAAACATCGCATGAATTTATAATACAAGTCGTTATTGAAATGTCCATCAAAAACACGTACAACTAGATCTTTTTTGTAACAATCTACGTTAACATTACCAATCCTGTTTATCTCATATGATTTCTTTATCAATTCAAACCTAGGTTTTCAATCAAATGTTGAATCTATGTTTTAACTCAAATACAGATATAGTTGATGACTCTAAAGTATTTCGGATTCGTCACAGGACATACATGGTTCCAAATATCTTACATTATGTGTTGTAGTATAGTAAACCTATAGTAATGCGTGCATGCTCTATACAGTAGTAACTTTTAACTAAACAGTTAAAAAAAAACAAAGGCTTAGTATTAACGTTTGGGATCAACCTGTATTTGATACATTAAGTGATCATTTCAGCGCGAAATAAGGTTCCCGATTCCAGCTGAATCAAGTAACCTCGCATCTATTTTCAAAAACTGACTGTCATGAATATTAGATTTGCTTTCACGTTTATTCCATATTTTTATACCAATTAAATGCACGCCCTCTTACACCTACTACTAGCAAGAAATTTACTTATATACACAATGGCGTACAGAGAGGACCTCCATGGTGCCGGTATCTAACTTTGGCGGAATCTTTTACGTGCATAGAGACTGATACTACCTATGCTGGGGACCTAAATTGAATGCCCACATGCGTCAGACGGCGGACGGGCTGGCATTATTTCAGTGAACGATGCTAATGAAGTATTCCCACCTAGACAATCTAGGAATGTTTGTCTAGACGACAACGATAACATCAGTCAAATTGTTTTTTGTTCCGTGATCCAAACCTAATCATAAACAGGAGATACAGCCAATTTATATTTATTTCCTAACTCTTAAACATACACAACTATTTCAGTATGTTCATTATTTTGAGTATACACAATACTCCACACGACATTCCGACAAGTTTTTACTATTAGAAGACTGTACCAGAACTAAGACAAATATTTGTTCGGCTATCCAGCACTTTTGACATTCTGTCCGCCGTTTCCAGAGAATAAATGTCATCTTCCAATAATTTTCTTTCAATTTTCATTCGAATTGACTACATGTATTATTAAGCCACAAGTTAGCAGCAATACATGGTATACAAAAGTCATGTTTAAAGATACTTTCCGATTTTATGGAGCCTTCTGTTTAACTGTTTCAATATGTGTCCCTGTAGTCTATGACTTTAAGTAAATGATTTATACCGCACGGCTCCTTAATTACATTTTAAATGTTTACAAACCTTATTCAGTGCGTGCTGCAATTGTCCTGAAGTACAAGAATTCAGTGAAATGTAAATATCATTAGTGAAAACGACATTCGATGTATGTACTTGAAATATCGAGGCTTAGTATCTCCTCTCTATCAAAAAAAATGTGAGATCACTTTTGCGGACGTTTTACTGAGTGCTGAGTAACCATTAATTTATGTGTTCTCCTAAAATTCTTTTGAACATACCTAAATTTTGCTATCCATGATAGTTCTGAATGTTTTTCTTATCCTGAGTTATTGCTTGAATTTCTCAGAATATTTTCTTCCACTATGTTGCATTGATTTATTGTTGTGAACAAACGCATATTATAATCAAACAACGTCAAATTTTGTGTTTTTTGTTTAGTGATAAAAAATTAAAACTGTTCAACGACAAAAACAACGATGCTTCAAACTTGATTCGTTATCCCAATTTAAAGAGGCGGAAACGGCTGTAAGGAATATTCCAATGATCAATCATAATTGTCAAAAGTCTTTTTGTGAGTTTAGTTTTTGGGGAGACAAAAACTATCCACCAATGTACCTATAAATGACCAAGATTCTTAAACGGAAAGATGAGAAGCTTTCCAGTAACCATCGCAAAATGTCTAAACCCGTTCTACTGTGTTTAGCAGTCCTTGTCCTTATGCTGCAGATGTACTGCATTAGTGGTAAGTTCTACAATCTCTCCTTCCGGAAACATTTTTTATTATTATTTCGCACAGTGCTAATTCATGACAATTGTTACATCATTTCTAAAATGTATATGTACAATCCCTTTATCCCGTTTTCTAAATTCACAGATTAATTAATGTTTTATTCCTGATTGACTTGACAATGTCCATTTCTTACAATTCTTCATCTACAATTATATTTATCGACAGAAAAGATTTAAATATTTTTAATGTTGTCTAAATCTATGGTTGCAAACTTCTTATCTCCATGTTAGGGAACGTCACAGCTGTTCATGGATTGCAAACGTAGACACCGCGTCCATGGCCGAAGATGGTGACTACAAACGATATCGAAATAGTTTGAGCTAAATAGTTTCATACTTTCCCTTTTCTATGTAAATATCATTAGTGAAAACGACATTCAAGTATGTACTTGAAATATCGAGGCTTAGTATGTGTGTGTGTGTGTGTGTGTGTGTGTGTGTGTGTGTGTATTTGTGTGTGTGTGTGAGTGTGTGTGTGTGTGTGAGTGTGTGTGTGTGTGTGTGTGTGTGTGTGTGTGAGTGTGTGTGTGTGTGTGTGTTTGTGTGTGTGTGTGTGAGTGTGTGTTTGTGTGTGTGTGTGTGTGTGTGTGTGTGTGTGTTTGTGTGTGTGTGTGAGTGTGTGTGTGTGTGTGTGTGTGAGTGTGTGTGTGTGTGTGTGTGTTTGTGTGTGTGTGTGTGTGAGTGTGTGTGTGTGTGTGTGTGAGTGTGTGTGTGTGTGTGTGTGAGTGTGTGTGTGTGTGTGTGTGTTTGTGTGTGTGAGTGTGTGTGTGTGTGTGTGTGTGTTTCGTACAATAATAGTCTGTCACTAGACAGACTATTATTGGGGTCATATCAGTGCTCTAGTGGATAATAATTTTTTGATTTTGATTAGGATTTTTAACGTAGCTTAAACAATTTTTCAGTCATATCGCTACGATGTCTGCAGTGAGGCAGTTTATAGTGATGTATACCACTGGGGCATCATGCCGCAGACATGTAGCATGATGTCCCACCCAGTCACATTATCTGACACCAGTCCGACCAGTCCTAACACTAATCTCTTAATGCTGAGCGCCAAGCGAGGCAACTGTTAGTACCGTTTTTGTAAGTCATTGGTATGACTCGGCAGGGGATCGAACCTCTCGCTCTCGAGGCGGACGCTCTAACCACTAGACCACCGAAGCGGTTAGTGGATTATGCAAAGAACCAAATTATTTCGTAAAGTAAGTTGGTAAATAACGCGAATCTGCAGGCGTGAATTCGTATGTCTGTTTAAATTTGAGGAACTTTATTGATACGTTAATATATATATATAATCATATGCCTTGAAGACTCTACTTTACGTTACATTTTTCAAACTCCTTGCCAGATTAGGCAACAACAGTAATGTATGTCGAGTCATAGAATTTTACGGGTTAGCTAACGATCTCATACGTTCTGTCTCTGTCTCTGTTTTTCTTTCTGTATCTCTCGCACACGCGAGCTCCCCCACGCACATACAATCGTGCACAAACATAATAATTCGTAATTTCACAAACGTCATTGATCATAAAATAATTAATTGCAGGAAGATGAAGTAAATTAAAATTTAAACTCGTTAACTAATGAAGGAGAGTTACTGGTTTTATAGAGTGAGTTTTGAAATAACTGCGTCTGATCAGTGTGGAGATCTTGTTTTGCAAAATTGTTGTACCATACGGTTACTTGATATATCAATCCATAATAACGGAACAGATAATATAAATTTTAGCAAACAGAAATAGTGATAAAACTACTCATTGTAAGAAATGCATTATTGTTCAAAGGAATGTTATTAGTATGTATGTATAACAGGGCCGGCGCTTCCGCTACGCGAACAATGCATATCGCCTAGGGCGCTGGGCTAAGGGTTTATTTCATGATGGGCGGGTGGGGGAGGGCGTGAGTGGAAGGGGGTGAGGGGCGACATATATCTGATTTCGCAAAGAGCACCAAAATGCCTTGCACCGGCAATGATGTGTAGGTTAGGTAGGTATGCAATGATGAATCATCACTTGATGGATGAATGTATCGCAATTAAACGTATCAGCACTTAATTTTTATGGATGTGGTTATGTTTCATACATTAATAGGACAAGATGGCTTTGGAGGAGGAGGAATTGGTTTCCATCATCAAGGATGTCACTGCGATTATTGGTGTAAGCCTTGGGAAATAGTAAAAGGCAGGTGTCCTTGGTGCAAGTGGTGCAAAAAATGGTGGTGCTGTCCAAAGTTTAAATATGGATAGAGACACGGTAATTCTCCATCGACGTTCATTCTGCCTAAAGTATTCATTTCTTTTTGTAAAAGGAAGAATAAATCGTATATATTCTTCATACATGAGGATGAACTAACCTAAGACACACAACAATTAATGCAAACTACAATGTTATAAAACATTATTACAACAGCTTCTGATTCGAAAAGTTATATTCTAAATCAATATGCATTTAATAAAGTTACATTTAAATTGTACACTCTTCTTTAGCGTACGTGACTTACAATTTCCAGGTCGCTTCTTAATTGTCCTGAACACACACACACACACACACACTCACACACACACACACACACACACACACGAGCGAGTGTTTTCCATTCTTTGATTGTCATATAGTAAGATTAATATTTATATTTTTGTAATACTATTTTCTATCTATCTATCTATCTATCTATCTATCTATCTATCTATCTATCTATCTATCTATCTATCTGTCTGTCTGTCTGTCTGTCTGTCTGTCTGTCTGTCTCTCTCTGTAACAATCTTGATTACTAAAAATTAAGATTGTGGGATTGTTATGAAGTATGTTTAAGTTTTCATATCGAGCTGAACTCTGTGTAGAATATTTTACATTATTGTACAAATAAGTTTGTTGAAGGAGCAACATTACCGCAGCCAAAACTATTCTTGTCTTTTTTTTTTCAGAAACGGGGATGCGTAATTTGCCAGCGATTTTGCATCTAAAGAGCTTTTGTCACTTGTTCCTCTATAAACATGACAATGTTTGAAATAAAACGGTAATAAAAGGCGAGTTATTTGACGAATTTGATAGTGTTAGAAACGTTTATATGCTCATCCGTAATTATTGATTATACACCTTTATTAAGCTTTACTCGCAGAAGTATACTTTTTAAAGGTTGCTAACTTGCTGAATGAGCAGAAAACGGGGTAAGGTATGGCTACCCAATTCAGCCAAATGTCGTCCTAATCGAGGTTATGTTGATTGTTATTAACAGTAACAGTGGTGCTGCATTTATGTTCATCAGAACGAACTTCAGCTATTTACTAGTCTAATATTGGTTAACAGTGATGTTTGTTTGAAAAATATGAACATACCAATAGATTACCAATGATCAATTGCAACGAAAATAGTGTGTAACTCTTGTGAGTGATGCACGTGAATGTAACCTGTAGATGATCTTGATGACCTTGCTTAACGTAACAGCGTCGATTTTCTTGATTTGTCATGGTCACCTGGGTATTGTCGGTATGTAAATAGCTGAGAATTTATGATTTAAATAAAACAAAAGTATTTGTATACCTTATGAAAGGTAGACGTGTCTTTAGGCACTTAAATTTAGATGTGTATAGGGAACAAATAGTTGAAATCAAATGTCCTTTTAAAGGAATCTAATAGAACCACATTCATACTAAATGCAACAATACGGCCCAGTTCAAAAACTTTGCGGTCTAACGGCTTTCTCGAAATAAACAAAATAAAAAGAAAATAAAGCAAACAAAAGTAAAAGCGAAAAAGGCAAGCATTTATCATTTATTTCTTATTGAGCCGTGTGAAAGGTAATGTTTCATTTATATTCCGAACAGAATACAAATCGACAAAAACAAACTTTGAGATTTATTGCTCGATATTAGACATCAATGGCAATCGGAAGTCAACGTATAAAAAGGCAAGAAAAGAGGTTAAGTTGAGAATGGTAAACATAATCAATTGCCGGATCACAACTGGATAGCATGGATGAAATTTTTAAACATATCGAGAAATTATCAACATACCTTCTTATTTAGTAATCTCAACAATATAGTTTCGAGTTTAATTTCAAGGAAAGTAGAAAGAGGAGGGATGCCTCAGACGCCAAAAATGTCATCTGATTTGTTAATCAGAAAGAGTTTATTGTGAGATTACTTATATTCTTTATTTATATATTCTTTATTTAGCACCTTTTATTGTTGTCGGACACATACGTTAGAACAGAAAAACAATACTATGAAAACCTGTTAAGTATATAAAGATCCTCTTTGAAAACAAAATTTTCACCTGACAATCTTTGTCACATTTCCATTAGAAGACTTATTTCAATGTTGGAAATCGCCATTGTTTCTAAAACCAAAAACAGCTCGGTCTTTTTGGAAATCCGACAAATGCTAAATGCAAGAAGGACACATGGCAATTGAATTAAATTTCTGGCAATAGTTTTCCTTTTAAAATTAACTAATATATCCCATGAATTCGTCTTGGTGTAGAAATGTCATATTTCCTGTAGCCTATTTCATTGTACATTATGTGTTCGGTTGACAGGAGAGTGTATGTTAGTTTGTAAGTGCACATCTGAGCCAGAATCAGGATATAGATAGGGTTACAGAGTTATGTCAATTTCTCATGATAGGGATCAATGATCACGACAACCGAAGTGTATTGATCGACACGTTGACGTGCATTGATCAACGAATAAGAAAATTTGACGTATCAATGTGTAATGATAAACTAAGAATCAGTAATCAAGACAATCGATGGTAGATGTGTTTGAATTGTATGGATCAATGAAATAGACCATCGTCAAGTCAAATTGTATGTATGTATGTATCACAGAATAAGACCATTGATAAATCAAAGTGTAGAGATCATTGGATATGACCAACCTCAAGGCAAGGTACATGGATCAATTGAAAAGACCCTCCGCACTAAGGTGTTTATGGAACAAACCAAACTGGAGGGATCAATGAATAATAACTGAAAATATTGCAGGTTTACCATATAGGCTATGTATGCACCTGTCTATGGTCCTCAAGTCATCGAAAAATGGAATTGGATGGGTAAATGATTAGGACGTTCAACACTTTGATGTTGTGAGCAATGAAAAGACAATCGGCCAAACGAATTCTTTTGCTTAAGATATATAACCATATTTACATCGATGATTTTGGTGCAATGAATATGAAAACTGACAAATCGAAGTACATGAAGAATAACATGGAAACATATCGATGTGTAGGTATTAGACCATGGAAAAATCGAAGTATATGAGCAATTATATCAACAACTCGGAATGTATTTATAGATAATCAAATACCAGTACTTAAATATGCTATAAGAGACATATAAATTTTAAAGAAAATAAACTATATATTACAAAATGAAGAACGAGATCTAGACAATAAATAAATATCCGTGTTCGTGTTAATGTATAAACCATGTTCTGCAAATTCTACTTAGTAATGGAAAATGTTAGAAACGCAGTATAGCATAAACTATTTCAAGTAAGGCAACAAGTAAGTACTACACGCATCTGTATCAGTCACCGGAGATTAAACTATAAATTAAAAGCTCCATCTGCGACTGAGATTGGAAAAAAACTTGCAGAACGCCGAAAAGAACGTTTGAAAGCAAATATTGAAAGATTATACATAGACCAACAACAACAACAACAAGACCATCAAAATGCTGCAAAAATATCTGATGTACAACACGTTGTTAGCAGAGCCAGCCAATCACGAAGACAACAATATAACTACACATTTATAATTTAAAGGATAATCTAGATAGAATGTATAGCCATTATTGCTATAATATTTACTTTTCATGGCATGGAATTGATTTATTTATTAAAATACACTAATCTATTTTTGTTTTTCAAATATACTACACGCAAACAAAGATTGTAAATCTGAAGAATGAACAAACGCTAACACAAACAATTACTATTAATTTATACAGGATTTGCTTATAAATTATTTACTTTCAACTTATGTTTAGTAGTATTTAGAAGGCATCTTACATGAACAATGACATCTAAAACATTCATTGTTAATGTACTTCATGAAGTTATATTAAATTATTTCTAATGGTTGAAAATACATTTGTTCTGAAAAGGTGCATTTCATATGTTTCAAGTGAATGTCATTCATAACAGCCACATAAGTGATAAAACGAAATATAGAATTCAATTACATTCTAAAAGCCATAACAGAAATTATTAAATGTTTATGATGACTTGATAGGCATTCTATTACAGACTTTATATAGGATAATAATTCCAACTTGTTTTAACCAGTTAATTACATCATATCACATATGACTTTACCATATATTTTTGTTAATATCGATTTTAAATGTGCCCAATAGCAAATTATCGAACGAATGGAATATCTAAGTAATATTGATAAAGGTCTGCATACAGAAAATAAAAGAGATAAATTGAAAAACTACAGGATCTAAGTAATAGTGATAAAGGTCTGCATACAGAAAATAAAAGAGATAAATCGAAAAACTACAAGGTGATATTGGCACATAGAACTAATTAAATTCCCATGTAACGCAATGATAATGTTTGCCCAAATTACTATTCTTTCATGGTAAAACAGGCAAAAAAAATGTACAGTTTAAAAATATCTTTTCAAACCGTAAATTGAAACGAGATGCCTTTGCATTAAACATTCACTCAAAAGCATAATTGCCTCACATTAAGCGAAATGAAAGTATTAAGTACTAAGTTTCAATTTGGCAGCTTGATTTTAAAAGTCACCGAAACCAGCTTCCTTAAAATAATTTTAGATTTCCTATCAAATGTCTTACGTATACGTAAAGAAGTATTTTGATTCCTGTTCGGAATAAAAACTGAATATATTTCGGCTCATCACGGCAGCCATCTCACAAAGGGATTTAATTTGGTAATGTTACGCAGGCTCCTAAACTATAATATTCTTGTATTTCATACTGTAACATATTTTAATTGTTTCATTTTGTTTGAAAAATGAATGCTTCCCTGGATTTTACCTTGTTCTAATAAGTCATTATATGTATGGATAAGGTAAGCGGATAAGGCCGTTTTTAAAAGTGAAAAACGTACAAAGATATCCAGTGTTAAATATCTTACATTTCTTTAGTGTGCCCCTACTATTCAAAGAATCTAGATTAACACACTTTCTAGTAAAGCATGGAGACCTATTGCCGCTCTTTCATTCCATCCATTGCATCAAATGGAACTGTTATTTCCAGGCCAGGCAGATAAAATAAAACTGTTCACAGTGTATTACGTGATGATATAGTAATTGCAAAATATTAAATCAGTCTGTTAGACAGTTTTGCTCATTTTACAGTCAGCAAATTCATCCGCAAAGCTCTTAAAATAAATTCCAAAGTACTGTCAGTCCTAATGAGAACAAAGGACCTACTACGACAAAAATTTAGGTCACTAGTACGACCCGACGTGGTCAGTTTCAATAGAATAGCATCAAAATATTAGAACGTTGGTAGATTTCCTAATAGTCTGAGTTATATGGTGTTAATACTAGCTGCGTCTGATCTGCTCGATAGTCATCAAATTCGTTTATCGACTGACGATTAGTGAATCAGGATTTCATTCCTATATAATAACCCCCCCCCCCAACCCCCCCCCCCCCCGCCCATTGTTTAAATGAATTGTTCCTGCTTTCCTTCATGATTACATCTCGAACATGAATTAAACTTTTCATTTGATTTAGATGTTCTTTAAGACGATTCGACAGTAGATGCCTACTTTTTTGAGAGTCAGTCTGTGTTCTTGCCCTAGATAATGAAAATCCTCTTTTAGTCTGTTCGTAAGACTGGCCTAGATTTTTCTGTTCCATGTCTAAAACTTCTGAAAAGCTATATAACATCTTTTTGAGGAGCTTTAATTATAACATTAATAATCAACATGATTATCTCAACGAATTAGTGATTGATGATGAACCATCACATACAATACATTCTAGTAATTTGGTAATTTTATGCCATTTCAGGAACCTCAGAAAACTCCTTCAAATAGTTTGAGAATCGATCATATATATATATATATATATATATATATATATATATATATATATATATATATATATATATATATATAGACCACAATGATGTTTTCATGGTTTATTTAAAAATGTGTTATCTGTCTACGTAGTGCTTTTTGAACGAGTTCTTCGAAAAAGTGTAAATATGGTCCATGTGAGGTTCAGAAATTATGCCTGCCATGTATCCGTCACTGAAGTCAACCCGAATCTTTAACATTCAGTTTAACATTTCAACAGCTAGACACGGTAGGCTCCATTTTATGAAAGAAATATTTGTTCTATCTTTGAACTAGAACCAGCAATGTAGTGTTTATTCCTATTCAGATGCGGGAGGTCTCGGTTACGCACCCCGGCTGAGTCATACTAAAGACTTCTAAAACAATGTTCTAGTGCTAGACATCACAGTAAACTGTCACGATGCTGGCATCGTAGCGATATCACTGAAAAAGTGTAAAACTACGTTAAATATTTAAAAGAAAAACACACGCGCAGATTAAATCAAAATATATTATCTCTCTCTGAATTTAAGGCATGTAAGATCAGATCTTTGATGAAATCTTTATCGGTTGGAACTGAATGATTTAATCACGCAGCACACTTATTTAGCCTGGGAAGTGTTACTCCATCAACGACCATTATCGTAAACGAATAGACCATTTCGTAAACCAATAGACCATTTTCTTTGTTTAATCAATTGCACATTGAAACTTGCTTACCATGTCATGGGAGATTGGGAATATGGCGGATGGTCAGGACCTACAGAGTCAAAAAGGGCAAGAGGAACACTACTCACTTCAAATGTCCTGACCAAAGCTAATTTTCGTAATTGAAATTCATAGATTGTATTTGCTTGTTCTAAGTCAACGATTTCTTGTTCCTATTAATGCATGTATAACGTCTGTATGAGCAGGATATATTTCTCACATATAAAAATAAGTTCAAAATTAATTCGCATTAATTTTCGTTATTTCGCGCTTGAATCAATGACAATGTAGAGATAGTGTATTCCCTTTACTTGTACCATACAGGATATATGTTGTTGTGTGGTACCACACAAACGTGATATTTTAAAGAGTGGAGCATCAGGGACATACATATATAATGTTTGGTACTACAACATTAACTATATCAGGTATTTACACAGAAGGAAAAACAAATACTTTCTTTTTTATACCAATTGACCCCAGGATCAATCTCGAAGGTCAAATGACCTTCTCCGCACAACCCCCAGTCCACTTTTCGCAAACAATTCAAATCATACTCATAGGATGATCATAAATGATAGCGTTGGGATTAAGATAAACTGATCTGTGACAGTATTAACATTTCGGACATTTGTGCACCCTATTCAATCATATATATCTGCTGTTATTTTCTATTGAAGAATAACTGATGAAGCCGTTTTATACTATTTATTTTTAAATCATACAATATACCAATACAACTAGCAAGATGAGTCCAGACTGTACTGAAAGTATATTTCCCATGGAACATAACCTTGATTGAATGTATAACATAAACCAGCGGTTGGTGTGTACCAGTTCTAATCCAGTGGGGAATATCAAATTACTTGTACTGTCAAGTGATATTTCAGAGCTACACAGTCCATTTCAGTAATGCATCGCAGCAGGTTTATCCATGTTGTCAAGGAAATAAGGAGAAATAGCTTGGAAGACATAAAACGTCATCCAGCCATATTTCGTCTGCAAACCTTATATTCCAGGTCTGAAAAATAATGTCGGTTCTATTTATTGATAAGTTAACATAAAGCGGTTTGTGGCACAGATATCATTATTAAGTTTTACTTTGCGATAATAGCCAGCATTATGCATTTTTATGAGTCTTATAAATTAGCAAAACAAAGAGAATGATGGTTGGTGATAATTTAAAAAGGAAAAGATTATTCGACTTGATCTGATAATAAACGCCTATGTCATAGTTTAGAGTCAGAAGGTGTGAAATGTGTTATGTATATTTAATTTAATTTATATTTGATTTAAATTAAATTTTGGTTGTTTGTTTATAAACCTTTTATTCGATTATACTCTATAGTGATGTAATTTTGTTTACTGAATTTTCTATTTTCCAGACGTCAAGTTCAATGTTTCGAAAACCTAATATTGGACATTTATATCTAAAGCTGACCTAGTTCCTGTCCTTAATTTGCAAGTTGCAGAAAACAATTTTTTTTAAAAATTGTTCTTAGTGTGGGTTTCATAGCGAGAATCTAGACTTTGCTGGAATACGTGACTTTAGATGTAACTAGCTTCTACGTTTTTTAAAAAAACATGCAGCAATTATTTCGAAATCTGATGTTAGGAGATTAGATATGCGAAGTGGCCAGATTAATCGTGATATTTTGTGAGATAATTTCAGTTGTTGGACATTTAAAGTACATAGACGTCAATGCGTTGTTTTAATTGCTGTGATAAATTTTAGCTTAATTTTAATTTTTCTTCAAATTATTTTGCTTCCAAGATATTATTGTTCACTGGACATATTTTGCTCGGAGTTAATTCTTGGACACATAACGTATAGTTATTGAAATTTACAGAATTCAAACATCTGGATAGTATTTTCTCTGGTTCTACAAAGAATGGAAGACACTTCAAACACTCCAATTACTACACCATACGTCATCGCCATCCATTTTGGATTTTGGTCGGGACTCGAACTCAAATGCATTATATCATTGTATGTTTTGGAATTCTAAACTGTAATTCATGGATTATTCTTTCATTATGTTTGTAGTTGATTCACGAAAGTGTAAGTTCTTTTCCTAATTTTACCTTGTTTTTCTAGGGAAATAATTTATTTGTTAACCTTTACAAAGTTTGTTGCCTTTACCTTTTTCTTGATACTGTTATCAAAGCCTAAACACGTTACAAAGGGTACACAGTTGTTACACCAGAACCACACCCAGAGATAAAATGTACGTACTTAGGTGCGAATCAAGCAGGGACACATACTTAACATATATCACAATATGCGTGAATTTTATAGCATCTTCCCTGTTAGAGTCTTCTAGTTAATTCAGTTAAACAGTATCGGCTTGAATATGGAATTTGAATCATAATAACTTACAAATCAAGTAATCAAACACTAAATAATTAAACAGAACATGGCTATATCATATATATTTCGCGGTCTGTTTTGTCATGATATCCAATGTTCAGTCTGGAAATCATTCATGTGACCATACTATTTGGGCATTACAATACATACCGCAATAAAAAAAACACATGGTTAGAAAGCAATACAACACATAGTGCTATACAAGAGTGGCAATTCAATAATAATTTCCGACACAGACTGATAACGTGTCCGTTGACTTTGTTGATATGTCCTTGTATTAGAGTTGTGATCATAGTGATCATACACCAATACTATATCATCGGTCTGATTACTTGTATAAACATGATAACCGATCCAACAATTACAACTTATTCATTATTTGGTACCTTTTCAGTTTCCAGACAGATGTCTTCCCTAGCTTCATGCAGTGATTGAATAAAGAATATAAATAAATTGTAATGGACACGCATTACCAGAACATACTGTAATAATACCCCCGTTACTCTGTGGCACATTTCCTTTGGAATTCTTCTTCGTGATAGTGTTACGTGCTTAGGCTCGAATAAGCAGTAACACAGAAAGAGTGAAAACTAACAAGCTTTTATAACTTTAACAATGATTTTATTAAGTACAATTATTTTCATAAAATAAATAAACTTACAGTTTTAGAAAATCAAATCCAACATTAATCCAATATAGAATTCACAAAAATAATCCACTAATGGAATTGTAAGAGTCCTGATAAATAAATGTTCTAATAGTTCCAGGTTCGAATCTTGACGATGTAATCCAAAATGGCTGACAATGTCACGTGATGCAGTTCTTGTTTAATTTATCATCCACATGAATTATGAGCACATGTTTTCTCATCCAAATAAATAATAAATCCTCTTTCTTCAATGAATTGACACAAAGTCCAGAATAATTATAACTCAAATAAATATACACAACTAATGTCTTAAAGCCCAGAAATTCTACTACTGTTAGCTTCCAAAATTCAGCTATATATAACTGTTCTTCTGAAGTAAACAGGTGATCACACGCTTTTCTAGAAATTGATAGAAGGTCAGAGGAAGAGTCTACCTTCACCTAGTCACGTAATAATAAAATGATCCAGAAGAAAAAAAGCCACTAATTACTATAAAAAAGTTGTCCTTGAAATTAACCAATAGTTGTAGATACTTGTTGACAATGTCCAAAGCAAGGTCAGGAATTAGATCCACTGTAAGCCAAGGTCAAAACTTGTTTACAATTAAAGGATGATCAGCCTGTTTACGACTAGAGTCTAGGTCAAACTGAATTTTCTAGAAAAATCTCCCAATTAATGAATAAATATTAAACCCTAAATGACAAATTTGGATTTAACAATACAAAATAAAATAAATTAAATCCAATAGCCGTAACACCTTCCCCCATAAAATAAAAAGAAAGGTTTATATGATAAAACTTTCTTTTTATCACAAACCAATTTACATCTGAGATTAAAGGAACTAGTACAACTTACACAATATAATAAATTATACATGGGAAAGAGTGTCTACAATTATATTATCAAGAAATAGCCTCAACCTTTTAACTTGTCCATGTCCCACTAAATATCCTAAGAAAGCTACTCTAGCAAGGCAGAACTCACTTGTAAATAAATTAACAGTCAGACACGCATTAGTGAGTCTGTCAAAAAATTTTCTAATTGCTGCTAAATGATCTTTCCAGTTGTCGTTGTAGATGATGACGTCACAAATCTCTAGACCAGAGATGAACATTTTTATGAGACGTTGAAATGGACTTTCTTTATATTGGTAGAGTCCTTTTGGAGTCGCATGTTGAGTTTTCCTTTGCTCTTTCCGTAGTGGAATCTGCCGAAATCCTTTCAGAAGGTCAGAATTTTGGTGACATACTTGGTATTCCCAATTTTATCAATACAATTGTCAATTCTTGGTAATGGGAATAAATCTGTTTTTGTCACTCTGTTCACCTTCCTTTACTCAGTGCACATACGGAAAGTTTTATCTGGTTTTGAAACAAGTATGCATGGTGAACTCCAATCACTTTTACTGGGCTTGATAAAATCATTCTCCAGCAAATATTGAATTTCCTTTTTCAAGTATTCCTGTTTGAGTGGACTCGTCCAGCATGGATGCTGTTTGGAATTTTCAATTTCAACGTCATGAAAATTTTTGTTTGTCCTTGTAAGAATATCTGGACATAAGTACTCATATAATAATAACTTTCAGTTCATTTCTTTCTTGCACTTGCAACTGTGAAAGGTTCTGGTCTAGATTTTTTCATAATTTCTGAATTCCAACAATTCGTCGCTCCAATGTCAGTAGAATCCGACGATATTTCTTCACTAAGTGGTACAGGCACAACTAAATTAATTACATATTTAACATGGCTATCTCTTTCAATATACTGGTACTCCTATAATTAATTTAGATCCCAGGAGCACTAATACTATACTTTAACTAATTCATTTTAATTTCTTTCTCAATTTGCATCTGCTCTTTTTGTAATTCAAATTGTCTTTCTTTCTCCCTTGCATACATACATACATACATACATACATACATACATACATACATACATACATACATACATACATACATACATACATACATACATACATACATACATACATACATACATATGAATTATATTTGGTGTCAGAATCGTGAAAATTAAGTCTCTCTTCGTCTGCTACGAACTTGACTAGTGGCAACAGAAAGCATAAACAAAAGAAAACAGATTACTTTTCTAGATTTGTTCCGTATCAGGTCAACAAAGCGCGATGATGAGTATCTGGTCTGTTTGAAATAACTGGATAGTGATCAAGTTTGTATGGAATAACACCGAATACATTGGAGCCTTGGATAATTTCCTCAATAGTTTGGTTGTAATCATATCTGCTTCTCTTCTTTTCGGAACCGCACCTGTCGCCTAGTGGTTAGAGCGTCTGCCGCGGAAGCGGGAGGTCGTGGATTCCATCTCCGGCCGAGTTATACCAAAGACTTTAAAAAGTGGTACTAACAGCTGCCTCGCTTGGCGTTCAGCATTAAAAGGTTAGAGTTAGGACTGGTCGGTTTGGTGTCAGGATATTGTGGCTGGGTGGGACATCATGCTACATGTCTGCGGCATGATGTCCCGGTGTTAGACATCACTTTAAACTGCCTCTCTGCAGACATCGTAGCGATGTGACTGAAACTTGTCAAAGCTACGTTGAAACTTATAATCAAACAAATAAATTCTTCTCGATCGGACTCTAATTAGTATATACACTGAAGATTTCCTCGGATTTCATTCCTAGAAAATACCCCCACCAACCCAAACCCCCAAAAAGAATATTGTTAACTTTATTTCTTTTCGGATTATTCACCATTACATCTCGAACGTTAGTTAAAATCATCATACGATTCAGACTTTCTTTAAGACGATTCGAGAGTAGAAATCTCTTTAACGGGATTCAGAGACGTCTTTGTCATTGCTCTATATTATGCAAATCCCCTTTTATTCTGTTCGTAAGCCTGACCTAGTTTATTCTGCTGGGTGTCTAAAATCAATTCAAAATTATTCAATTAATCAAGTTGTTTCGATTTTGACGCTGCAAAGGTAGATACCCTCTTTTGCGGAACTTAATAAATCAGTATGATGCACTCAACGTAATAGCTACTGACGTTTGCCTCCCATATATATATATATATATATATATATATATATATATATATATATATATATATATATATATATATATATATATATATATATATATATTACAAATATTATTCTGTCCAAGCAATGCTTTTTGAATTAATTGTTTGAAATATTGTAAGCATGACCCATGTAAGGATCTCCAGCTAACTAATGTGACCAGCCCATAACAGTTTCAAATACGATTCAAGGGTAATGCGTGAGATGCATGCGTTACTAAAGTCAACACGGTAGTCTCCTACATATGAAAGAAAGTGGGTATTCCAAATTTGTACTTGAACCAGCATCGTACTATTTATAGTTCGACGCTTTAGCTGTCAGGGCCACTGTTCTCTTTTGAAAGAGTAAATGCAAACCACATACATGGCGTTAAGAAATTGTTTGCAAATCATTATGTTGACCACTGACATACTTTACTATTTTCGAAAAATAGGCCATTGCTATTTATAATAATAATAATAATAATAATAATAATAATAATAATAATAATAATAATAAGGACTTTGTATAGCGGCTAATCTTTCGAAGCTCTAAGCGCTTTACACCATCAATAATGATATGACTACACTACAAAACAACAAATGGCAAAAACAATGAAATTGGAAAACATAAAAACATGCTAAAAACATATAAGATACAAAACATGATTAGGTCACAAAGTTTGTCCCTGCAATCGAAACAGGTGAGTCTTAAGAGTACTCTTAAAAGGGACCACTGTGTCTTTGTGTCTAATTTCAATGGTTAATTCGTTCCACGTCTCCGGGCCCTGGTGTGCAAACGAACTTTGTCCATATGACTTTGTTTTCACCTTGGGAACAATGCGTATACGATTATCAGAAGAAGAGCGTAAGGATCTAGCTGGTTTACACACATGGGTGAGGCTGGATAGGTATGTTGGACTGGAGTCTGTCATTGAAACATAGCACAGGGAACAAATTTTGTGTTTGATTCTGTATCTAATTGATAGCCAATGTAGGGCACAGAGCATTGGTGAGGTGTGCTCTGATCGAGGTACTCTAAAGAGTTGAACATTTTGAAGTTTCTGGAGTAAATATTGTGACGAACCATACAGAATTGAGTTACAATAGTCCAGTCTTGAATGTACTAATGAACACAAGTGTTTTAGTGGCATCAACTGAAAGATATTTACGAATGCAACTGATGCGTCTCAATTCAAGATATGCAGCCTTGCATATGTTCATGATATGTTGGTGCAATGTGAGACTACTGTCTAGAGTAACGCCTAGCTTCCGTACTGACTGTGATAATTTAATGTTGGTGTTGCTGATATTTATTGTCTGAGGTAAAGGATGTGAATGAGAAAGTCTTTGTGTTGTGATCAGACTAGCCTCAGTTTTATCATCATTCATCTGCAGCTTGTTACATGTCATCCATGATTTCACATCAGAAATGCACTTCTCTACTCCATGGATGGTAGCATCAACTTCAGTTGGGTGGCTAGACTTGTATATTTGGGTGTCATCAGCATACAATTGGTGCGACACAGGGTGATGATCTATGAGTCTTGAGAGCGGCTGAGTATACAGAATGAAGATAGGTCCAAGAACAGATCCCTGTGGAACACCACAACATACGTCAACTGGGCTGGAGTGTATTCCATTTGCATATATAATTTGTGTCCTTTATATGCATAGTTTCAGCAGCTTGTAATGGTTGGAAGATATGGTAACTGATGTAAAAAGGGTATTTCCAGCTCTTTCACTAAACGTATTTCAGTTATGTTTCGATGTTAGCAAAAGAAGCTACTATCATATAACTCGGTGCAGATTAAATCATAACGCACAGTTGGCCTAATGTGTAGCGCCCTCTACGCAACCGGTCCAATCATACCAAAGACTTACAAAACTGGTACTATCAGCTGCATCGCCTGGATCTCAGCAGTAAGAGGAAGAGTTAGGACTGGTCGGCGAAGTGACATGTTAATGTCATTAGGTGGGACATCATGCTAGATGTTTTGGGCATGATGCCCAATTGCTAGACATCATTCTGAGCTGTAATAATGCAGGCATCATAGACATATGACAACAAAAGGCTTACAAGCTACGTTAAAAATCCAAATCGCACACGCGCACAGAATAAATTAAAATAACTTATCGTTCCCTGAATTAAGGCACTTAATATCAGCTATTGTAATAAAATATGCATCTGCTGTAACTGAATGATGCAATCGTCCAGCGAGCCGTATTGCTGAAGCAGCTGCTGCTTAGAAGACCAATAGACCATTTTCGTTGACAAATAGACCATTTTCGTAGACCAATAGACTATTTTCGTAGACCAATAGACCATTTTCGTAGACCAATAGACCATTTTCGTAGACCAATAGACCATTTTCTTTGATTAATCATCCACAAATTGCACATTGTAGCTTGCTTGCCTTGTCATGGCAGATTGGTCAGGACCTACAGGGGCCAAAGATTAGTAATATCTTCAAATTTATCGTGGTATTTTAAACTTGTTCTATGTCAAAGAGTACTTGTACTTCTTAATGCATATATACCTTAGGTAGGAACAGAAAATTATGCGTCGCTTGAAATGATGGACAATCTTTTATTGTCACATGTGAAAATGTAAGAATATATTTTTCACATGTAAAAACATTAGAAGTTAAAAACGAACAAATTATTTTGCATTAACTTTCGTTATTTTGCGCTCGAATAAATAAACATATTGAGATAAAGTATTTCTTTTCTCACAACCATACGGGATATATTTCACAGTGTGGTACCAAACACACGATATATGTTAATGAGTTGAGAATCCATGACATACAAATATAGTGTTTGGTGCCGCAACTTCCACAACATCAGCTATTTTCACAGGAAAGAAAAAATGTCTTTTTATTATTATCATACTGGCTCCAGGACAAAAGTTCGAAGATTCAAACTCCTTGTCAGAACAACCCCCAATCACATCGCTTTCATAGACTTAACTTAATGATATAAATTAGTTAATAGGTGGGTTTAAGATGGCCTAATTTGAGACAGTAAATTATATTTGTGCAAACTATTCAGTGATAAATTACCACATATCTAGTTCATTTCAGTAATGCAATCCAGCAGGTTTATTAATTTGTAAGGACGTAATGAAAAATAGTTTGGAAGATATAAAACACCGTCGAGTAAAATTTCTTCTGCAAAATTTAATTTCTGCATCTTAATGTCGTTCCTTTCTTATTTGTTCTAACCCAACACATTTTTCTTGAAGTTGCTGATGTAAAATGTCTGTAAGCAATGGCTATCAAGTATAACAAATCATGTACGGACATATCTTATCTTCACAAGTCAGCAATAAATACAATATGTCTATATTTATCACATGTAAAATTATAAGAATAAAACTAAGAGGTCTATATATTGTTTTGAGAAAAACAAGATTGATTACAATTGGATACAATATGTTCACCCTATATTTGTTAAAGCTGTTTCTAATAATGATGATGTATGTTCTACAGGTTTGTAGGTTGATAGAATATACTTTCAAAGTATTTTACAAAATAATCTGATTATATTTTAGGTCAATTACGTCATTGCTTATACAAACTTGATTTATCGTTTCAACGTGTTTTTATAATTTATTGCATTTGTGTGGTACAGTGACTGTCACTGAAAATAAACGAGTACATATTTTCCCATAGAAATGTAGAAACTGTTTTACTATACACTCAGTTTGCTTTTCTACTTAAAGCTGAATAATAAACAGAACACGTTAAACCAAAAAGGTAAGCGATTGTATAATGATTTAAAAGGTAAATACAAATTAACAGTATTAATGCATGCATATAACCAGTCACCGACTTCTAAACTTGGTAGCGTAGCGTGCGTGGAATATTTGGCTTTCTCAAAAAAAATCTGGTTCAAAGTCATACTATAAATAGATAAATGTATCTTCAAACTTCTTTGCAATCTGTCTGCTATGGAGAGATTTCATTTCTGGTTCGATCCAACTAAAGTATGCTTTCTTAATTTTGATATTCATTCATTAACTGGTTACATTCTGTACGATGTAAATGGTTGGAAAGTGACGGACTTTGATACAGCTGTGCATTTTGGTGCTATTCTACGACAGATACTTTTGAAACGTATTGTGGATAAATATGAATTCCTTTTTTTGAAACACTCAAAAATCTGTATGATTAAGATTAGTTTGTTAGGGAAATTTCCAATTTGTTTTCATTTGGAAAGCAGTGAATTCTCGTATAGATTTATCGTGGAAATGTAGTCTAAATTCCAGAACCACTTGGCGCTGTTTAGAAGCTCAATATGGTCGTTTCGTTATTTGGTTGAAAGTTTCTTATCTGTCTCGGGGAACGCATCCACATCAACAGCGTTATCAGATTTTCTATCATATGAATGACATAGATTTAGTTCACTCATAAGACATGTAAAGCTGCTACGTCTTATACATGAGCGCATATTATTTGTTTGCAATAAAAAGTGGTTCTTAACACATAAAACTATTGTTTAGAAGCAATGGACATGAAATATGAATCGTTGCAGCATGGAACAGTAATGCAAAGTTTAAAACAAAACGGAAGTACAATGACAATATAATAAACGTATGTTCACCTTTACAACGGATGAAATCATTAAACACCCTTTACAGAACTTCACTGTGTAAGGACTTTCACTGTGCACAGAAAAAGTTAAAAGAAATTTGCATTCATTATATATGCTGTCAGTATGTAATGGAAGTGAATCAACGTATATATACAAACTATAACGATCCATACAAATTAAAGTAACCCGAAGAGATTTCATATGGTCAATTTGGAACACATACAAATTAAAGTAACCCGAAGAGATTTCATATGGTCAATTTGGAACACATGTATAAGTGCATTCATACAATGCAATAAATGGTCAGAACTATTAACGTATGGTTGTATGATGCAAATAAAATAATGTTCATATTAAATGTTGATTTATTAAGAAATAGTAAATATATATATATATATATATATATATATATATATATATATATATATATATATATATATATATATATTTACATTTAGGTTTTCATTTGTGATAAGAGTCAGCATCATGCTTTTACATGAATACTAGCAACTAGAAACACTTGGAATAACGGAACTTTATAAGGATGAGATTATTCAAAGTTCTCTGATAACATATGCCTAAGCCATAGTTTAGAGTCATAAGGTGTGAGACACAAAACATGTGTTACAATACACCCACGTCTAAAGAGTAAATATAATTCAGGTGCGATTCTAACAGGAAACATACTTAAAATATCTTGAGATATGCGTGAATTTCATAATATCTTCTCTGTCAGAGGCTTGTATCTTTTTCAGTTAAACAAAAGCGTCTTGAATATTGATTGGAAAATTAAGAACGTACAAGTCATTAAACACAAAATATTTACTCATAATATGAGTAGCGAAGAGCGTGGTCTGCTTTGTCAGGAAATCCTACCTATTACGGCATGTCTGTCTCAAAATCATGCATAGTACTGTTTTGGCAATATAATTCATGCCACTATAAATACAATGGGTAGCAAGCAATACAACATGTGATACAACACTATAAATACAATGGGTAGCAAGTAATACAACATGTGATACAACACTATAAATACAATGGGTAGCAAGCAATACAACATGTGATACAACACTATAAATACAATGGGTAGCAAGCAATACAACATGTGATACAACACTATAAATACAATGGGTAGCAAGCAATACAACATGTGATACAACACTATAAATACAATGGGTAGCAAGCAATACAACATGTGATACAACACTATAAATACAATGGTTAGCAAGCAATACAACATGTGATACAACACTATAAATACAATGGGTAGCAAGCAATACAACATGTGATACAAGAGTGACAAATCAATAATAATTCCCGAAACGGCCTGATAAATAGTCAATTGACTCTGCACGTATGTCTGTGTATTCGAATTGTATCCATGCAGTAAGGAAACAGTTATTACTTGGATATATTCCGATTCTGGATATGATTGCTTTGGGATTTTTATTTAAATATTTTGTATTATGTTGTTTTGAAATTGTTATAATTTATTGTAGAATGCAATTTTCAATTTTGGATCCTCGTAGTTGTTACGTTTTTAGTTCTTTGGGGTGAGAGATGGATGATTTTCCTTCTGGGTCATTCTATGCGTACGTGTTTTTATGATCGTACGTTCTTACTGTGACCTTCTGGAAAATCACGTGATCCCTTGTTTACGTAAATAAACAGGTATTTAAATTATTGTTTGGGATAGAACAATTCAGTAGAATCTCTGGGCTTTAAAGAAATAGTTGCGTTTTGAGTTATATTGGAAATTGTGTCAATTCGTTGGAACAAGAGGAATTATTTTATTTATCTGGAAAAGAATATGTGCTCATACATTTTTATTTGGGATTATTATAAAAAACAAAAACTACCAAATCACGTGACATCGTCGTCCATATTGGATAACATCGTCAAGATTCGAACCGGGAACTATTAGGACATTTATTTATCAGGACTTTTGCAATTCCATTAGTATATTATTTTTGTGAATTCTATATTGGATTATTTTTGGACTTGATTCTCTAAAACCGTAAGTTTATGTTGTCTTACAAAGCATTTGTACTTAATAAATTGATATATTAAATTTTACAAAATTGTTATTTTCACTTCTTTCTGTGTTGCTGCTTATTCAACCCTAAGCACATAACACAATGCAAACTGTCTTCAGACGAGAGCTATATGTATAACTGGTGTGTCTGCTCCTCACATTGACATTAAATATATAAAGTATATGTCATGCATGGGTACGTAACAGAAATTAGAATGCTCAACAAAGGTTTGCTTTATCACTTAACCTAAGCTGTTGCCAACTTAACGTCTCGTCTTATTTCTGAAACTTGTGGACCCTCTTGGTGAGCATAGAACCAGTTAAATAACTAGTGCCTGGCAATAAAAGCGCCAATATCATTAACACAAGGTTCCTTAATTTTATTTATGTTCGCAGCTTTAACTTAGTTATGTCCAACATGTATTGCCTTATTGTGCGGCTACATGAATGTATTGTTCCACTTGGAATGCAATATGTGTTGGGACAAGCCGATAGCCGTACAGGTATCGTCAGTACATCGTTATCCACGAATCTTCAAAACTCTGAATCTAATAATGTTTGATCCTGCCTATCGGAGATTTTAAATGTACAGGGTAACGGTAACAACATTTTGAGGACACATTTTCTAGCATGTACGGTAAATCAAATTGTATGACAGAATCAGAATTGATTATATATACTTAGATTTTGTATCCTGTGTTATTAAGACACACTCAACACCATAGTGATCATACACCAATAACATCTCATAAGTCTGATTACTTATATTAACATGATAACCGATCCAACAGATTATAACTCATTCATGTTTTGGTACCTCTCCAGTTTTCAGACAGACAGTTTTACCAAACTAATACAGTCATTCATGAAACAATCAAGAATATAAAAACGCGTTAAGGATACGAATTACCTAACCATACTGCATTAATAATCGCCGTTACTCTGGGGGAGGGGGGCATTTCTATTTGAAAGGCTGTTTCAGTAGGCTGTTTCAGTATCTGCAGGCTGTTTCAGTAGGTCGCTGAAGTTTCAGTTGTATTTAATATTTAAGCTTTACTTGCAAAGCAAGCAATAAAGATATTTTTTTTTTGGACAATATGCATTAAGTTCTCTTGGAACGTGTGCATGCTGAAGGGTAAAAAATAGGTGGAAGTATGTCAAAATGACTAATTGGTCCCAATACATTTTTTAACATACTGAAGTATATTTAAAATAGTTATATCGCCATATAGATTCACTTTTTTGCTGCTAGTATATAGGAATTAATGTCACTTGGAACATTAGTGCATGTTAATGGAGTATAAAGGGAGTAAAATACACACACACGCACGCACACACACAACACACACACACACACACACACGCACGCACACAACACACACATATAAAATGTATTATATACATATACAATAATCCTGTGTCTAAGTTGTCTATTTATCACAGCCAAATGGGAGCGAGAAACTGCATGCAACAATGTTTATTTTTTAGTGTAACTCAGCCGGTTAATTATATTTCGATAATTGTATCCACGTATAGAATATGCTATTCAATTGTGGTCTTTGAACATTAATGAAATTCGAAGTACATAGATGTAGATATGAATGCAAGTCTGTTTTAACTGTCTAAAGGTTTTAAGCGAAGAAACTTGATCTGGGTACATAAAACGTATGGATGCTTCGGAAATAGATTTATATTGGCACTAACGTATTTTCAATCCAAGCGATGATAGTGTACATAAGCAACTATAACTCTGAATTATTTAATATCATGTGATCTAGCAGTTATATACTAAAATACGTACACATTGTGTCTGTATAAGCCCAGACTTTGCATTGTATTTCTTTGACAAATAAACCACATAACAATAATACAACTATATTCCCTATTCAAAGTCTAATTTTTCAAATCGTACAGACTTTCTTTTTTAAAAAATCATTTTCACGGCTACCTTATTTAAAATAGTGTTAAGAATCCATAGAAACAATTATCAAGATGTAAAACACAGGTCAAGTATCAGTCAAGCCTTATCGATGTAATTCGTAATAGTATCATGAAAGCTCAAAGCCATGTAAAATATATAATTCCGTTTAAGTACATCTTATTTCAGTTCTGTATGAATTTCACTCGTTAAATATGTTATATCGGCAGTATTAAGTCTGATAATAACTTTGAGATTCAATCGGACCTATCTGCTAGAAACCTGTCACGTATATTTATAAATTAATTTTATCCAATTGGATATCATTTAAAGGATGTTTCTTATGAATTGCCATGTATGCGACATTTGATTTACTATTTATTTCTGTTTTAAATCTTTTTTATTCTATTCTGGATTTAATATATTGGCTTTTTTAATCTTTAAGATCTATTAAAGATATTTGTTTTCATTTTAATTGAAGAACGGAAAGTGACTTGGCCAAAATTTGATAATCCTATTGAAGATGAATATTAATTTTTAAATGCTGGAAAACATATTGCAGAAAATGTATCTTACATCGGATTTAAAATTCCTTAAGAGAAAGTTTTTTTACCATTAAATACACGAAACGTTGATAAATATAAATATTTGTTTGGGTTTCCACTTGATCTAACAGATGGACGTTGTCACAAATACTATCACCTATAAACATCAAAGGCAAATATATTGGTAACACATGTGTTGCAACTATTACACTGATATTGAACTTATCGAGTTGAATTGGAGTCGAGGACATGATCACTGATATTGATCTTATCGAGATGAATTCGAGTCGAGGACATGATCACTGATATTGATCTTATCGAGTTGAATTGGAGTCGAGGACATGATCACTGATATTGATCATATCGAGATGAATTGGAGTCGAGGACATGATCACTGATATTGATCATATCGAGATGAATTGGAGTCGAGGACATGATCACTGATATTGAACGTATCGAGTTGAATTGGAGTCGAGTTGAATTGGAGTCGAGGACATGAGCACTGATATTGAACTTATTGAGTTGAATTGAAGTCGAGGACATGATCACTGATATTGATCTTATCGAGTTGAATTGGAGTCGAGGACATGATCACTGATATTGATCATATCGAGTTGAATTGGAGTCGAGGACATGATCACTGATATTGATCATATCGAGATGAATTGGAGTCGATGACATGATCACTGATATTGAACTTATCGAGTTGAATTGGAGTCGAGGACATGATCACTGATATTGATCTTATCGAGTTGAATTGGAGTCGAGGACATGATCACTGATCACATGGTAGTTGAATTAAAAACGTTATTGTGCAACGGTGAACATTTATAAAATTATACCTAACCCCTCAGACAAAACAAAACAAGGTAGATGGTCACAAATCACTAAAGCAATTTATTGTTTATGTTTAAAGTGACATGCGACTAATTAAAGATCACACATCAATAGTAATAGATCTTGCTTATACAATGGATAGATATATGGAACCTTTTGTTGATGTATGCAAAACATTAAATACTTTGTAAATGATCGATGATTGTAGCATTCGTAATGAAACATATCGGTGTTTTTTTTTTAAAAACCATGTTTTGGTGGTAAATATTTTATAATGATTAGGTGATCACGTAAATATTCAATACAATAATAAAGATGTTACAGACAATACCTTGTTTCGTGTTGATCTGTACCTCGAGGACTACGTAAATTGTGTTTGAAAGAACCATTATGCATTTTTGTTGAGGTAGAGTGAAATGGCAGGTACTTAAAGTAATGATTATTAAGATGTCAATGATGCAATTACTGTTATTCTAACCGTGTGACGATTATACATGCAAACTATTTGATTTCATGTCCAAAAACGTTTTGGAACGACACTCAGAGAGTTAGATTTTTAACTAGTTATCTCGAAACAAAGTTATACATTTTTACTCTGTGAAGTATATTTTGAAATGGATAGATTGAAACATTTGCGGATATTATAAGAGTTCCCTTCAGCTGTCTATTAGCCATGGCCTGAAATTAATTTTCAATATAACTGTAGCGTGCTTGAAAGTGCTACTGTATTTAGTAATCTTAAATGTTTTCTTAAATAGTCTTCTCCAAATGCGGCCAGATATATGATGGAAGCTAAAGATAATGATTGTCAGACCTGGTAGCCTATGGCAATAGACTCAATATTTATTATTTACACATGAATCATTTTAATTCCGGGGTATTTTCATTTCTCAATTATGAATCATTATGCATGTCTCTGAACATGATATAATGGTCGCATGACGTTTTATTCAGTGCAAATGAGGCCAGGCTGATGTAGTATATCCTTAATGGTTTCTCAGTATTAGTATATGCATATATAATGGAATGTATTACTTTCATATTTGCATATTGTACTGCAAATAAATAAATAACAATAATGATGATAAGAATATGAGTATTTTAAAATATATGATTCATTCTTAATAGTTTTTTTATGATTTTACGATTAAAAGACTATCAAATTGTAACACAGTCACTTTGCGTTATTTTTCCGTTTGTTTTCAGGGATCTCTCAGCACCGAAAGGTATTTACTATTTTAAATAAATAATGAAGTTGATACAGTTCACCTTGGCTTTTGAGTTATTTTGGTTTATGATACTAAAAAAATTACATGTAGTTTAACAATTTGAAATTGGTCATTGCTGCCTTTCAAATCTCTGATGTGGGTGTCATATAAACAGCCGCCTTAACTTAAACAACCAATACTGCAAATATGGCATTAGCGAAGAGTCGACGTTTCCATTGTGCTTTCATCGCTTTGAATTGTAATATGTATTTAATTTTCATAAACTCAATTAACTCTTAACAATATGTGATTTTACTGTCCGATAATGACGGTGATATAGTTGAAGACACAGTGATTCCAAAACACGCGAGAGGTGCAAGAAACATGGTTGTCAAGGATGATAGCAAAGACATTTCTTAACCCGTTACAATCCAAATCAATCCAGATATATATATATATATATATATATATATATATATATATATATATATATATATATATATATATATATATATATATATATATATATATATATATATATACACTAGACGCTTATTTGTTTTAACCGTTAAGTTGTTCAGACTTAATACATCTGCACTATATTATGATTGAAAGTGCAAACATGAATCTATTATAATATATAATATGTTTTGACGTAGCAATATGTCATAATTCATATCTTTCTTGTAAGTATATACATATTGGAAATGGTGTATAACAATGATAACTTTAACCCTAACACAAACTAGGATTGTTCATATTTATCGTATATTGCCTGTAAATTATATCAAATTCAGAAAATATGTGATAATTTAATATTTTTTGCTGACGTCATAATATGAATTCTGATCATCACGCAGATATTTTCACAATTTAAATAAACACAAACGAATGTTGATATGTATTGTATGCAACCAAAATTTAGATTTCACGGCCATTTTTTTTATAATAGAATGATTATCTAAATATACAGCATAAAACATCTGGTTTGCTATTAGTGTAAGTGTACAAATGTGATATAACTCTAACTAATGCGGTAACCATGTCATAAAATTAGTCTATATCATGATAGACAGTTCCACCGCTATTGATTTCCGATTACCCACACAATGAATTTCTACACCAATAGGAACGCTATTGATTTCCGATTACCCACACAATGAATTTCTACACCAATAGGAAGTAATTTGCTCTAAGAGTTGCAAGGTGTGCATCGATCAGATAACATTATGGCCGTCGGCAATGTCCCGATATGGATTAGATACAATTATTTCTTTAACGAATAGCGAATCGTATATGCTCTGTTATTTCACATGTTGATTCTTTTTAAACTCTTTTGTCAACTTTTAATATTTGGTTATTACTGAATCCATAATAACATCTGTTGTAATAAATATATATCATCTCTGGACACATAAAAATACACTGTATGCACTGAACTACGTGTGCAAAACATTCTAGTCAATATTATTGTAATCTAACACAGTAAACTGTAATCAATGATTATCTTCCATCTTCTACATATTGGAGACCGCTACCGTGTAGTGACGTTCATGAATATTAAAATCCAATCGTTTAGAACTCATGTATCCCAAATACAATTTATGATGATGCAAAATGTATTGGTAGTGTCCTTTAATTTATGTATGAATGTTGATTATGTTTTTGCAATATGTAATAATGTAATAATATAATTGTCTGACCTCTGTGTTTGTCCCTCTCAAATGGGGACAATAAAACCCGGACTCGTAACTTGGGACCAATACAGTTGTATGACTTCAGTGTTTCTCCTCTCAAATGGGGACAATCTGACCCATGACTCGTAACTTGGGACCTATACAATTGTATGACTTCAGTGTTTCTCCTCTCAAATGGGGACAATCTGACCCGGACTCGTAACTTGGGGCCTATACAATTGTATGACTTCAGTGTTTCTCCTCTTAAATGGGGACAATCGGACCCGGACTTGTAACTTGGGACCTATACAATTATATGACTTCAGTGTTTCTCCTCTCAAATGGGGACAATCTGACCCGGACTCGTAACTTGGGACCTATACAATTATATGACTTCAGTGTTTCTCCTCTCAAATGGGGACAATGTGATCCGGAATCGTAACTTGGGATCTAATACGTCAACCAAAAAATGCTAATTGGAGGTAGATGATTAAAATTTATAAAAATTAACCTTATGATTATATATAGGAAGCAACGAAACAAAGTTTATAACAGATTAAAAAGATAGCCACGAAACACATTTTGAAGTCTTACAAGTTTGTATTGCAAATTAACAAACGAATCCAACAATATTACTAAATATAATACAATATATTGCTCAAAGAAGTTAGTAGCCCATTGTTATGCACACTTATTTTGTCTTATGTGACTCCTAGTGAGAGATATCTGGCTAATGTCATTTACCGTGAAAGACGTATTATAAAAGATGATTTTAAATTAGTGTTGATATAGTATTACGTAGAGGCAATTACATATACAGTTGATTTGTTCAATTTCTAGCTATTAGAAATTAGAAATGGTGAAGAGGACGTTGCTTACACGTGTACTCCCTTTATGGTTCGGTAATTTTGGTTTAGTATTATGTATAAGTATTGTTTACATATGAATTACAAATTCTTAACGTAACATCTGTTTTGCGTAATTAGTCTTTATGTTCTGTTCAGTGAAAAAGATTTTGTTTTTTTATTTAAATTATTATTTTGAACTTCGTGGTGATCTCTGACGTTAGGACTCAATTATTATCTTGAAACTTGAATAATGCATTCAAGGAAGTTTTGGATTATACAATTGTCTTTCTACAAGAATGTTAGCACAACAAAAGAACGTTTCCAGGATACTGGCACATCAATACATATAAATGGAATTCATTCAAAACGTCACTGGAATTCATTAGTAATACTGCATAGTTTTAAACGTGTGATATATTTTTTAGTACTATTTAAGTTGTAAGCCACAACAGTGTGGTCTCTTTTACTTTTTCAATCTGTGTTAATGGAGAAATTAATTACTATTGCATTTTACGGAATTATTCCATTCCATGGCTTTTTCTTTTTAGTTTAGGATCATTGTAAGTATTATCACTAATCATGTGCCAACTTCACGTTAATGCACATTGAATCTTACAAAATGCAGCACCAACCAGTTTTAAAAGCATGATCAAATTTTCTCAGTTTTAGTTTCAGTGGATGATTGTTTGGGATGGTAGCTTCACGTTGAATTGAACTATGATAAATGATAATGAATTTAATTGTTACCGGATAATGGAATAAGGCATATGTCTGGTAAATATTTGAATTGAACTATGATAAATGATAATGAATTTAATTGTTACCGGATAATGGAATAAGGCATATGTCTGGTAAATATTTGAATTGAACTATGATAAATGATAATGAATTTAATTGTTACCGGATAATGGAATAAGGCATATGTCTGGTAAATATTTGAATTGAACTATGATAAATGATAATGAATTTAATTGTTACCGGATAATGGAATAAGGCATATGTCTGGTAAATATTTGAATTGAACTATGATAAATGATAATGAATTTAATTGTTACCGGATAATGGAATAAGGCATATGTCTGGTAAATATTTGAATTGAACTATGATAAATGATAATGAATTTAATTGTTACCGGATAATGGAATAAGGCATATGTCTGGTAAATATTTGAAGCCACGTACTTAAATATATAATACATGTAGTAAACCATCAGCAACTCGTCTTTTTATTAGATCAATAACCTCAAAAAAACACTTTAAAGCAATATTCTGCCAATATCCGAAAACAGACAAATGTATACATTCTAACTTGAAACAGGACAGAATGGTGCCTTTTAGCAAATATTACTATTTTTATACCTGTCACTCAATGTGATTTAATCTTTCAGATACATACATACTATTCCATACAACAGTGATTCAAAATAGTATGCGTAGTTTTCTCTGATACAGTAAAGCTTTCCAAATTATGTTACTTTTGGAAAACGTAAAGAAGAGTGCGATTGATGCAGCTTTATTTCCGTAGACTAATGCCTATGTCTCTAAATAGACTATTTGAGTTATCAGTGAAAAAAAAAACGATTTATAGCAACCTCAGAGTCATATGCACTTTACTATTTCTATTTATAGTTTCGATTTATCTGATAAACAATATTTGTATGCATATTATTTGCAAATGGCCTTCCATTTATATGTTCATCCAAATAAATGACGATATTCAAAATAATTCCATAGGGTCAACTTACGGCTAGTAATTGTTGATCAATCAAGAGTAGAAAGCGTTTAATATGCTAAATTTTCCAGCACATGAAGGTTATGGCAAAACTATTGTAACGTTTCATTATCACCTAACCATAAGGTATCTAAATAGCTAAATCATTCACTTTCCATGTAAATGCCGGATTAATATGCATATGATGTTTTCATCTGTTTAATTTCATTCATGTCGAAATAATTTGTCAACATGCTTTCTCTTTATATTATTCTGCTTTATATTTTATATTTTCCGCTATGCCACAGAATTTAATAAATTACATATGTACTTATTAAAAATAGATAAATGGGTTTGGTTTTTATTTGTTTTTTGGGGGGTAGTTATATCATTGTGAGGTTGTAAAGCGCTTAGAGCTTCTAAAAATGAGACGCTATTCAAAGTCATTATTATTATTATTATTATTATTATTATTATTATTATTATTTTTATTATTATTATTATTATTATTATTATAGCGAAAATGCTTTCTTTGAATAATAGCTCAATACGTCGCCAGAAAAGGTCACTACGTAGAGGTCAGATTGTCAATTTACGTAGGTCATATGTTCATTCTAAAGTAGTTAACTCTGCACGGGTCAGTAACCGCGACGTTACAGGAATATGTTTAGACAAAAGAACGTAAAAACAAACTGTTAATGTTTTTATATTGGTTGATTTAACAAAGATAAAGCCATGATGATAAATAAGCGCATCTTGAAAATGATAAAAAGCGTGCGCGGGTATTTAAGTTAAAGGAAATGCACTCACATAATAAAACCACAAATAAGATTTTGAAAAATAATGTTGTATCCATCAATCAAGAAATAAACAACCCCGGAGTGCCAGATTAACGAATATCCAGCAATAGTTCAAATCAAAACCACAATATAATTATTGGAAATAGCAATTTGATAGGCCCAAATGCTAAGCGGGCAAATAATTTGCCTTTGCATATATTTAACATCATGTTTAATTTATATATTATATATAATATAATTTTCAATATGTGTTAGCAAACGATGGCTAATGTGGAAGGATTTATCATTACGTTCAATTTACACATGAAAGTAGCTTCAAAGAACTGGCGTATTATGTAACGTGAATTTTAATTGACATTGATGGATCATGACAAATATGGAAATAAAATTAACTACATTGAAAAAAGTAATTTTCGTCATGTTTGGATTTATCGTGATAAATGACATTTTTCTCTTTAAACCAATTACGTATAAATAAGACACATTTTGTCTCCTCATCTTTACAAGAACCTCTGTCAAGAAACTCACTCTGTTGTATGAATTGCAGAATAGCAGTCCCTTGCTGACGAGTGCTGCCCACCATGAAGCTAGGATTGTTTTTTCTCGCAATTTCGACGTCTCTAGTATCTCCATACGCAAATGGTAGGTACAATAAAATTGTTTTCTGTCTCTTTCTTTCTTTTTTTCTTTATTTCTTGGACTATAAAGTTGTTAAATTATTCAAACAATATTTCCTAGAAGTAAATATAATTTAGAATTTCACGACAGCCTGTGCTAGACATGTGAGTAAAGAAAAGTAATTTATCTGAGCAACGAATTATACACCCCTGCCCCTAAATATGCATTTTTCCATTACAGTCATATATTTTCACCCTTTTTAGCTAGGGTTCCTTACCACAATCTGGAATCTGGTGGGTTCTCTGTACTGTCACTTCTAAGTGCAAATTTCCTACATTATTACTGTTTTATTTCAACATCTATGCAATGCACACTTCCAGGACATGAGCAGGTCACAAGGTTATATCTTATGAGCATAGTCCAACTGACACATATCACCAAATGAAAGTATTGACCTTTATTCTCTTTAATATCTTTTTTAAAGTCAATGCTTTAAACTTGGTGAAGTCCTATAGAGCGGCAGACACTAAAATGTTTTAAATATGGAACGTTAAATTTCATTTTATTAATAGCTGAAGAAAAAAATCCCAATCAAAGAATAGTAACATACATTTTTAACTACGTACCAGTTTTAACCTAACAACCGATATTTATAGAAGCTTCAGTGTGTAGCTACCATTGTTTCTAAAATAGATTAAATACCCGTAACATTATGTCACAGAGGAGAATTAACAAACATTGCTTACTATGTGATACAGTCTCCATCGGAACTATATGCCATCATAGCTAAGTCTAAGTCTACTGCTGTTGTAAAGAATGTCATTGAATTTCGTCGATGTTTGTTGAAGATAGCACATGTATGCAAAACCATAAAGGTATTAATGTAACCCATGGCTTTCCTCCATGAGACACTCAGCAGGATTATGGGTAAAAACTAAGTTAATAATTTTACACATATCTGATTACACTTACAAAATTTGCAGTAATGGGACAGTACTAATAAAGTCGAACACGATCTCCACATAGTATGACTCTGGCATGAACATTTCATAGGAAATCGCAAACTGTTACAAAAGTTGAGGAAATATGAATTATCGGCTTTAGTGAATAACATTGGAATTTTTTTTAAATATTCATACACATGAAGTACCTCATGAATGTGAATGCATATAGGAATGATTCAACGTACAATGTATAAATATCTAAGACTTTATAAACTTCTATAATCAGTACAATTGGACTCATTTGCACGTTTAATATACGTTCTGCTTTCCATCCCTCTCTGTCTGTCTGTCTGTCTGTCTGTCTGTCTCTCTCTCTCTCTCTCTCTCTCACACACACACACACACACACACACACACACACTTATTGATGCATTCGTAGTGTATTTTCATAAGGTTCGTCAGTCTTCCTTCCAAGGGTTTGTTTTCGTTTTTTCATTCCAGGACAAATACCTTTCAAGGGTGGTTTTATTAGACCTATAGGCGGATTTGGAGGTATCCCAGTTTATCCCAGGGGATTTGGCAGTTTTGCGGGTTTTGGTGGACAGGGATGGACTGCTGGACCAGTGGGTGGGTTTAGAGGATTTGATCCAAGTTTTGCACTCCCCAGTTTGAATCCATTCAACGACCCGGTAGGAGCCGTGGGCGTGAATGAGGTCGGATGGGGTTTTGCCGGTGGAGAGTTAGGTGGCAGTCGCTTGGCCTGGTTCGGTGCTGGTATTGGTAGTGCAGGTCGTCGTTTTAGTGAAGGATTTGGCTCAAGTCTGCAGCGACAAGATGGCGGAGATGGCAGAGGACATTACTATAATCACAAAGAAAGTTACGGTTACAACAAGAATGATGACTATGATAAGAAGCACGACAAAGATTATAAGAAAGACTATGACAAAAAGGGATATGATAAATATTACGGATATGACGAAAAAAAGAAGGGTTACAGCAATTATAATGATGATAATCACCACGGTGGCAAGGAAGGAAACTATAAAAAAGGATATAGTAATTACCACAACGGACATGACTACAATGGATACAGTAAAGATCATAAAGGAAGCGATAATCAGGGATACTACAAGAAGGGATACTATAACAATAACGGCTATTCCGGATATAGTGGAAGTGGAAACCTTGGTTACGACAAAAAGGGATATAGTAACTATCATAATGGATACGACAGAAAGGATTACAATACATATGATAGATACGACAAATATGGATACAGTAATAACGACAATAAAGGATACAGTAAACATCACAACCCATATGACAAGAAAGGATACGACAATTACGACAAAAAGACATACGGTAATAACGACAATGAATATCACACAGGATACAGTAGTTACCGCAAGAAAGGATATAGTAATCATCACAATGGATACGACAAAAAGGGATACAGTAATAGCAACAAAGGTTATGACAAGGGATACAGTAATTACGGTAAAAAGGGATACAGTAATCATCACAATAGATACGATAAAAAGGAATATAGTAACTACGACAAAAAGGGATACAGTAATAATAACAACGGATATGACAAGGGATACAGTAATTACGGTCAACAAGGATACAGTAATCATCACAATAGATACGACAATAAGGGATATAGTAATTACCACAGTGGAGCTGACAAAAATGGATACTACAAAAAAGCTTCCGATAACTACAACACCTACGATCGCTACAATAAGAAAGGTTATAGCGGACGTGGATACGACGGAGATCATGACAACGGATACAGTTATTCTGGAAGTTACAAAAAGCAATATGATAGCTACAGACCCAGGTACTATCAAGGAGGAAGCAAAAAGTATAACGACTACGGTTACGATAAGAAATACGACAACAAGGACAATGGCAAAAATAATTACTGGTTTAGGGGTCAGCCGTTCGGAGGCTTTTCTAGCAGGTTTCAAGGTTAAGGATCTGGTTCTTACTCTAGTCCTGGCTACTATGACAAAATGCTTGTACACTTTCAGATTGATGATAATTATTTTTTAAGATTTTTTTTGGATATAAGACCAATATTAAAGTAATTAGGCTGACACTAGACAACTACTTACACCATATGATGTGTTAACTTTTTTTTAAAACTTGAATATCTATTGATTTCTAGAGTACATCAGTGATAATCGTAACTTTGAATTAGTTACATTGTAATGTTATCAAACAGAAGTGTGTGTTATGACTTCTCTGAAATATATTGTTCTTTCATTAAAAAATTCAGTAATAAATACGGAAATTATTTTTGTTATTTTATGTTTGTATGCTGGGCTTAATGGCATTATGACACTTTTTTTGTTCATATGATACTTGACTATCACATTTAGAAGAAGCGAGCCAAGGAAAACGAGGTAACTAACTGAGCCACAACGTTTAAAGAATATGCAATTATTCACCCTGGTCATCTAATGAGAGACCGGTCGATATTTCTGACCGCATGTGCTTTATGGTGAAACAAGTCTCTGGTAAAACAAGTCTCTAGTAAAACATGTCACATTATTAATTAATTTAACTTCTCTTAAATACAAAAAAGTAGTAAACTACAACACAAAATCTGATTATTTCAAAATATAGAAAACAACTATTCTGATGGGAAATATATCTTGTACTTTAACCTATCTAGCAAAAGTTTGGTACTTGCATGAACAGGCAATTTCAGCCTTCGATACCTGTATAAAAAGCTGGTCCCTTTGCAATTATTTTTTTATGTCTTCGAAGTTTTGAAATTTGTTTTGCAAACGTATACGTACAATTGAAAAGATAATTACGGAATGAATAAAAACTACAACAGATATGACATGCGACCTATATGACGTCCGATTTACTAGTCTTTCTTTTATGAATCGATTTCAAACCATGTGTATGATATGGGTTAGACATTTAACATGGTGAATGACACAATATAACGGCTGTATGATATAATGTGCACGGTCCAATGGGTACGAAATATAACGCAAGTACATACGTGCGTACATACATACATACATATATACATACATACATACATACATACATACATACATACATACATACATACATACATACATACATACATACATACATACATACATACATACATACATACATACACTTCAGAAAAGTCAAAATATCAAAAGAAGTATTTACTTACCTTAACGTTTTCTTTGGTAAAATCTCCTTGGCATCCGTCCGTCTACGTGAGACGATGGCGTAGCTTCAGAGTCAGGTATTCCTTCTTTCTGGCTCTCTTTTGAGCATGCTTTCTATTCCTGTCATCCAGGGCCGATGCTTCCGCTAGGCGAACTAGGCAATCACCTAGGGCGCTGGGCTAAGGTTTATTTCATGATGAGCGGGTGGGGGAGGGCGTGAGTGAAAAGGGGCGCCAGCTATCTGATCTCGCCTAGGGCGTCAATATGCCTTGCACCGGCCCTGCTGTCATCCTCATATTTGCTAACTCCCTGCCTGACAGCTAGGCGCCAGATGTGACGGTTATTAGCAAAGCTCTCCCAGTTAATTTACATTAATGTTGGCTGTCTTCATGTCCTTCATACAAACATCTTTGTAGCGCAGGCGTGGACGTCCAGTCGGTCGGGTACCTTCTGCTAGTTCCCTATATAACAGGTCCTTATGAATGCGGCCTGGGTCCATTATCTTGACACGGCTGAGCAAGCGAAGGTGCCTCTCACTGAGAATGGCGAACATGCTGTTGATGTTGGCGCGTTCTAGAAGCTCTGTATTGGGTATTTTGTCCTGCCACTTGATGTGCATAATGTGCCGCAGACATCTCAGGTGGACGCTGTTGAGTTTGATCTCGTGACCTGCATAGTTGGTCCATGTTTCGCTGCTGTAGAGGAGTGGGTTCAGCACGCAGGCTTGGTAGACACGCAGCTTGGTCTTCTATGTGAGGTTGGGGTTGTTCCATACCCTCTGGTTAAGTCTGGCCATAACTGCAGATGCCTTGGCAATCTCACCATTTCCCTCAAAATCAATTGAGAGTAACCTGGAGATGTTGGACCCGAGGTATGTGAAGTTCTCGATAACTTCCATGTCGTATCCATCGATGGTGACAGAGGGAGGGGAGTCTGCATCTTGCGCCATGACTTTTGTTTTCTTCAAGCTAATGGTCAGTCCAAATTCTTTGCAAGCGTCGGAGAGGCGGCGCACCAGCTGCTGAAGTACATCTTCCGTGTGGGATGTCAAGGCTGCAACATCGGCGAAAAGCAATTCACGGATGAGTACATTTGTGATTTTAGTATTAGCACGGAGACGGGCAATGTTGAGCAGATTTCCGTTGAACAGCTTTCCGTCAGCCATGGTATGAATGTACATTCTATAGCTGCAGCTCTTGAGTAGCATGGTACTAGAGAAACATGGAGAAGAATATGGCGAACAGCATCGGCGCAAGCACACAACCTTGTTTGACTCCGCTTATTACTGGGAAAGAGTTTGATGCTGCGCCATTGAAGCACACTGTGCTGTGCATGTTCTCGTGGAATGACATGAGGACAGCAAGTAGACGTGGGGGGGCAGCCAATATTCTGCAGGATTCTGAAGAATCCCCTCCGACTGACCAGGTCAAATGTCTTTGTCAAGTCTATGACGGTAATGCAAAGGGACATTTGCTGCTCATGACACTTCTCCTGCATCTGATGTAGTGAGACGATTATGCCTACAGTTGACCTGCTGGCTCGAAATCCACACTAGGATTCTGGGTAGACGCGGCAAGCTAGGATCTGCAAGCGCGCTCCTCCCAGTTGCCTCATACCAGTCGGCATTTTTCGATCCCTCTTCCCGTAATCTGTGATGACTGAGTTATACACAGAGTCACTTAGATGGGACCACTTGGAGTCAATGGTGTCATTAGGTGTCACTTTGGTGAGAGCTTCCTTCTCTTTGCTGATGAACTGCTGTGTTTTCTCTGGGTTACTTGCACAGCAGGTGTTGTTTGGAGTGTGGCCCTTCTTCTTGGCATGGTGGAGCTTCTTGGGTAATATTCGCACCTTACTGACCACAAGTGAATGGTCCGCGTCTCAGTCGGCACTGTGGTAGCTGCAGATGAGGAGGTGGCTGGCCAGTTCCGCATTCCTGGTGATGACAAGGTCTAGCTGGTGCCAGTGGAGTGAACGTGGGTGTCTCCAAGACACCTGTTGGATCTCCTTGCATTGGAAGAAAGTGTTGGTCACACATAGCCGGTGGAAGCAGCACATCTCCAGAAGTCAGCTCCCACTCTCACATTGAAGTCTCCTAGTAAGTACAGGCCTTCGTTGTTTGGAATACTAGATATTGCCTGATCCAGAGCCTCATAAAACGTGTCTTTCACCTCGTGGGTATAGTGGAGGGTTGGAGAATACACGCTGAAGATGTGGACGGGCCTAAGGATGTTGATAGCCGGAGAGCAAGGATTCTTTCAGTACCTCATGAAAGAGGTGCAATAAAGGCGACTAAAGTGTTCTTTAAGACAACGCCTACACCGTGCTACCTAGGTTCCATCGAGTGCTTCCCGTGCCAACATAACGTGTAATTGACTTCCCTGTTGGTGCCGCTGTCAACCAGTCGGGTCTCCTGGTGAAAGTTAATATCGATGTTCAGTCGGGGAGTTCCTTGTCAATTACGGCAGTCTTCAGTGCATCTTCGATCTGCTGTAGGTCATTGGTCAATCCAGGACACATGGTCCTAACATTCCAGGTCGCAAAACGAAGAGCTAAAGTTTTCTTATTTCTTCTTTGAGTCTTTCCTCGTGTGGAGTTTTGTGGCCCACTTGTCGAGATGGTTCTCTAAGATCCACGCACCCAGTGAAGCAGGCAGGCCAAGGCGGGCAGCACCTTACTGACTGGGGGCTGCCCAGCTTAATGCGGGCGGTAGCTGTCCAGTGAGACGTTATGAATGATCTCTCCCACCGTCAAAAGTAACCGCTCTTGTCAAGCTCTACGCCAATCGAGCTTTGGCATAGAACCGGTAAACTGCTACTTCTATTGTTGTGCCGACGCCATACGACGACGCTGGAGTGTTCTCTCCAGTGGAGCTACTAAGCCTGGGCAGGGTTTTAGGGATAATCAGCTGTTGCCCATGAAGCAGATCCCCCTCTCCACGCAGCTGGTGGGCCCAAGGGAACGACATGTGTCGATTCAGCTTGGCACCAACGGCGTCGCAGGAGTTGCCGGAATGACATTAAGATCAATGTCAGACCGCCTTAGGGACTCCGTCTCTGGATTTTCGTTGGGGTTTACTCCCTTATCCTTTCACATGCGTGTGTATAGCCCCAAGGTAGCAGAGGTTTGGAATCGGAGTTTTCCTTCTCCTAGATGAGCTACCATCAAATCAAAGATTTACGAGTCTCATCTACCCGAAGCAACTGGTTTTAAGGCGCCAGTGGCCCGCCTTCACCCCTTCTCCTGTTGGTGAATAACGCGGTCCGCCGGACTTGAAATAAAGGCCACTCTTGAAAGTCAGGAGCTGGATTTTAGTTGACAGAGGCGATCAGAGACGCAAGCCGTATGGGGGATTTCTGGAGTGGGACGCTTGTCTCCCACTCCCTCCCCGGCAATGTCAACTTTAGACCACTTAAAATATTGTACGTGTTAAACCAGAAAGTACACTAACTTAATACGGTGTGTTAAAGTATAGTTAGAGCAAACAAACAAGAAGAGGGCTGTTTTTTTCATGAAGAGATATGGCTTAAATATCAAATGGAACTGGATTCATCTCAGATACAAAGAAAATGGTTGTATACGGGCATGCATAGAAAAGTTGAGAATAAAAAAAATTGGCATGAAGAACAAAAATGAGATATGACCTCAAAGCAGGAATTCTAAAAGTATGACTACGATGTGAAAGCAAATGAACAACAATCTGGATATAAAATGTTAGTGGACACTTCGTATGTATTGGTGGGTTTTCGATAACTGCTTCAATTTTCTATATTTAAATGGATGCCGATATTACTCTACAGTGGCGGCCTGAAAAATGAATAATTGTTTTTTCTTCAGATCCCATTGAAATTAAACAAGGTACATCGAGTAGTTCATTATAAGGAATACATTTTTTGCAGGTTATTGCAATATTTCAAATGATATTAGCTATAGTTATAGTACATGAGAGATAACAAAAAAGGCAAACAAGCCGATAATAGCATTACCGGTAAATGGATTTGATTTGCTCGAAATATAGAAAGCGTCAAAGAAAGAATTGATGCAAAAAATAACAATTAAGAAAGCTTAAGTATTGAATATTAAAAACATGTTCTAAAGTTTTAGTAACACATCGATTTGATTCGAAAGTGTTTATAACCAATTAACTACAATATATTAATAACAGTAATACACAATTATGAGAACAACATCCAAATAGTATATAGTTATGTATTTGTATGTCTGAAATACTTTCGCATCTTTCTTGAGCAACTAAACTGTTGTAATACCCATTGAGGCGTATCGAGTGAGCCAGGGAAAGAGACTGGTACTTATTCTCATTATGGAGCAGCACATCTCTGAGGCTCTTAGATGACCTGTCAATGAAGAGGCTCCACTCATTCTGGTGACAAGAGATTCTGATTGCTTCAAAAAGACAGTGGCAGAACCAAAGCCAATCTTGACGAGAGAAGAAGCGTGATACAGCTTGTTGATGCATGCTTTCACTGATCTCCGACTTGCACAATTTCATCCAACAGGCCCTATTGCTAAAGATTAGACGTCAAAGGCTCGGTATTTAACTCGGTGAGACCAAGAACTCTGATCAAACCGTTGTTTTTCTCTTGGTAGGGGTAATATGGGTTTCCCTCCTCAGCTCCACTTCTGAAATTTTCATCTGGAGCTAAAATTCTTCCTCGCTCTCTAACTTGATGTCCGCTTCTAAAGAAGGCTGCTCTCTCCGGAAGAATGTGTTCGATGACACCAAGAATGTGTGGCACCCGGGAGATGGATGAAGGAATTTCCGGATACGTGATAGCAGGTGCCTTCTAGCAGTTCCGACGTTTAGAAGGGTTCACCATGCAGTAGTAGCAGTTGCTTGAGTGGTTAATGGGTTCCTGTGCAACTATTGAGATAGCAAACTTCATGACCTTCTTTTCCCCTATGTACTATCCTACCAAATATATATTTCCCATGTTATTAACAACTGTCCATATTACCTTTCTTGGCAGTGCTTTCAAGTGAAACTGATTTTCAACATAAGCGGGCTAAGACATATCGTTATTAATATTATACAAACGTTAGAGATTTGCTGCTTTTTGTTGGATCAATATATTGAGTTAGTACTGAACAGTTGGGAAACCAGTTCCTTGCTTGACTGTACCGACGAACAATAGACAGTGATGTTACAAAATATGCTATAATTTATATGATAAATGCAAATTGATACATTTCAGCCTTTCATTCACTGTCATGCTATTAAGTGCAACTGAGTTTGCTAAATTTTTATATCACACTGTTACTAAGTTTGATACATTTGTATATCAAACTGTGATGTATTCGCTTGTATGTGCTCTACTCTGTCATTGAATGATCAGAATCTAACTTAAATGTGAAACGAGAAAGCATTTAGTGGAATGCATGTAAGAAACTGACATGTGCATACAGTTTGTTTGTTCTCTATATGTGTGATATTGCATCACTTTATTACGAGAGTTACACAAATTTAATAGACATGCATAAGGTTCACCACGTGTTATTTTCCTCTTCTTTTTTCTGTTCAGCTTCATTGTTTGGCTTTTATAAGCTGAAGCCCTGTACGTATGTATAAACAAAGGGTTTATCACACTTATAAGCACGGTACAATATTGTTACTTCAAACCTTTTATCACTGAAATCAGGAAAGATAAAGTACAAATGCATTTAATGAGCACCCACTAAGAGTAACCAACGTGGCGGTTATAACCTTTTTGATTTTAAAAAGTTAACTAGTTGATTTTATGTTTTGCTATATTTGACTGTGAAGCCTACTTTCATGAGATTATCATTATAATAGTAAATTATATCTAATAGGATGTTTGCTTGCAACAATTGATTTTAACCGGGTTTAATTTCTAGATATCTTTTTGGTTCCAGAAGACTGTTCTTGAAATAGACTGGGAATGTATGCATTTCTACAGGTAAATAGTTGATAACATTTTTATACTTTGTTTATAACAAAATAGAGATATGATGGCATAGTATGAAGAAACGAAGGTTGTCATAAACCTTTTACAACGTTTGATCACTTTTGATGGTCGACAGCGTTTTTGTTTTGATTTTATGCTGGACGAAATTTATTACATCAACAGACGCTTTTTAACAATTTATATGTCAAAAATAAATTTGTTTTCTCCTTCTAGGAGTATTGATGATATAATATAAATCAATTACTTTTTTTCACCTGTATTATTTCCACAGTACTTAGCCTCAAAAGTTGTTTGTAGTATGGACAGTAGGGCCACAATTATATCACCAGGCTGACAAAAAATTTCCATTCTATTTGACGTACATTCATTTCATGCTTGACTTGGTAGATTCGGATTTTTCCTTGCAGCGTTGCAAGCTTTTCCAACGTGTATTTAAAAAAACGTAGTCGAGAAAAAATCTTTCTGTCTTCATTTGAAAGCAGCTTAACATTTAATATTTTAAAAATCCCATACAATCTTTGTAAAATCTATCTCAAAGAGACTAACGATTCTAAAACTGATTCACTAAAAACAAACAAGGAGGAAAATATAAATCCGTGACTCTCAATCTTTACCAATATCAAATTAATCTGACATAATTATTTGTTTCAAACTTTGCTGAATTCTTTCTAAATGTCATTGGCTTTCTAGGTCGAAAGCAGAAAACCAGAATGGCTGAATGCCGAATTCATGTATACATTGCTAGAAAATTACAGCCATACAATCGTAACCTTCATCAGATTTGACTTATTTGGGAAGGCAAAATTGGTATTTAAAAAAGACTCAATTCTTTCATGATTAGTTTACTTTGCATGTTCCATCTACCATTTCTACCAATATTATGTTAAATTATATATATATATATATATATATATATATATATATATATATATATATATATATATATATATATATATATATATATATATATATATATATATATACATTCTGATTATTAACTTAACTGAATTTCAATTCAATAAAAATCTTATGCTTTCCTTACAACTGCGTTCTCTTTTGTTCTTCATTCATATGCTACGAATAATTCTTGAATGAGCAAATATTACAAGCAGGGGTAAAACAATTCACTTGCAAAATATGTCCAACACCTATAAAAGATATTTTTCATTTTGATTTATAAGGGGTTGTGTGTGTGTGTGTGTGTGTGTGTGTGTGTGTGTGTGTGTGTGTGATGGTCTTTGACATGAGCAAGAGATATGGCGTATTTTAAAAGAAGCCCATCAGCACCTTGTGATCTCTAAATCCTTGTTAGTGATAGTCGCCAGAGCCTTCATTTCATCCGACCGTCCAAAGTACACGACTCGTCTTCCTTTGTTACCGTGAATTGGGATGGCGGTTGATGCAGTTTCTTTTCGTTAAGTCAGGCAATGAATAACTTCATTTATTGCATGCACTAATGTTGTCTATATATTTAAGGTTGTACCTCTGAATTGTATTATATGTGACGCAAAGCTATAAAGACAAGTCCATTAAAGAAATACACCTTATGAAAAGGGATCTACGTTCCTATTACTATTATTGTAACCGTTCATTTTCAATGTTATATCCTTTGGATAGACGTTTGCATTTCACATATCTGTTAATGCCTAAGTGAAACTTTCTATATTGCCTTATACACTGCAGATAAATTTAAAATCTTTATTTCAGTTCTTAATTGCAATAGAAACTGTTTTTCATCGTTAGAAGCTTTACGAACAAGATAATAAATAAAACAATTAGTGTTGGCTATGTACGTTAGCTAAAATGTATTTTGTGTGATTTTCTTATACACATTTCGAATAAACTAGAATCACAAACCTATAATGTAATCAAGTTTCCTCAGAACCATGTTTAAGTGTTAGCTTATGTAAGTATCTTTTAAAATAGACACACACACTTTTGCACATACTTTGCACTGTACCTTAATATACCATTAAAACATCAAAGTACAAAACTATATAGACGTTATGCATACAACAACGTAACACAGTAGACGTCATCATTCGGTCTGTCATTCTTAAGATTTCTATCCAGCTGTCTAAATTACATATTTGATAATTTAAATATTTATTCATTTTCCGTATGGTGAAGACGGAACATCATAGCCCATACACTAGTTTAAAATGCGGCAAATTATATCAGTGGCCCTGCAATCAGTGTTAGATATCACACTGTTAAATAGTATAGTCGATGGACCATATGACATGTGTTTTACAAAATAAGTCGTTTACGATCCAGTAGCCATGATTATATATTACTGTGAAAACATGAGTAGTTATGCACGTAAATGTAAAAAACAGCAACAATTCAAGTATTCTACATGTCTGTGCATTATAAAAGAAACTTTACAAATACAAATTATAGGAACTTAACTATAACTTCCTGAATTATGCATCGCTCGAGAATGGTTATAAATCATTAAATTCATTTTTAAGTTACCTATTCTTCCGTAAGGGTCAAAATTTACCTGTAACTTATTTCCATAATTTCGTAATTGGTTTGCATAACTGACATAAAGATTGTATGACCTTTGCTTGGAATGTAAAGATCGTGCCAGGGTGTTGAAATCTTGTTTGTATGGCTTTTTAGATGTAATATTTGCATCTGTAATACATTTTATTGCTTTTAAAAGCATATTTCCTGCAATTAAATATGCTAAAATATAAGACAATGTTTATAAAATACATGATTATTTAGACGTTCTAAGCTAGTATCATTAAATGAAAACAATACCTTTTATAGGGCATGTTCCTTTAGTTCTTTGTATTTCATGCAATTTCAAAACAAAAAATGATATTTGTAGTATCTTAAAACAATCCATACCGTATTGTTTTCAAACTAAATTTGTTTAGTCCAACATATTTACAGAATGAAATGTTATTATAGATATAGATTAACTACCAATTTACCATATCGGTCTACCATATCCCTAAATTTACAAAACGCCCTGCTGTTGTTTTCACTATGAGTCCACGTGTACAAATATGTTTCGACTTAAGCCAATTAATGTAGGTAAAAAACGCAATTTTTTAAAAGTTTTTATCAAATTATTAGTTACAAATACTCATGCTGTTTATTAGCCTCCCATACACACTTTGCACCATATATTAGTCACACCTACTGTAAAGAACTTCACTTAACATTACTTTATGTCGATGATCTCAGTTTAAATATTCCTTCCTACTATTTTGTATTAACATGTGATATGAAAAATGTTTACTCAAACAAAACGTCAATAATCTTTAGAAACCCCATTCCACAGCTATTGTGTCTACGGGATATGTCGAGGTTCTGATGTATCAGCAAGATTATTGTCTCATCACAGCAATATACCCAGTTATGATGTATCCAAGGCAACTACTATTGCTGAACCTTTAGGATACGTCGTATAATGGCAAGGGAGATCAGTGTATTTCAACACCTTCATTCTCTATTCCTTATATCAGTGCTGAACATTGTTTGTTTTGATCAAAGATTATATATTAGCATAGTGATATTAACATTGACCATCCTCTATTTCTACTTCTGTCTCTCTTTTTCTCTCAATCTTCTCCCTCTCTTTCTCACTCTCACACACAGTCATCACTCAGTATAATATGACACTGTATATAGTATGCCTTCATGCCAAATATCCAATTTTAAAAGGAAGTGAACTTGTAAGTTGTGGAACTTGTTTTAATTCATTGCTTCGTCCATTACAATTTTGACAATACTATAATATAACCTCAGTAACTCACAGATTATAACATATGTATTAAACATCGATGAATATAGATGGACATAAGGACGACTTTAGTTACATATGTTTTTTCATTTACGGTAAGTGGATATATTGTTTGTAAAGTGGTTATTTTATATATCAAGGGTTTTGGATGAAATAAATGTATACAGAGGCCCCATTTATAAAACTGTATATGCTGTAGTCACTGAGCAAATGCTAATTGTAAGACATTTGTTAAAGCAATTGAGGAAATAGTTATTGTAATTTGTCATCTTGGTTTTACCACAACCACATCCCACAGCCAAAATGTGTGTTCCGTGTATGATACTAAACGTTTACTGTCAACGCAATTTAGGTACCGTTTTCGTGCATACAGCACGTATCATGACCAATTTAAGCACATCACAGAAGTTTCAGCCACAAAGATTGACCAGAATATAAAAGAAAACCAGTCGACTTACTACGTGTTTTCACACTTGGACGTAAAATTCCAGTATTCTTTAAACGTCGGCCAATATATACAGATTCAGAAGTTCTGGTTTTAATCGATGAATTGCAGTTCACCGCGAAATGTAATAAGTGAAATTTAGCTACTGAATTAATCGAATATTTGTATGTATCAGCAGTGTTGAACGATTGTAATGAAAATGAGAATAACTTCTGGAGATATCGGAAAAGCAGACTAAACCTTACAAGAACTACGGCAATATCGTAAAAATATGATATTTATATGGTTTGCAAATAATGGATATTGAATGTAACACAAAAATACACGAAAGTTGATCATGGAGTCAATTGAAGATTGGAAGTATTGTCAAGAAGCAATTCTAAATCTGATTAAACATATTTTACCCGTTAGCCTTGAACTGCAGCTCAATGTAAAACCCTGCTGAGTCAGGATTGTTACCAATAATTAACACGATACCACTCTGCGTGGAATATTAGTTAGGTCACACTGTCCAAACTTAAATTAAAACGATACCACTCTGCATGGAATATAGGTTAGGCCACACTGTCCAAACTTAAATTAAAACGATACCACTCTGCATGGAATATAGGTTAGGGCACACTGTCCAAACTTAAATTAACACGATACCACTCTGCATGGAATATAGGTTAGGCCACACTGTCCAAACTTAAATTAACACGATACCACTCTGCATGGAATATAGGTTAGGCCACACTGTCCAAACTTAAATTAACACGATACCACTCTGCATGGAATATAGGTTAGGCCACACTGTCCAAACTTAAATTAACACGATACCACTCTGCATGGAATATAGGTTAGGCCACACTGTCCAAACTTAAATGACTTCCTACTTTCTGCACTACAAGGTAATTAACCATGTTTTGAAATGTTGTCAGTGGCCCTCATTTAGCAAATGATCGATTATAAAAAAAAAAACATTATATCTGCTCATCAAGGTTAAAGTCATCTACGGAGACTCTTTGAATGGTGTGATTCTTTGGGCTTTACGAAGATGAAATACCTTCTATAAATGATAACATATATGTCATCGCGTAATTTAAACACGTTGTCAGACCGAACGTTTCCGGAAGTTGAAGAACTATATTTCTAGTCTAGGCTAAAGGCATTTACGTGTCATTGTTATTTAACCTTTGTCATCACAATAATATATACAAAATATCAGAGGTCTGCTAAGGTCAGTCTTTAAACAAAGGAACATGTTAAACTGGGTAAAACAGAACAACGAATAACAATGTATATCTATAGTATGCAAGCAAGAAACCCATGGTAGACAGACATATGAAATATATTGGGCAGCTGAATTGGGGTACAAATGTATATCTAGACTCTGCAATGGTATTAGTGATGGGGTTGTACTATTTGTTTGAAATACTTTTCAGTTAGTAATTCATAGAGAATGACGTGACAGTAAAGGGAGAATTATTATTTGATATATTACAATTAATGCATGATTACATTAATAATAAATTATGACAATTAATATCATCAGAAGAACCCTCGTGAATCTGTATGGTTATAAAGATGATAATGCTAGCTTCGTAGAAAGTTAAAGGACGACATTTTAGATTTTTGAGAACTCATCACTTTTTGAGAATACTGTTCCCGACTTAGATTTGGATACTTATAATATTTTACATGACAAACACCATCAGTCTAGGGCATTAATTCAAGACCTGAAAATGAATTGGAATTTATCGATCCCTGGCGAAATGTCCATCACTACTTAAAAATGTATACCTGGAGGCCAAAACCTCCCTTGAAGCAATGTGTATTACATTCTTATATCGGATTATATTCATATGAATAGAGATGATGCGTATATGTTAACTGCTATTGTTTTGCGTGTGGCTTTTTCGACGTTTCCAAAGTGAAAGAGATATTGGAAATTTAACTCCCGTATGTTGAGGATACTTGAGTATACTGATTTGGTCAGAAGGAATAGTACTGACGATGTAAATAAATACTATGTAAGGGAAAATAACGATGACTCTCTCCATCTTTTTCCTTCCTGAGTTGATCAAATCTGCTTTGAAGTTTTGAAAATGAAATTAATATATGAAACTATATGACATTATATTAGGCATGAAAAAAGAGAAACGGGAAATATTTTTAATAAATTAGTAGGAAATAATAGAAATTCAGGGTTAACTGTCGAATAAGATAAGCAAACTCCGGAACATTTAAAGATAAATAAAAGCAGAATTAGAGGACTTCAGGGAGAAACTACATAGAAGGTGTTATATTAAGATCTAAGGTTATACGAGTTTTGGGGAAAACGCACAAAGTAGTTTTTAAATCTTGAGAGAAAGAAAGTAAGTCAATAAGACGATAAGATAATTCTTTTAGATGATGGGACAATGTATCTATTTTTAAAAAATGTTTTAGAAGCTCCAAAGATTTTATATAGAATTGTATTAAAGTAGCAAAGCTCAGACTCGTGATGAGACTACTCAATAAACTCAAAATAAATTTTATTTAGTCACAATATTAAACTTAGTCAAGAGGAAAGAGAATCATAAAAGGGTCTGTTTATAACAATGAATTAGGTATGTCTCTAAAACGGACGGGAAATGAAATAATTCCTGCCTTTGATGGATTCACTGTAGAGTTCTATACATTAATGTGGAAGTTTCTTTGGGGATTTATATGCCGATCAATACATCACGGATATACTCTAGACAAACTTTCAGATTTTCAGATTCAAGGAGTCGTCAAATTTCTAACAAAGGACGAAAAAGACAGAAGATGTTTTAAATCCTGGAGACCTATAACATTTCTCAATATTGACCATAATAATGCTTCGGGAGCCATTGTAGCTAGGATTTTAAAGGTTCTTCCAACATAATCAGTGATACTAAAATGGATATATGAATGGTAGATTCATAGGAGAAAATACTAAGCTTTTATATGCTATCATGGATGAACTTGAGAATGAAAATGTATATGGTTTACTATTTTAATAGACTTGAAAAAGATTTGACGCAGTTAACTCGTTCTTTGTGGAAGAATCTTTATAATCTTTTAACTTTGATGATTCCGTTTGTAAGGGGTTTGATCCCTTTTGTAATGACTCAGAACGTTGTTATACATGATGAGCATATCTCATATTTTTTTAAAAATTGAAAGAGGAAAGCTACTATGATTATCTTACAAAGGTTTATATTCTTTTATCTACAAGTAAATGTAATATAACAAAAGGAAAGGCTTTTTGGATTCGAAACAGAACATTTTCTCTGGAAAGAGTATGTCCCTAAATGGGCCTAAGTTGGCACACCTCTAACTGTACACTCCTCGGCATAGCTTTTTCTCAGATTAACAAACAATCGTGGAAAAATTAGTTGTATTAGGAGACTAACAAAGGCAAAACAAACACTGCAAAGATGGAGTCAAAGATGAATGTCAAAATTTGGCAAGGTAATATTTTATCAACTTTTGTTCGGTCCATATTCATATATCTATTTTCAGCATTTACAAATACAACAGTAAAAGTTGAAGCAAAACTAAATTGTACGTTACTTAAACTTGGAAGGGTGGGGAAGTAACGAAAATAGAGAGGACTAAATATGATACACGTATCTTCATTTCTTAGGTATACTGAGATAAGATGGGTACAGAATGCTGGAAAATGATAATGGAACTTGGCAGAACTTAGTCAATGCAACTATACTCAGAAATAAAATGACATCTCGACTTTAGGGAGAAGGAAATTATAAGAATTTAGTAAACCCATTAAAAACAGTTTGTTGGAGAGCAGTATCTAATTGGAGGAAGTAATCACAAAGTCCAAACCAGTATATATCCATACGTATTTTAAATTTCGGTCCCCCTAAAGTGTTCTATCAATACAAATAGTGGACATAAGCTTCTTGAAATGTTAAATGATCTACTGGATGATTTCGATAATGTAACATCTTTTAAAACAATAAAACAAAAAACTAAAACCAATGATTTCTTTTCTTAAAATAGTTTTTTTTCATTCCTATTCAACATTTAAAAAGCATGGAAAGAAGCCATAAAACCAGTTAGTACATACTAAGTTTGATAAGCAGAAGGACAAAAGAAATTAATTTTGCAAAACCAATATGCACTTTAGTTTGTATACAAAAACTTTCTGGTTTTAAAAAGCTAAAAGGCAACATTGTCTATAATTGAAATATTCCTTCACAGTGTTGGCACCGTTTATTTGAACCTTTTGCAACTTTTGGCAACATGTTGTACATTTATCCAAAACATGAAACATTTTTAGGAAGTGAACAACTGGTTAGTTATTGTAATGTCAATCTTATTTTAGCCAACTACGGCATTATACTTGCGGATTCATTATGAAAAATCTTTCTATTTATGCTGTTAAGCAAATAGTTGCAATGCATAAGAACATTGCACCAACAAAAGCAGTGCTGATGTGAATACAAATGAGGACCAATTTCTTTAAAACTGGACGTCAATAATGAATATATAACTTGTATCTAATTTGATGGTAAACAGGATAGAAATACTGCAATATCACAGAATCCATGCCACCTAGATTACGTACCATATGCATGTGTGCATACGTGCATTCGTGTGTGTATGTTCTTTTTCTGAAGATTGTATGTATTATTCCTAGATTATCTGATAAGCAGAAATGTCTGACTGTACGAGGACTTTGGAATGGTTCCCGGACCCAGCGGTCAACCTATTATGGGTTTGACACAACAGTTTTTCATAACCATACGGTAGGTAAGGTTTGGCCTATAAATTAATCATCCAATTAGCCATCTTCGAAAGCAATATAATAACATTATTGAGAATTATTATAGAAGTAACAATACTACTGAATTTGGAATTTACTTTGAATTCCCAGCATTTGTCGAATAGCGAGTTAGGAATTGGAGCTCAACAGAGACTCGTTGAGCTTTTTGTCAGTAACTTACTTTATTTTCGACAGTGTTGCCCACAACACGTATGACGAGTCCAAAGGCTCAGAATCTCTAGTGAGTAGTCAAGGCCATCTTTTCATTGCATGACCAAGATATGGTCGTTATTCTGATATGATCAATATCCTTTTTCAAGAGATATTGGCCTGTTCTAATTATCCTATATAATTATAGACAACATTACATAATGGACCAGGAAAAGTTTTGCAGAGACATAGGCATTGGCACATGATTGAGACAAGTGGAGGGAACTGGTCAGATGTTCAGCAGCACAGTGCATCAACGACCACTTTGGTCAAGAGACTGATGATGATGATGAATTATGCTGTACATTGCAAGTCAGGAGAAACATACCAAGATTGTAATGAGACGTATTTGTATCTTTTTAACTGGCTAAGTCCCTTGAACCATCTTTTTCGATTATATAACTAATAAGATCATGTCATTTGGTGTCAGAGAAAAGAAAACAGTATATCAGCATAAAATATATCAAAGATGTTAATACATAGAAACATAATGGGTTTTGAAATATTGCAAATGTTAACGCGCTGTCTGGGTGTCGTAAATATTTTGGACGAGCATTTAAATCATCGAGTTTCCATGTCAAATCAGAATAGAATAATTATTTTCTTTAGCTTTAGATCCCAATTTGTCCTGCGAGTCTAAGTAATTGTTCAAATTGTGTCAGTTTATACTCTTATTGTTAATAATTTTTCCTTGTCCGCTATACCACAGTCTATAGTAATTTGCATTTGTGATTAATCGCAGACATATATGTTTGACTTGAAATAGCAATATTGTTTTGTTTTCTTCCGTTCGATTCCTTCATTTCCAAGTGTACAAATTATGCTTGCCTTTGCAAAAAAACAGAACAATGTTAATGCCGAGTACGGTCCACCTAGGTAATAAATCGACAGTGAATATCTTTGAATGAACATTGTCAATTCAAAGTACTACACGTTAAAAGACGTATTTTGTTGGAATGATACTTGTGCCGTACTCATTATTACATGGAATTGTTAACATGAAGAGGAACAAAGTATTATTTGTATGTGGCAGATAATATTGCTAGGGAGCTATCCTTATATAATGGTCAACAAGGCACCATGAGATCATATGAAAGTTTGATAAAGTTCACTAGAAGATCTTTAACTGTTTAGTTTACATTTTATAGTTTGTACACTATTTATTTGGCAAACTTAGTCTGGTAGGCACTGTACAATGCTTTGCATTTTAACTGACAGCTGTGCCTAGAAGGCCTATATGTACTTTTAAATAGGAAGCAATTGTTTTAATGTTTTAAAAGCCCTTCTGAAACAACTATTACAAATATACAGGAGGATAATTACACATACACACACACACATATATATATATATATATATGTGTGTGTGTGTGTGTGTGTGTGTGTGTGTGTGTGTGCCATGATGGTTATATGCTCAGGCCAAAGCGGTCACATGTTACGAATGAGTGACCTAATCTTATCACGTGCTTAAGGAATCGAGTCAAAAACAAAACGTTCTTTTTTGTACATATATGTATGTATGTATGACTGACTGACTGACTGACTGACTGACTGACTTTATTTCCTCTTCAGCAGAGATTACATCAGGTTAATCAAATTCAGGATAATACAAAATCATGAAATACAACACAAAAGAATATAAATAAAACAAATTGGAAACGTGTACCAGTGTAATTATCAATGTAGTTCTTTCTACATGACATATATGCTTATGCATACATACATACACACACACACACACACACATGCACACATATAAATGTACACACATACACATACATACATATTTACCCACCCAAACACATATTTATACATACATATATACACACATATACACACATATATACATATATATGAGGAACAGCATGAAATCCTTCTCAAAGGAATAAAGATAGCAAAAGGTGACATTCGTATATTATATGAGCCAGAGAGCATTATATCTCCGTGATCTGTAATACATCAAAATTGCGGAATTTGACAACAGCAGGATATTTGTTTTTGCTTGTTTTTTTAAATTAATTTATTTATTTATTTAGATTAACTACTTATTATTGCTGTTATGTTATGACATGTTGGTTGAGAGTAGGGCATGCATTTTATTGTAAAATGAGGTTATGCTTTTTGCCGTTACCAACATGAGTTTGTCCCATACATCATCGTCGATAGACGACATGCAATCTACTCTGCTTCCAAGAAGTGTCTCCAATAGTATATCGTCTTCTTGATTAAATAAATTAACCCCGTCTCTCACCTCTAAAGTGTCAATCACCCTCTCAAAGAAGACGTTTCGTTCTTCAAGGAGCTTTTCACAACCTAAGATAAAATGTTTCGCTCTGTCGTCAGTCTCTTTTCCACAGAGTTTACATATCATAACTTTTCCAACAGGCATGATATATAGTTTCACTATTTCAGAGAGAGGCCATAACATAGATGGAAATTTACGTCCAAGAAACCATATACTGCTTGGTTTTAAGTCCAAATGAATGTTTCTGAAGTGAATTAAATCGCTCCTTAGTTCAATATCTGTATTCCAGGTAGATTCTTCGATGTTTTGAATATTATCAATAATATTCCGATTCCAAACAAGTTTACTTTCGGTTTGTACTCTTACTGCATAGTCTAAGAGAACACTTCCCATACCATATTTCTTGAATATTTTGTCAATATCTGCTATAAACCCCGTCTGTCTAATTGGGTTGATCAAGTACTGACATAAACGCAAAATGAAAATCTTTTTCCAGATAAGAGTCCAATCGCCCCTACACAGCCGGTTGAAAAAGCACAATTTCATTTTATCTATGTATGCTTCCATTGACCAGAGTCCTAAGGTACTACGCGTTGCTTCTATGGGCGAATATTTATCGAAAGCTTGCATACGTCGCGCTGCATATCTCTGACATAGCTCAAGTTCTTCTATATTGGTGTTTGTCATATTCGACCATAATTCACATCCATATAGGACTGAAGGTAGAATGATTCTTTTCCAGATTTTCATACTTGTTAGAGGGTTCATTCCTCCGTCTCTGATACCAATAAAATAAAAAGAGTTTAATAAGTGTTTACCTTTATCGCATGCTTCTTTTATCGCATCGTTAGGTTTAAAGTTGTACTTTAGAGGTATGCCGGCATATTTCTTACTTTTGACTACTGGAATTGGCGATTTGTCGAATAGAAAAGACGGGATATCATTTCTTCTTTTGTTTGTAAAGAGGATGCTGCAACTTTTATCTGCGTTATATTTCAATCTCCACCTTTTCGCATAATTAGAGATTGTATCGAGCAGATGCTGCATCGAATGATGCGAATTAGCCATTACAGTTGTGTCATCCGCTAATAAGACACACGGCAGGTGGAGATCGACAAGATTTAGGCCTCGCAAAGTGTGATCTAAATCAGTGATCAAATCGTCTATCATAACGAGAAAGAACCAAGCGGACAAGATACGATCCTGCGACCCTGCTTAATATTTAAATATTTGGACAATTTGCCCGCAAATAAAACAGAACTAGTTACTCCCTTAAACGAGTCTTTCATGATGCGCCACGTCTTCCCTTTAATGCCAAGTTTGTACAGCTTGTAAAATAACCCACTGTGCCAGACTGTATTGAATGCCTTAGCATTATCAAGAAATGTTGCATAGACAGGAGTATCTTTATCCATTTAGTAGCATATAGATTCTTTGATACAAAACGCTGCAGTGATACTGCCACAATTATTCCTAAAACCTTGTTGCATTGGATTTGGAAAATTAATGTGCTTAGAAAATATAAGTAGTCTATTATATATAATTTGCTCTAGGATTTTCTGAAGCACTGGAACTATAGTTATATCACGGTAGTTATTCATATCTAATTTGCTTTTTCCCCCTTCTTTAAATATTGGTATTACTAAACCTTGTTTAAAATGGCATGGGTACTCCTCGGCCTCGTACACTTTTTTGAAGACAGTTTCAAGTAACTGTACACTGCTTTGAGTGTCCGCAAATCTCGGCAACAATACCGTCATGACCACATGCCTTATTTTTATTGAGAGAACTAATTGCACTACTGATTTCTTCTCTAGTGGGAATTTTGTCAACAACTTCATCAAAGTGGGAATGGGTTTCTATACTCTGTTTTTTAACCTCTGCTAAGACCATCTGGTAATGATTCTTTTCGTACAAATAGGTATTGTCAGGTAGTGACAAATTGGAAAAATGATTTGCCCATAAGTCTCTTATAGAGTCTTGGTCACGTACAATTTTTCCGTTAGATTCAATTTCGTATTTGTAATCACGTTTATGTCTTTTATTCCGTATAAACTTATATAAAGTAGAAATATCGAGCTCTGCAGCCTTTTCAAGCTCACTGAACTGTTCTCTGTCACACATTTCTTTTGCTCTCAGTAACTCTTTTCCAAAACATTTCTTCGCTTTCTTATAGTTCGCGTATGACTGAAATTCCCATCCTCTTGGCCTACCATCAGAGATCCATACCCTACGTTTCAGCCTCATTTCTGTATGAAACTTTTTTACGTTTAGTAGTTTCCAATAGGGGTTAGCGTATGGGCAAAACCTTTTTATGGGCAGAAACCAAGAAGCTGCGTCATGTAAAATCTTTACCGTGTCTTGAATAATAATTTCAATATCGACATTTGTCACTAGTTCTGCCTTATGCAGTTGCGCTAAAAATTCATTGCGTGTTGCTTCCTTATACCTATTTATTTGTTCTGCCGATGCTTTCTTCCAATTTATGGAGGGAATTATATGCTTGTCAGCCATGATTATATTATATGCAAGAGGAATGACCAACTCTATTTTTACAGGATGATGATCTGAAATGTTCAAAGGATGGTCATCAATTATTTCGGCCTTAACCACTAAATCGAATTTGGTTTTTTGCAATAGTATATGGTCTGTCAACGATTTGGATTTACTATCGATTGAGTAAAATGTAAAGTCAGGTCCTTCACAAATAGATTGACTATTAACGGATATTAAGTGCCTATCGGTCAGAAACTTTTCTAGAATAGCGCCTCTAGCGTTTGTTGTTAGACAGTTCGTTTTGAAGCTAAGCAGTGAACTTAACTGGCCATTGAAGTCACCCGCGAGTATGGGAATGCCTTCTTTACAGAACATATCAAACTGGTCCTTTAATTCTTCCATTGTTTCATAGTAACTTGCAATAGGAAAATTAGTTGATGGCAAAAGTGCTCCGAATACAAAATATTTCAATTTATCATTACATATCACTTCTGTCCCTAAGACTCTATCACTGCCGACGCTCAACAAAGGATTAACGCAGAGTGACTTCCTATATAGGATTGCTATTCCCCCAAACCATGTATGTCTTATCTTTTTTTCGAAATTCACTTTTAGCCTATTGTCAGAGCGTGAGAAAGATTTAAACTGTGGATGTAAATTGTCTAGGAAGTTGAGCTGCTCCGGAAGAAGCCAGTGCTCAGTAAGCACTGCAATATCTACCTCATTTAGCAAAGAGTACAAGTATGGTGCACCATACATGGCTCCTTTTACGTTCCATGTCATCAGACGAAATGTATGACTAGACATTTGTTGACTTAAAAAATAGATTTTCAACACAAGTAGTACTAAGACTATAAAGTAGTGGACCCTAATTTATGCATATATATGCGACTTACTGCCCCTTTATATAGTTTCACCTGAACCTCTTGGCGTCCTTATCACCGTAATCCTCATACCATTCTCTTGCCCATACAAAATTTGGCCAAAAACCTTTCTCTAAAACCTTCTCAAAGTCTAAGTCATCTACCGTGACTAAAGCAGTAAAAGTGTCCTTTCCTCCTCTTACACGCCAGTGCTTTAAGATCTGAGAGTCAATTATTTCTATTCCTTTGTTTCTGGCGTGCTTTTTTATACAAGTTCTCATCTCCTCTCTCGTTCTGTCAACCGGTATCCTGGACATTAGAACTCGACGTTCATTAGAGTACCTCACTCTTTTTTGAGGTCTGCAGTTTCTGTTAGTTGTGATGACATCGATTGTTTTGCTTCCTTTATCCAAGTCTTTTGATGAGGTGTGTGTGTGTATGTGTGTGTGTGTGCCATGATGGTTATATGCTCAGGCCAAAGCGGTCACATGTTACGAATGAGTGACCTAATTTTATCACGTGCTTAAGGAATCAAGTCAAAAACAAAACGTTCTTTTTTTGTACATATATGTATGTATGTATGTATGTATGTATGTATGTATGTATGTATGTATGTATGTATGTATGTATGTATGTATGTATGTATGTATGTATGTATGCATGCATGCATGTATGTATATATGTATGTGTGTTTGTGTGTGTGTGTGTGTGTGTGTGTGTGTGTGTGTGTGTGTGTGTGTGTGTGCCATGGTGGTTATATGTTCAGGCCAAAGCGGTCACATGTTACGAATGAGTGACCTAATCTTGTCAGGTGCTTAAGGAATCGAGTCAAACACAAAACGTTCTTTTTTTGTTCCTAGTCCGTTGAGTCACAAACCTTAAGAACCGAAGAATAAATCATGAAAATGCTAATAAGTTTATGCATGCATTTCCATATTGATAAGACCGTAAATTATATTTTTGAAAATGACATTGCACAATCAAAATGTCAAAAACATTGAATTCTGTGCTAAACCGTCAATTCAACAGTCTTAAATAAGCATGACACTGCTTAAGGTGATCCGACTGCCGCAAAGATTATATGGTCACGTGTTTATGTCAATGCATGTATATGACGTAGTGTTTTTTATATATGATACAGTCTTCATCTTTCATGAATGATGACCAATGTAGAAGGAACTATACAAGACTTTAATATATTCATAATATTATCTTCAGATTAATAATGCATTGTGATGGGTTTAAACTGACATTGATAGACTATGATATATGGAAGTACAATTAACGATATTTGAGAAGAAAAAAAACAAATTCTTTGCATATATTTATCCTCATGAATAGTATTATTCTCCGTACACCAAATATGCATAAACAAGACAAATCGCCTCTGCCATCGCGGATATATAAGCACCTTGGTCAATCGACACCAGTAGGCCCTGTATGAATTACCGAATAGCAATCCTTCCTTGAAGATTGCCGCCCACCATGAAGCTACAATTGCTTTTTGTCGTAATCTGGACATTTCTACTCTCTCCATACGCAAATGGTAAGTAAAATAGTTTTCGTTCAGCTGTGTCATTCAAATTCATAATTTTAGACTTCATTACAGAAGAAGAATTTGTCTATCAGAAGTGATAATTTTCACCATCTGGAGAAACGATAAGTTAACTATGTCTGGTATATGGTGGAATACCTTTACTTTCATTTCAAGGTGGTAATTTCCCAAATTATTAATCTTGATTTCGGCATGCATTCATTCTTCCATGGCATCAACAAGATTTTTTGTCCCGAAATTGTAGTCCAACTTGTATCAAAACTCTCCACATAAAAATGTCTCTTATTGTTTATGTTGTTTCAACTTTCTTCTAATTCCATTTTTTAAACCTGATAAAGTTATTTACAGCAGCTCACACTAACCTTTCTTTACCTATGACACTTAAATTTGGTTTATTAATAATTGAAGAAAATTTCAATCAGTGAATTGCAAAATCCAGTTTTAGGTAAATGCTGATTTGTATTTGCATAACATTAAGTGAGTCGCTAATATGATGAGTCAAGAGTCAAGAGTCGTATAGTTATGCTGTCTATAATATTAACATTATTGCATCACGGTCCATAAAAGCTTTTTTATTTTTGTTGCTCCAATGTTATACACCGAAGCTTACACGCATAACAAAGGCTGTATTGAACACGAAAGTTGGAACATGAAAAATGGCATGTCTGTGGTATTTGAGAGATTTGAAGGTGATCAACTAACACAGAGGGACGTGACTTCATTTCTAATTGAATTGATAACATACATTATGACCAAATGTGTGGAAAATAACATAAAGTTATATAAACAAGTTTAGACAACCCACTCGTCAGGTTAAAGTTTTGTTCCATAATGAATGTCATTTACTTCCTGTTATTAATAGTGTTCATTTTAAAAGACAGGAAGAAATACTATAACACAGTACTTACGGCAACGAGAAATAACGTATAACAAGATATAGTTGCTGTCTTTGATTCTAGCAGATGTATTGAAACCATACTGAAACTTTGAAACATATGTTGCAATATCATATAGTTTAAAATATTTCATTTTACATAAATTAATCCAAAGGATTAAGGACTTTTCTACTTAGGTCTCATGAAGTGCATAGTTAGGTGATAATTTCAAGTAGAATAAAAAAACATTCGTGACAATTTTCTTACAGTCTGATTATGGTCTATATACTAGTCTTTCCTCGTTCAAAACTACTGCTGTTGTAAATAGAAGTAGTGACCGTTGTGCAATCTGGATTCCGGAGTCCCCTGAATCAAAACATAAAGTCTATATAATGTGACAAATTCGTGATCAGTCAAATCTCCTTGAAGTAAACGCGAAATGCTGATAAAGATGACGAGCCATATAATATCCATGTTTTGTATGGCACGACAAGTGCCAGAGAAATCATTTTTATAACACAAACTATTACATAAATCGATGAAATGTGACATATATGCAGATCTTTCGACTGATATTGTGACATATATGTGCCTGTATACCAGTTTGTATTTATATTTTATCTAAACAATCTAAACCGAGCTACACAAATTGTTTCTTTATAAATATAGTACAATGTTCAGAAGTGTCTGTTTGACACTTGTCCTCAGATATCGATAAATATTTTTTGAATGCTACACGAGTACTATTACGAATCAGTGATTCGAATAAATGTACCCTATACTACATGTACTCTTCACAATTAAACTTTTCCGGAACTTGAGTCTTGAAACATGTTAGCAAAATAGTATATGAGAACAGAAAATTGATTACTTTAACTTTTGGGAAGTATAATTACCTGTAGACATTTCCGTTAGCTTTAACATAGGTATATGTCAGTTGTGTTTATTAGGTTTTGACTCTAGGAATCCTGCTTTATTCGATGCGTTATTTATTAAACAAGTGAGCATCGAGGATTGTATGAAATTTAAAACTGCAGGTTTAACAACAGTCGCCGCTGCTATACAGAATCCGAAATCACAATATCTCATCTAAATAAATTGTTGTCGTTTTGAAAGATTTATTGTAATGGACAGATTTGTACATGTGTGGTCTTTTTTGCAATCTTTCAGACAATGCAAGAATGTTTAGTGCATTGCTTTGGCTGATACCTACATATGACATGGCATTTATGATCAAAACACAGCACTAGTAAGCAGTATATATACTGCGATATAAGTTAGTACCTACTATGTCTTAATTACATCGTATAACTAAGGTCTAGGTCATTTGTACCTCTCTGTCTCTCTCTGTCTCTGTCTCTCTCTCTCTCTCTCTCTCTCTCTCTCAAATTCTCCTGAAATTCGTAATTTATGCATGCTTCGATAATATCGTGCATCCTAATATTAGTTATTTCTTATGCAGGACAACTACCTTACCCGATAAACGGAAACAACGTTGGAACTAGTGGAAATATAGGTGGAGTCGCAGGTTTTGGGAAACTTGGAGGACAATGGGGAACTGCTGGACACGTGGGACAGTCGAGATTGGTGGGTGGAGGTGGTGGATTTGATCCAAGCGTTGCACATACCAGCTGGGGCCAATTCAACGGTCCGGTAGGAGGAGTGAGCGGAAGTGTGGGAGGTGGGATTTTAGCAAATCAGAAAGGAGCTGGTCATGTAGGTAACTTTTTTGGCGGTGGACCGTTAGGTGGTGTTCAACTGGACTGGAACGGTGCTGATGCTGGTAGCTTGGGTGGTGTTTTTAATGGAGGATTTGGGTCAAGACTGCAGGGAATAGATGGTGCATCAGGGTTCAGTAAATCAGTTGGCCCTTTCACTGATAGAGGACACTACCGTGATTATAAAGTACGTTACGGTTACAATAAGAACGATGATTACGATAATAAATACGACAAAGATTACAAGCAAGACTATGACAAAAAGGGATATGATAATAATTACGGATATGACGACAAAAAGAAGGGTTACAGCAATTATTATTATGACAAAAATGGATATGACAATAACCAACGTCGCAACGTAGGATACGACAGAAAAGGATATAGCCATTATAAGGAACGATACGACAACAAAGGATACAGCAGTAATATCAATAGAGGATACAGTAAGTATCATAATGGATACGACAAAAAGGGATACAGTAACGATCATAAAGGATATAACACCAATGGATACTACAATACGAGATACGATAACAATAATAACTACAATGCATACGATAATAAAGGATATAATGTAAATGCATTCAATGGGTTTGACAGAAAGGGATACAGCAATTATCGCAAAGGATACGACAGAAAGGGATATAGTAATTATCTTGAGGGATCTGAAAAACAAAGATATAGTTCTTACGACCAAAATGGATACAGTAATCATCAGGGTTGGTATTACCCAAAAGGAAACAGTAATTACGATAAAAAGAGTTACAATAATCATGATGATGGATACGACAATAAAGGATACAATAAGTACGGCGGCTACAGTCATCATGCCCAAAAGGGTTACAGTAATCATAAAAATGAATACGACACCAAGGGGTATAATACTTACCACAATGGATATGACAAAAAGGGATACTACAAAAAGGAGTCCAATCAGTACAATACCTACGATCGCTACCACTTGAGAGGATATTCAGGAAGTGGGCACGATGGATACGGCGACAACGGATACAGTCAAGGTAGAAGGTACGATTACCATGATGAAAACAGATATAATGAAGGATATTCGGGAGGTTATAACAACCGATATGATGGTTACAGACCTGGGTACTATCAAAGAGGAAACCAAAAGTATGACGACTATGGTTACGATAAGAAATACGACAAAAAGGACTATGGTTACGATAAGAAATACGACAACAAGGACTATGGCGCAAATGATTACAGGTTTGGCGGGCAACAGTTCAGAAGCTTGGGTAGCAGGTTTCAAGGTTTCGGATCTAGTTCTTACTCTGGTCCCGGCTACTATGACGATAAGAAATACAATAGAAAGGATTATGGTTACGATAAGAAATACGACAACAAGGACTATGGCTACGATAAGAAATACGACAAAAAGGACTATGGTTACGATAAGAAATACGACAACAAGGACTATGGCGCAAATGATTACAGGTTTGGCGGGCAACAGTTCAGAAGCTTAGGTAGCAGGTTTCAAGGTTTCGGATTTAGTTCTTACTCTGGTCCCGGCTACTATGACAACACGAAAAAGTATTAGCTGTTATTGCAATCAAATACTGATGCGCGACCACTTTCAACGTTATGACAAGCATCTTTGACGGAAATGAGGATGGAATATGAGACCAATATTTAAGTATGTATATTGACAAGAAATAACCACTTTTACATTATGGTGTTTAAATATTTATATATATATTGACTTCAAGAGGGAAAAATGACAGTCGCCCATTTGGATTCATTGAATTACATTGATATCGATCATAATATCAATTTTAGTGTTTTACCTTGTCTGAAATAGAATATACTTCAATACAAAAGAATCACTAATAAATACGTGTTGCTAATATCGTGTATGACTTTTATCTTATTTTCTGTCCGTATGCCTGGGCTAAAGACATGGGGAGTAAAAATACTTTCTTTGTCCAGTAATCGACTCAACGAAAATATTTACAACTAATCCTACCACAAATTAAAATAAATGGATTGTCTGATAAGAAGGACTGATATTTAGATGATGGATCGGTCAGTCATTATGAATGCATAATATATTCTAATAAACAATAATTAAATCGTATTTCGTAGTAAACCTCCCACGTAAGCACTTAACAATACTTTTGGAACATATATTGTAAATTTAGGCTTCTGTATGAGTGGTACCAATTTGACGTCGGATTCTTTTTTAACGACGCTAAAATTCTCTTTAAAATAACAGCGCAATATTATGCGTTTAACCGCATACCAGTGGCTTTGGTGAAAAATGCAGAGTAAATTAAAATGCAGTATTAAAATAATTACGACGATTCCTATATGACCTCAAAACAAATAGTCTTTACTGATTTAAAAAAGGATTTCAATAAAATAAATATGCTTGGGGTTAGAAACTGAACACAAAGAACCACAGCAGATAACGGATTTGACTGTGATATATTCCTAGGTTTACTAACAAGCCTAGTCTTGGTCGAAACATCCGTAATCCTAGAGGTGGATAATATGGTTTTCCGTATAAAAATTGTTATGGCTCAGTTCGTAATAAAATCCTCTGGTTAGCAAAATAAGTCATGTGGTGTCAATGTATATAAAGACCTGATTCGTGATTCTGGTGTTCATCGTCCAAGCAGAAAGAAGACTAGAGAAGCAGTAAATAAAGAAAATAATAATCGTGAGATAATTAGTGTAATAAATATACTACAGGTGAAGTTTATGAAGAAGGCTATCCACGATTTTAACAATATTAAAGACAAAAATAGAATCGTTGTTTTTATTTTCTACTTTGTATAGACAAGTGTGAGGGCTCGAGAAAATTGTATAGTGCTGAAACCAATCTCTGAGTAAAGACAGAGTACGAACATCAAAAGAGAATGTTCGCCACCAAAGCTGTAAATATTTCTTTACGCGCGCGTCCTTTTATTTCACAATGATAACAACTCTCAACCCGAACTGTTTTAATTATATTAAATGCCATATTCTATTACTAATATTAGATTTTTCAAAAATTATCACACAGATCCCCATTACAAAATTCAAACCTTTATGTGACATATTACAAATGATTCTAATGATGAAGGCATTTCTTGTATCAATAATCACTTGCGTGTGATATAATTAATCTAGAAGCTTGATTATACAAACCTCTTTACCAAGTTTCATCAAAAGCGCTCTCTCTCTCTCTCTCTCTCTCTCTCTCTCTCTCTCAAAATTTCTAGCGTGTCCGATTAACATTCGAAGAGTTATCTCGTGTAGTTCACTACTGACACTGCAATAGTCCATCAAGGGTACCCCCATTACGGAGAGCAGACGGTCCTAAATTATGACAATGACCTATGCAGTATCGTCCCTTGGACAAACATCACCAATATTAAACTACCAAACGGTGTTGCATGCGTCTCTGTAACAAGTCAAATACACTAACTGACACGTGGAATAAATGAAAAACGTCAAAGTGTGAATACAGCTAATTACATTATACATTAACAGCCTTTGTTCCACATTAACCACTACTTAACATAATTACCACATTCTGTGTGAATCCGTCTGTGACAGGAATACTCTCTGTAACGTTTACAACATATGATTTAATTCAGCTTGTCTGTTAAGAGATAAAATGTTGAATATGAGATAGGCTATATTCTGTTTGATAGCATGGAGTTTTGAGACACATTCTGAATTTTCACATACCTCTACACTGAAGCTTTTTCCTAACATGGAGAAAAATCCTCGACCACGGAGCTGGGTAAACGCCCCACCCCCATCCCCATCATCCATTATACCAGCTCCTTGTGCATGCTTCAGTGAGTGGACAGAAAGCATGTTTGTTTTACATCAACAATGTTAAAACAATACGTTCTAGGTTATGATGTACGAGGCTGCGAAATTAAACTTACATTTATAAACATACATAGACTTAAATGTATTTTCATGCACTCAATGCAGATATATATATATATATATATATATATATATATATATATATATATATATATATATATATATAATTTCAAAAGAATTTTCAGAAACGGAGTCGCTCTTGTATCGTAGTTTGTTTTGGGGTTGTTTTAATGTTTGGTCAAATACATCACACTATACAAACTCTGTCTTTGTCAAAGAAGTCGCTCTCTTTAATGTGGTCTATTAAAGAAACATTTAATTTTAATCTTTGAGAAACATTTAAAGCTATCTTTTTAATTCAATTTGTTATTTTATTTTATTTCATTTTAGATTACGGTGCATGTTTTATGTTTATTAAGTTTTAAAATTTGTTTTTTGTGCAAATACCTTGTTTATTCATGTCATGCATCGGATTTCGTTAATATTTCCTGTTGAATTAAACGAAAGTTTTATATATTTCATCTGGCACACGCTCAGATTGAAAAGGTATAGTATATACATTAATTTCTATTTTGCATGAAGCAATACAATCTCAATGTAAAATATGCAGTACGTGTACAATGAGAGGACTACGTTATCAAGCCCTCAAAAGTGTTGGTGGCTGAAACTGTATATCTCACAGATTTAAATTTAACAATAAACATATCCCAGGAAATTCAACGAATAAAAAGCATCTGTAATATTTATTTCTTTGCAATCTTAGCAAAATACGGACGTATTAGAAATCTGTCCAGCAGTGCCTTACATGTATATTAATGTACTACTTAAATTTCTGGAGGTTTCTTTTATTTTCGATGTTGTTAATTTTCAGTTAGGAACGGATTACATCGAAAGGGAAGTCGGAAATACGTCCTTCACTCACAACTGCATTTCGGGAACTAAGTACGAGTACCAATTTAACTCTTAATAGAATGATGTTAAAACATAATTAATTTCAAATGTAGACGAGTGAAACCAGGATACAGTGGGGCATAGGCTACACTCTAGTTCCAAATATTGCAAATGGATGAAAATGAAAAAAGGTGAATAGTAACATATAAACAATAGGATCATGTATTATTTAAAAACTTCAGGAATGTTTGGGATTTATTTGGCATGAATTCGATATTTATCTTTAAGCATTTAAAATGCTGTAGAGGTCTACTTCAGTATGATAAACGCAGGGTTCCAATGAACATTATGTATTCAGATCAATTCCCGGTTTTAAAACCCAAATTTTGCATCAAATGGTTGAGATGGAGATTAAAGGGTACAGCTGTTCAGATTTTGATTAACGTTTGCATATATATGACATAAGAATATGTTTGAAAAATTAAATGAGATAGGCAAATAATTTTCTTTGGATAGTAAGAAATGAAAACAGTCCTAGATTTGGGAAATTTGTAAAATAAAGATTGAATAGAATGCATACTTGTTCGAGTATATACTCTTACTTAGAACAAATGCAGGTAATAAAAGAAAATGTTTGGAGGAAATGGCCAAAAAAAAAACCAACAAAAATCTCCTGGAAACAGTGTTGTGTTATCTCCTGTCCTCATCATTCCGGCACACCCCTTTCGGCCTAAATATCATTATTGGCCGCCTCAGATAGACAGTTTTACCCTGTAGCAAAATAAAATTAAATAAGAAACTTTACATTAATTTATTTATTTGTCATAAAGGGTTTGACCATTCTTCTTAGCATGATTAAATACGGTGAAAGATCAAGGTTTATCAAAAACTGTGTTGTGCTGGAATCTCTGAAACGTTGTGGTACTGCGTTATGCATTGTAATACCTTTGTCATTTGCAATTTTTCGATGTTGATATACTTCATTTTGTGGGCATGACCTTTTCCACTGAAAGTATGTCATTATATATCCAATCATAGCATCTGAATAAATCTCGGGAGGCATTAAATACAGAATGTAAGAATGAATCAATTGTGGTTAATCATTGTTTATGCAACAAATTATTCTGATATCTAGCTTAATATGATAATCATGAAATCATGCTTCTGATATCTAGATCAATATGATAGTCATGATATCATGCTTCTGATATACAGCTATATATGATAGTCATCATATCATGCTTCTGATATCGAGATCAATATGATAGTCATGAAATCATGCATCTGATATCTAGATCAATATGATAGTCATGAAATCATGCTTCTGATATCTAGCTAAATATGATGATCATGAAATCAGGCTCAGCATAATAACTCTAATATAAAGCTCAGTATGTTAACACTGATATCATGATCAAAATGATAACCCTGATACCAATCTCAGAATGATAACTATGATATCAAGTTCAGTATGATAACCATGATATGAAGATCGGTATGATGACCCTGATATCATGATCAGTATGATTACCCTGATAGTAATCTCTGCATGATAACCCTGATATCAAGTTCAGTATGAATACCATGATATTAATGTCAGTAAGATAAGCTTGATATCAAGCTCAGTACTGATATCAGGGTCATCACTGATGTAACACGGCTTCGTCCGAGTTGAGACTCCAAGCTTCGTCCAGAGACTCTTCCAATATTTCTTCTTGACTCATTACATCAGGAGAATGATGTTGCTGGTATATTGCGTAGTAACGTCCTTGAGGACGATTAATGTTGCTGGACTATTACGTAGTAACGTCGTTGAGGAAGACTAATCTTGGCGGTCTATTGCTTAGTAACGTTCTTGAGGAAGATGAATGTTGCTGGTCAATTGCGTAGCAACGACCTTGACGAAAATTAATGTTGCTGGTCTTTTTTGTAGTAACGTTCTTGACGAAGATTAATGTTGTTAGACTCTTACGTAGTCACGTCCTTGAGGAAGACTAATGTTGCCGGTCAATTGCGTAGTAATATCCTTGAGGAAGACTAATGGTGTTGGATTCTTACGTAGTCACGTCCTTGAGGAAGACAAATGGTGTTAGACTCTTGCGTTGTCGCGTCCTTGAGGAAGACTAATGGTGTTGGACTCTTACGTAGTCACGTCCTGGAGGAAGACTAATGGTATTAGACTCTTACGTAGTCACGCCCTTGAGGAAGATTAATGGTGTTAAGACTCTTGCGTTGTCACGTCCTTGAGGAAGACTAATAGTGTTAGACTCTTGCGTAATCATGTCCTTGAGGAAGACAAATGTTGTTAGACTTACGTAGTCACGTCCTTGAGGAAGACTAATAGTGTCAGACTCTTACGTAGTCATGTCCTTGAGGAAGACTAATGTTGTTAGACTTACGTAGTCACGTCCTTGATGAAGACTAATATTGGTGGTACATTAAGAAACAGCCATGAGGATTACTGATTGTTGGTCCATTCCGTAGTAACATCCTTGAAGAAGACTAATATTGGAGTCTTGGTCTATGCGAAATAAATAATCGTGTGGAAGACTGATACTGCAGTGTTGGTCCATTTCGTAATAAAGTCGTTGAGGAAGACTAATGCTGCTGGTCACTTGCGTAGTAATGTCATTGAGAAAGACTGAATTGAGTGTAGTATATTACGCAGTACAGTCCACGAGGTATACTAATGCTGAAATGATGGTATATTTCATTGTAAAGGCCTGGATGAAAAATAATACTGCAATGGTGGTCAATTGTAAATTAAATTACTTGTTGAAAACTGTTGATGTAACACTGATATGTTACGTAGAAACGTCCTTGAGGAAGACTAGTGCCGGAATATTGGTCAGTTGCGTAGTAAAGTCGTTGAGGAAGACTAAAAAGGAACGAAAAACAGACAGAAACATGTTATACGATGTCTGCTTATAATGTTCGCAATTTTTAAAGCAGTCACTTTTCTGATGTGTGCCGATACTTTTTTTTGAGCAAAGAATTTATCCATGTTGAATTTTTTTAACACACTTTCTCACATCTCATGTTTTCAACCAATTAAAAGGTTTTCTCTGTTGTTCAGGATTGAATAAGTAAAAAGAAGCAGACGGAATCACGTGATATATATCATGGTCATTATCATCCCCATATTAAGGGTTGTGTAAAAGATCAATCAGCGTTGATCAAGATCAATAGATGGTACAACGAGCATTTTCAATTTTGCTCCTGATTTAATATTTTCATTGAATTTATTTGATATTTATACTCTTGGTAAATGAGAATTTCTGTGATTTTCTCTTTTGTCATTTTCATTTCTAAAATCTTCACTCTATTTTCATCATATGATTATCCTTATTTCATCTTTATTTCTCTTACACTCAGTCATACAGGATTAACAATAGCTACCCCCTTCTTACTCGTGAAAGACTTTATTTTATATTTATAACATCGCTTCTTATCATCTATGGTTTGCTTTTTATTTTGATTAGAATTTCACTATTCAATCTGTATTACTACTCATGATGAGTTAATTATAACCCATACTGTATTGCTTTCACTGGTTAGGTTGCGTTACTTTCATAACCCATAATGTATTGCTTTCACTGGTTAGGTTGCGTTACTTTCATAACCCATACTGTATTGCTTTCACTGGTTAGGTTGCGTTACTTTCATAACCCATACTGTATTGCTTTCACTGGTTAGGTTGCGTTACTTTCATAACCCATACTGTATTGCTTTCACTGGTTAGGTTGCGTTACTTTCATAACCCATACTGTATTGCTTTCACTGGTTAGGTTGCGTTACTTTCATAACCCATACTGTATTGCTTTCACTGGCTAGGTTGCGTTACTTTCATAACCCATACTGTATTGCTTTCACTGGTTAGGTTGCGTTACTTTCATAACCCATAATGTATTGCTTTCACTGCTTAGGTTGCGTTACTTTCACTATTCAGATTGTATTACAGTCAGATCTTTGTATTAGTTTCCCTACTCAGATTATTACTTTCACTACTCAGTTTGTATAACAGAGGTTATTCTGATCACACCACAAAGACGTCCTCGTTCAAATCCTTTTCCTGAAACAATAAATATCAGCAACGCCAACATTAAATTCACAATGTCAATACGAAACCTTGGTGTTACTCTAGACAGGAGTCTAACATTGCACCAACATGTCCTGAACATATGCAAGGTTGCATATCTTGAGCTGAGACGCATCAGCTTCATTCGTAAATATAGTTCAGTTGATGCCACTAAAAAACTTGTATGTTCATTTGTACTTTCAAGAATGGACTGCTGTAACTCAATTCTGGCTGATTGGTCACAATATCAACTCCATAAACTTTCAAACTGTTCACAACACAGCTGCTCGGATCATCCGTAGAGCACATCTTCCGCTGATCAGAACCCTACACTTTCTACCCATTCGATCCATAATCAAACACAACATTTGTTCTATGTGCTACGTTTCACTGACGGAATCTAGTCTAACATTCCTATCTGGCCTCACCCATGTTTATACACCTGCAAGATACTTACGCTCCTCTTCTGACAATCATATACTCATTATTCCCACTATGAAAATGACGTCATATGGACAACGTTCTTTTGCATACCAGGGCCCAGCAATGTGAAATGAATTGCACTTAAAGACCTAATGTTTCCTACCTTCATGTGTGTACATACAAGCATAAGAATCTGTGTGTACATACAAGCATACGATTGTGTGTTTCTCGTTTTACGTAAAAACATGAGATTCTAGGTGGACATAACAACAAAGGGAGATTCTCGGTGGATGTACAATCATGAGATTCTTGGTGGACGTACAATCATGAGATTATCGGTGGAAATAAAAGGATATTGAGATTCTCAGTAGCAATAAACACATATAAAGATTCTCAGTGGACGTACACATATGAGATTCTTGATAAAGCTAAAAATACGAGGTCATCGGCGGACATAAAAGCATACGAAGATTCTCAGCGGCTGTTATAACATTCGATCCTCGGTGGACATAAAAACATATGCAGATTCATTGTGGGACATACAAACACAGATGGAGATTCTTAGTGGACATAAACACATATGGAGATTCACTGTGAACATACAAACACAGATGGAGATTGTCAGTGAACATTCAAAAATGAGATGCTAGGTAGATATAAGGACATATGGAGATTCATAGTGGACATACAAACACTATGTAGATTTTCATTGGGCATATAAATACATTTGGACATTCAGTGGGCATTCAAAACACAGATGGAGATTTGCAAATGGCATACAAACAAAAATGGTGATTTGCAGTGGGTATACATAGTCGGAGAATCTCAGATGGCTGGAATTAGAACAACTCATTCTGTGCATCGCATCCAACCATCCAACCGGTCAGCAACCCATATCTTTTTTGAGAGACTGGTTTCAGTATTATGACAATACCAGTCCCACACTACTGGCTGTGCATGTGGCTGAACTATACATACTGTCGTGTTCTAAAGAACAAATAATGTTTATTAAATCAATAGAATGAATATTTGATGTAATCAAAAATACGACCACGAACACTAAAGAGGAAATCAATCCTCCTTACTGGAACTATATTTGCTCGTACTATCTCGGAAGTAAAAATCGTGAACCGAGTTTGAATCACTCAGAAAACAAATCACAATCAATAGTTACGGTTCAGTACCCACGAATGTTGTCCCAGTCTATTTTATAGGATTTATTTCCTGTCTCCTTTTGGTGGTGATACAATAGTAACATTTAGGTATTCTTGATATGGATTTAAGGGTAATAGTTTCCTTAACGATGTTGTTGTGGTGTTCAACGCCATGCATTCTGACCAGTATTAATGGTGCACAATGCATCCGGGAAAACCCCCAAAAGAACCACCGACCCACCAGAAGCTACTGGCAAGCTTTCTCACATACCCATATAGGCCGACTCCTAGAGTCGAACCCACGCAGAGTTAATTCCTTAGAATATGAGCTTATGATGTGGTTGTGATTTTTAGGCGACAGTGTACAGTGAGTAATTAAGTATTGGTGATGATCCGGAAGTTAAAACATCTGTGTTCCAATATACGCTGTCAGGGTTGTCATTTCAATGTTTTCAGAGGGGGTGGGTCTTATGTGACGGGAGGGGTAAAACGTGACTGGCTTGCATCTTTTCGTATATAGATTAAAGCAATTGTACAGCACATGCAAAATCGGGAGGGAGGGGATGAAATTCAACCCTGCCCACCCCAAATTACGTCCCTGCATGCTGGTGTGTTTACCGTCCATCTCTCAAAACATGCCAGTGGACCAATGACAAGAACTTTACCATAGAGTCATCTTTCAATGTATTTTAAATTAACGTATCATTTGAATTTATTGTCACATAGTGAAAATTTCAGTATTGAGAAACAAATGTACAGAATATATAATAAAATGAATTGTTTTTTGAGTATGTCTGTGCCTTTAGTACCTAACTGATTCATACTGTTCAGTTGTTCTTGGATACTTACCTAGGGAACTATCTACCACAACAGATCGTGGTTAACAATTTCAACCCTCCTAAAAATAAAATAGATTCATTGGGCTGTCTCACATGATTTGGATAAAGCTAGTCAAAATTACCAAACAACATTTTGAGTTCAAAATTGATGACAAGGAATCAACCTAATAAATGATGTTCACCTAAAGTGGAAAGGAATAAATCACTTTTTCAGTTGAAATGGATAAATCAGTGTCTTGGTGTAAATAGATAAATCAGTGTTCGCTTCAGGATGCTAAATACTGGCAAAAAAAATTTGAAATTAAGAAAGACTTTCATCCAAAATTCTAAAATAGTATATACTTGTTTTAGTTAGATGCAAATAAGTTCATAGAGTGTTCAAGAAAACCTATACTCGGTGTGAATATATATAAATGGGGATCAATAACAGACAAGCACATTCGAAAATGAGTAAATATATTGAATATCGTCCTTTTTCATCAGTTTGTAACTTATACATTTTAATCTCTATCTGAATGCAGCAATATGTCACTTAGATAATAGCCTTTGAATTGTGTATCAAAAGATATCATGTCTTTAAACATCTTGAAAAATATTATTTTTGTTCTTACATCAAAAATATTGACCAATCGGAATTTCCCGTGACTTTTTGGTCGCATGCTAGGAAAACAATCAGATCTAATAATATGCATTTTAACGAGTCGTCAAGCTCGTGGTTATTATGATATAATATCTTCTTAATTGTACAATCAAGATATAGAGTGTCATCGCTAACAACGACATAAACCACAATTTCAGGTTAATACAACGGAATTATTTATTGAATTTAATTGCAGTAGGAATTTACTAGAATAACAATAAAATAAAGTTATAGTGCAGGTTTTCATTAATTTTATAAACGCTGACTGTTTTCCCACTGTTTTGGAAGAATCGGTTCTTCGCACATCTAATCGGATCTTGGTTAGTTAAAATTGCAAGTTTGTAAAATGTCACTACGAATACATTCGTTTTGCTTGCAGAACGTTGGAGTGTTACGATTCGTATCGAAAAGAGTCGAGAGTGTACAGAATGAGTATTTTCCTAATTGGCATACAATGAACTGAATTCAATTAAATTGTAACAGGTAATCTCTCCTATTTCAACCAATCTTCCTTTCAACTCGATGTGATAGCTGCTACCCTCCATTAATAAAGGTTGTCAACTTGAATTAATGTATATATGGCGAAATTCACCTACAATTATTTTATAATCTCATTTAAAAATAGTGTGGATATTAGAGGTTAATGGTCTGATATATGCATTGAATTCTAGCATATTTCACTATATAAACAATTTCGTACATACATACATACATACATACATACATACATACATACATACATACATACATACATACATACATACATACATACATACATACTTGCAGTTACATTAGTTGATAGATGAAGGGAAGATTTGCATTGGTCAGAACATAATCGTGTGATCCTTCCCAATTGTGTTCAAATATGTATAAAGTCTACTGAGAACTACTTTATACTAATGTATTGCACGCCTTTAAAACGAAATAAAAACAGTTGGTTTATATTGTTTTTAGAAAACTTCAAAATAGATTTGACAGAATCAAAGAATACATCTGTGCTGTTTTGCTGCATATAACTAATTCTTTATTTGACTAGAGTTGAGAGAGAAGAGCTGGGAAATGCAAGGAATGCAACGTTTGCCAGCAATATGGGGGCTACATGACATTCACTGTAGCTCGTTAGAAATAAATTTAAAACTATAGGTAAATGGATAAAGGGATAAAGAGGTTTCAAAGACTAACAACTGGATTCATATCCCTACAGTGCAAGACGCCGACCTTGATAGTTACGATGTGGGGTGGATGGGAGATCCCCTACATCCCACATCGTAAATGTTGTATAGTTTTTTATGTCTTGCACTGTTTAACCCCATCACTATGACCATTTACCGATAGTCTTAATTTTATTTGTAAGTAGCCCTTGTTAACCGAACCGTTAATCAACACGAAAATAGATTTAAAGACGCGACAATTGGCTAGTCACATGTTTGGACATTAAACATTCACAACCCACAATGAATTCATAACATTACAAGCCATGAGCCATTTGTATGTCAAACAAAACAATACATTATTTTCTTTGCATATTGAAGATTCTTCTTTTAAAAAAAAACATATGACAATTTAGATAAAAGATTAAGGCCATGCTGAAGAATATTCAGCACTTTAGAAATGCTACCATTGGTAGACTGTTTCGTTTTGATACAGCTATTACTTTGAAGATGGGGAATTTCAATGTTCTATAAATAGCTTAGTTGCAGCCGCCTCAACAAAAATCAATACGATTAAATCGACTCTTAAAGCTGATAAGAAATAGCTTTAGAAAAAGAAGAAAACAATACAAAGTCAGTAAAATTATCAAATAGTTTTAGTTCCAAGAGCTTAACAGGGTTTTTGTTCTGCGTTTATCGCGGTATAAACTTTCATTTGACGACTCACACAGATAACATGACGCTCATGTTAATTTCACATATATCTTGGATTATATAAATGACTATTCTATTCTTTTACCTTGTCAGTGCATGAGATTTGCAGCAGTGAGGCCCTACATCAGTTATATCAATATAGATTAAAACAAAGAAACTTTTCAGTACAATACATAGCACATCAACACCCATGGATAATATGTGCCGGAAACAAGCTACAAACAATGTCAGTTTCCTATCATATTGTACAGCCAGTAAAAATAAACATTGGTATTCATTTAGATGGGTCTTTTTTTTTTGAAAGTTGAAATAATGTTTTCCCCTTTTACTTTGTCGTAAACTTAAAACAAGTCAAATACACTATAACAAAATTCACTTTTCCTCGTTGTAGTTGCAAAAGGGTGTGTCTTGTGTAGATGTTTTAACGTAGCTTTTATAATGTTAGTCATGTTGCTAAGATGTCTGCAGACTGGTAGTTTATGGTGATGTTTAGCATTAGGGTACACCGCAGATATATATCATCGTGTCCCACCCAGTCACGTTATCCTGACAGCAGGCCGAGCAGATGATTTTGTTAAATTTTATTTTATTTTAATTTTGTTAGATATTAATTAACTATAAATCTATTTTTTTATAAAACTTGCCAAATAGAAAAGTTAAAAAGTAAGTAAATTGTTAGATGTATACGTACAAGATTCAATATTACAGTGTAACAGGAACCGCTTAAAATGTATCTCATACAAGTATATATTTATCCCTTGAAAATTATCTGATATACCAATGCATACATGAAAGTTTATATTAATGCCTTGTAAATTATCTTATATACCCTGATTATACCTGCCGATTGAGCATAAGTATATGAATACTGTTATACATTATGTGTACGTCATTTCATATGTTGTACGTATATATGTAAACCCCTAATTCATTGTTAAGGCAAGACGCATGAAACTTAAGTCAGTTAAAGTTATGTGGGTTTATATTTTTCGAACATGCCCGGCAATATGATGTGCGGGGCCAAAGACTGTATGCGAGGCCTAAGGCATCAAAAGCGATGAGCTCGGCCCAAAGCAAACAATTTGCATTACGGAGTTCGATTTCATGAAAGTTCGAGGTCCATGGCTGTTGCCTTGTTCGTTTTGCCTTATGGCCAGACTTTCGTTTCATTCTTGGTGAAAGGATGCATTATTGTGGGCTGTTTTATTTGTATCAATATCAAATAACTCCCGAGAACTGACGAATCTAACAGATGATCCAAATCTCGTTACACGTGAGGCTTAGATCCTTAGTTCGTGCATATGTTATTACTACCTTCACTGGAGACATCAAATGGGACGTATTGCGATCTTCGTAGCAAGAAGGACCATATACACCCGTATACGTAATGAAATGTCCTATACATTTGTCTGACATTAACCTCTGGATCAATCAATATCCAATACTCGAGGTAAATACATACCTAAATACATACCCAAATCTCATGATAAATCAATACCTAAACCTCGAGGTCAATACATACCCAAACTTCGGGGACAATCAATATACAAACCTCGAGGTCAATCAATATACAAACCTCGAGGTCAATCAATACACAAAACTCGAGGTCTATACATACCTACACCTCGATCTCAATCAATACCCAAACCTTGAGTTCAATCAATACCCAATCTCGGTGTGAATTAATACCCAAATCTCGAGGTCAATAATATCCAAACCTCAAGGTCAATACATACCCAACACTTTGGGTCAATCAATACCCAAACATCAGTGTCAAACAATAGCCAAACATAGAGGTAAGTACATACCCAAACATTGAGGTAAATACATACACAAACTTTGTGGTCAATCAATACCCAAGCGTGGGGGTCAATTAATACCCAAACATCGGGGTCAATCAATACCCAAACCTCGAGATCAATACATACCCAACCCTCAAGGTGAATTCATACCCAAATCTCGGGGTCAAAATATACACAAACCTCGAGGTCAATACATACACAAACCTCAAGGTTAATACATATCCAAACCTCGGGGTCAATACTTACCCAAACCTCGAGGTCAATACTTACCCAACCTCGGGGTCACTCGATACCAAATCTCATGGTCAATCAATACCCAAACCTCGAAGTCTATACATACACAAACTTCGAGGTCAATACATACCCAAACCGTGAGGTCAATGAATACTCAAATTACTTAGCTTGTAGATGATAACCTGGAAAATATTGATAATACTATATGGGTATAAACATTTTCCTGGGCATTAAAAGATAATTTAATATAAGCAGTTGACAGTGGCCCTTAGGTGTTTCCTAGGCCTCTAGGGATTTAGATTGTGTGGCATAACCTAAAACTATGAAGCTCTTCATCCCGTAATCATGTACCTGTACTGCCTTAACGTCTGTAAATTAAACAATTGCTCTACTTGTACTGTGAAATTTGGATCATTAAAACAAAAATCTTTATTTCCGTTTCATTAATTATACTTTATTTATTTATACATCCATCGTGTGTGGATTCACCTGTCCATCATTCCATTCCTGTATGCAATATTGCCACAATATAACTCTCAAGGATATCGTGATCTGAGGCGAGCGGGAAGGTGGGTGGGGGAGGGGGGTGGCGCCGAATTTATCTAAGTGAGGGGGTCAAAAAAGTAGTGGTCAGCTACTAAGTTTTACGGATATAAGCCAAAACATGTTTAGTGGTAAACTCTGTAGTGGGGAGGTGTGGGGCAAGTGCCCCCTCACACACACACACACACACACACACACACATTCCCCTATGTTCGGCGCCCATGGTCCTGTTATCTAATGCGTTTCGCTCACCCAAGTATAGTAATCAATATCATCACCGACTGAAGGTACAGGTTAGAGAACTATGTATATACAAGGGACACATGACATTTTATCTTGTAAGGTAAATAAGTTCTGTACATGAAGATATTGTGCAATATCACAACAAGGTGACATATACCAATAGTCCATCCCTGTTCAGAAGTCATAACTATATATATATATATGCATATTTCGTCAGATGGATCTACAAGCTGTATTATTCATTGATGTATTAAGGTGAACCACGACTATTCAGCGTGTTTATTTATCTTAATCTTCAAAAGAAGCATTCGAAATGACCGACACGGTGGCGGAAAAGACGCCTTTGCTAAGAAAACCCCAGGCAGCTGGCAGTAATGTGTCAATTCAAATCGCTGACGACAAAACGTAAGTTAAAATTACACGTGTCATGCTTACATTTATAAATTATTCTAGTGTCGTAGGCAATATTGGATTCCGAGGGTAGAGTCGGTACAGTGGTGCAGTAATATGTTTGGACCCATATGCGAGCCCCTACCAATTACCAATGGATCTCAGCCTAATTTATACTGTACAAAAATAATTGCGCACAGATGCTTTCCACATTCTTTATATATGGTAGCTACGCCACTGAGTTGGTAGAAGAAAAAACAAACAGAAAAAAGAACCCAGTTAGTCTCTATTTAGCTTTGCATGCACTGACTAAAATTACATATTATACGACCTCACAAATTACCATAGAGGGAATGTAAACAGTTATTAATCATTCCATTTCAGTGTTTTATCAGCGTACGTCATGACACGTCTGCACTTTATGAACTCCATAATCCTAAAAACAGGAGGAGGGAGAGGGGGGCTGTAATACTGAGCATTACAGAGAACCTTTCACACTTGATCCCTCAACTTGCACGAGTTCGTTCTACGCACACACATAACATTATTGAATACTCAGTTTCTCCTTCGACTGATATTACAACCACAATAACTCAAAAAATGTCAACAATGGTGGCCTGGATATGAAATTAATAGTATCTATAGTTTTTATATTGATGGGAGACAGCCATGACAGTTGATGCTGTAATCCATCTATTCGCTGACACTCAAATATCTCCAATTAAGTATGATGTACACAGAGAACGCATTTTTCATTGTGTGATACTGTGAATTTATTAAATATGTATGTTATTGTGCTGGCCTTGTTATCGGTCCAACATCAGTGATATTGATCAAAGTTTGTATGCCAGTTTACCGCGGATTTTTTTGTTGGGTTGGGGGTGGGGTAGGGAGAGGTGATACGTACCACGGTACCGTTTCACTGTACCAGCGTACATCAGTAGTTTCCGTAAGAAAGAAATGTACGGAAATTTCCGCTAAAACTTGTTACGGATTTAATAGTATATACAGCATGCTTTTATCATCAGTTGACAAAATATTCTTATATTTATATTCTTTTTTATAAAGCGGTTGTGTCTGTCACCAATTAGTGGTGAACATTACAAACATAATTAATGCTACGATTCGCTAATCACGTGTTCGACACGTGTCGTCTATATATTCATGTTGAACAAAATGGACTGTTGTGAAAAATGTTCCAACTTTCAGGAAAAATAAAATTGGATTGAAAAAAGACGAAAACCCCAACATTACTTGTGTGATATTTTAATTATTTACTGGCATGTGTGAATGTAGTATGTGTGCTCCTTTGTAATGCTACTGATTATACGGCGATGTTCAGAAGCGCCATTATTGTCTCTGCAATGTTGGTAATTTCTCATGTCCATTAATAGTTTATTGTTTGTTGAGTAAATTGGAGGGGTATTTTTTGTCACTTGCAATCTCTGATAAATCTTTCCTGGGAGCTATCATCCCATTCAAACTTTCAATGTTCATTATATCAATAGTTAGAACATACTAGGCGTGTGCCAACACTTCTTATCTTTATTAATAACACCCTAATGTTAAAATCTTACTTTTGTTATATCTGTTTTGATTGCAACTTGTATACTGAAAGCATGCACATCGCACATTCATCTACCATAATATACTGGCAATTTGATTCCAGAAAGGGTGGGGGCTGTGATTTTCTTTTGAATTGCAATATTGAAATTTTTATGTCGAAATAAAATTTAAAAAATTTCCAAATAATACCTTGGAAATAAAATGGTGTTACTTTGCTGTAAATCAGAAAATTTATTTTGCCGGCGATTTACAGAGGAAAGTAAAGCATAAAAGTGTCGGGTCCTTGTCTCGGGACATTACATTGGTTGTCTCTAATATAACTTCCGTATAATGTTGTACATATCGCGGTACGTTCAGAAATACCGCCGTATACCGCAGTACAATATATTCTGTTTTACCCATTTTTACCTTGCAACCATGCGTGATCCACTTTGATCTGAGTTTCACATCAAAGTCGAACCTAAAAAACACTCGATATATTACATATTTTTCGCTCTCCCAGCCACATGATTGTACCTTTTTTCCGGATGTGGATGAATCTCTCTTAAATCCGCACAGGAATACAAACACAGGATCGCTAGCGTGAGTGAACGAAGTAACGTTTGCAAAAAGTCACAATGTAGGTATTACACAACTTAAGTCAGCATTGTAAAGCTCGCGTTTATTCCATTTTAACTGCACGTAAATCATGTTTTTTTCCTTCGGATTCGCCTCTGACCTAGCTCTCCTAAACCCGATAAAATGTTATACGTTTGGTCTCTAACCTCTCCGTGTTAATCGTTTGATCTTCGATGGCAACCTTATTAAATGCATCATTGTTGAGCTTAGTCTTTGTATTTCGTTGCCGGTGAGTTTTTTTTGTATATTTGATATAATTGATGGATAATTTCCCCATATTGGTCCAATGAATATCCGTTCTGGTCGACAAGGTTAAACGTACTTATGTGAGTATATATTTGTTACATTTACGTTACGCAGGGGCAGCCGACATAAATGACAGCAGATCGTCCGGAGACGCATTTGTGGAGAACATAAACATCATGTAACCATGCAATGCTATCGTGTCGATGATGAGGCTCTGTAACTGCCACTAATGGCATCGTAGGTCTAATTAAACGGTATCGTCAAGAAAATCGTGACAATGTCTGGCGCACTATTATAATTTTATCATCGAATCCTGAATGTAAAATGTGTTTATTCTCTGGAATCCGGGAAATATCTTTGATAAAGATGGCAGATCTGAGTATGGGCTCGTATTCACGTTTATAGCATTTTGAGTCTTCGCCAGTCACCTATGCGATCCATCGTCTGATCTTATTATTGACGATTCGTTGCCGAGCGCGCAAGTGGAGGGCTCAACGACATCCAGTTTACGCCCAAGTCCGACGACAACAAGCAAGGGAGTGGAGACACTCATACGTCCATGATTGGTTAATAGGCCAGCTGTAATAAACGCTCCTTAAATGACTCCGGGGATCTCTAGTGTGCAGGAATTTCCCGCTTGTTTGATGTCGGAAAAGTCGCTTGAAAGTCTGGATTCTTTGTCGAAATTGTGATAATTGAGGTGACGTTCGGGATTTTATGTGCAACATCAGCTAAATCGCTTTATTATTTCCCCGTATAATGCAGTGTGTTTCATCAAAACTCATCATTAGTGTTGCACAAACTACGAAATGTATCCCCTAGATTATTGCTGTCTACGATGTCCTTGTAATTGCTTCTATCATCAAGTGACCATCGTGCCCACGCAAGTTCTGATGGATAACATACATTCGTACCCATGAAGGATAAAGGCTTGTTTGTACTCCTTCGTGATCTAATAGTTATCACGCATATATCCAGCAATGCATCGATGCGGAAATCTAACAAATATCATCGCCGTCTTAATCATTAAAGTGGGCGAGAAAAATTATGCCTATATTAATTCCGCCGTAAGATCGAGCGATACAATAAACAGCTCAAATGAGTCCTCGCCCTGGTACAAAATATTAGCTGCTCATTTGCTTCTTCACAACCTTACTTCGGGATATAAAGTCCCGTAAGGTACTTGGTCAGCAAATTTATACGGCATAAATCATATACATAACTTCCCGTGTATTTCAGAATGTTCTTGACACACTGTGGCATTATAGTACGCTTTGGCTTCTCGTTCACTACCAGGCAGTAAAGTCGTGGTTGTCGAGCAGTTGTAATGTGCTAAATGCATGCATATAATGTCGACACGAAATCTTTTTCGTTTAATGTTCGCTGTGCCGGTAAACTAAGTGGGAAAAATATTGTATTTGCAAATAGCGTGCCGCGACTCTGGAACATCCAAACAGCAACAGATCTGTGTTGAACCTCCGGCTTTTAACTCGGATTAGTGCATGTGCTGATAGACACATGATACGAAGGGCGCTATTTCAAGCAAACACGTTAATGGCAATGTCACGGTTGAGTCACGCATACTTATTGATGTCAGTAACCTGCAATTCTGTGTTACTAAACTCGAGTTCTTATAACATGCATTTTTAGCGGCTAATAATGTAAGCAGATAGTCTTTACTTGCTCGTGTCATAACCTTGTTACGTGGTCTCGCTCAAGTTGTTTAGCTGCTTCATGGTATGTATAATCTTATAATAAGTACTTTATCGAACTGATACATTTTTGTAACATTGTTTTTATTTTTCCACTTTATCGCATCAGTGCTGGATATTATTTTAATGATCCCTATTTCCTCAAGTACTTTACTACAGTCCCGTTGCTAAGTTTTAACCGGCGCGCCAGATAAATACTAGCGTATAGATCCGCATAGTCGGCATAGCAGATTACGCGACTTGATTCAAATATCGCATATGATGCATGGTCGAGTACCAGTAATAACATATAATATGGGTGAATGTGATTTACGGTATTCATAATAACATTTTCCACAACAAAGGCCTCGCTTTAAAACGGATACGACTTTGCATTCATTGCGCCCTATGCCTTAAATTGTTTTATACACAGAACTTGAGGTGCTACTTGCTGTTTGTTTTTTTCTTCAGTCGCTGTGTATCTTATCCTTTGCATACCCAGGTACATGGATGATGGGGGCGGTGGAAAATCAGGATGAGCAGGTTAAAAGTTGACGAGTACGGCACGCAAACAAAATATTTTTGTTTCATCGTTATTCGAGAGTGTTAATCAAGATTTTACAAATAAATAGCTTTGTTCTTTCGGTAATCGTTTTAAAATTAATTGTAAGTTCGAATACAATTTTCGTCAAGTCTATCTAGGTCCAAATAGGCTCAAATTAATTATCATTGAGTATTGTACCAACATGACAGATTTAGTACGTTTTTATCAAACAATCAGATAAGTCATTACCTTCTTTGGTCACGTATTTGTGCACATCGAAATACCCATCCTCTCTGTGTACACGGTATATATATAGATTCTCAATCTTATTATCCAGAACAATATCACATAATCAGACACATTTCTGTACAGTGTACTTCTACAACGTGTACACACAAAGTGTACACATATATCCACATATACATGCACTTATATATCCTCACACATGATAATCCTAAAAAGTATACACAAATAGGCAAATCCCTATTAAGTAATGTTGCACACTGCAACCATTATACAAAGTGTATAATTCAATTCAACAGTTGCAAATCTATAGTATCAAACGAATAAATACACGAGGTTACTACGAATTGACGCAATATCGAATTACAATATTATTTCATTACATAAACATTGTTAATATCTCAAAATATGCATCTATATCAAACACTACGAATGAATCAAATCCTAAAAATGGTAATTTCACGTACTAACGTATACATACTGCAATAATTAAAGCATATTTACATTGCCGTAATATTACAACGATCGACCAAATAGTCACTGACAGTTAATGAATGTCCTTGTAATTCCCAGAAAAACTAGTTTTTCTCTAATTTCGAATGACGTCAGAGTAGCTTATCTTCCCTTATAATTTCCGCAAGCTTTGTTTAGCGACTACAGACGTTTAGTTCTCAAGATAATATACTTAAACCTCGATTCTAATGTTGCCCATGCCTTGCTCAATTCTGGGTGGATGTTGATTCACATAATTATCAGACACTGCCCCCTCCCAACAGTCTGTCAAGGAAGGGTTTACGACCCCAACTTACGTTTTCTTTGATACTAACACAGAATTCCACCATTTAAATGTAAAACGTGAGACACAAATTAGTATTATGAAAGTGGCTGCCCAGAATAACACCAGTCACGAATTGTATGGCCATGTCAAATAATTGGCTTGACACCTCATTGTTCGCTAAATTGATCTTAATACATATTTACGGCGCAAAAGTATTAGCCTCAGGGTCTGACGTATACATGTTGAAATCTAGTTAATTCTTACAACATGACATGAGTTTTGCTTCATTTGACGTAGAATTGGCTTCGGAAAATTTTCCTAATTCTCTGTGCTACTCCGTTTGCAGGCTCTTGCACATTAGTTGATATAGCCTCTGAAGGTTGTTGAGTACAGATGACATGTATATATTTTATCGATAAGTCATATTTCCAACGGATTTATATTTGTCAATCCTCGCTGCTCATTTACTGTCATTGCTGTCTTCGATTTCTTCAATACCCCATCGTTGTTTCTTTTCGATCCCATAAGCGGGTGACTGTCGTCGCGAATGACGTAAAGGCAATATTATATAATATACACTTTACCTTTTCTCTGACTATGTAAAGACCGTTGCGAATACAGTTTAATTTCCACATCAGCCTGAGGCTAACATTCTGTTACAATACTACATACATCAAACTGTAGTTCTTTCGTCGATATTACAAATAATCCTTGTAATTGTTTCGTGTAATATTCTCGCACAGAAATCTACCGACTCATCTGGTATTGACATCTTGAGGTGCTATTTGTTAAAAGTGCTCACAACATCAACAAGTCATCTATCATGTGTTCATAGATTTCAAAAAAGCTTTTGATAGAGTGTGGCATGAGACATTGTGGGACACAATGAAGAAGTACAACATGGGTCAAAAGTTGACCAACACAATCAAGCAGCTGTATGCCAAGGCTACCAGTGCAGTAATTGCTCAAGGTTCTGTGGGGGACTGGTTCAAGACTACAGTTGGAGTACTGTAAGGCTGTGTCCTGTCACCCACGCTTTTCAACATCTACTTGGAGCGCATCATGAGCTAAGCACTGGAAAACCACTGTGGGACAGTCAGCATTGGAGGGCGTAACATCACCAACCTCCGCTTTGCAGACGACATTGATGGGCTGGCAGGCAGTGAAGATGAGCTTGCCACCTTAGTGAATAACCTGGATATAACTTCTTCCAGATTTGACATGGAGATAAGTGCCGAGAAGACAAAGCTGTTGACAAACAATGGCAAACAAATCTCAACCAAGATTAAAGTCAGAGGACAGGAACTGGAAACAGTGGGCCAATTCAAATATCTTGGTTTCATAATCACGGAAGAGGGTTCAAGAGCAGAAATTTTGTCACGAGCAGCACAAACAACGGCAGCTATGTTAAAGCTAAGACCTATCTGGAGAGACAAGAACATCTGTCTGAAAACTAAAATCAGACTATTGAGAGCACTAGTTAGCTAAATCTTTCTATATTCATGTGAGGCCTGGACCCTGACAGCAGAATTACAACGAAGAATTCAGGCACTTGAAATAAGATGCTACATAAACATCCTTGGCATCTCTTACATGGACCACATCACAAATGAAGAAGTGCGCAACACCATCAGGCACAAAGTAGGCCATTATGAAGACCTCCTCACCATTGTCAAAAACAGAAACCTGAAATGGTATGGCCATGTCACTTGAGCCAAAAGTCTATCCACAACAGTACTGCAGGGTAGTGTCCAAGGTGGTAGAAGATGAGGTAGACAGAGAAAAAAAGTGGAGTGACAACATTACAGAATGGAACAGGAAACGTTTTGCAGAGACACATGAATTGGCACATGATCGAGTCAAGTGGAGGGAACTGGTCAGATGTTCAGCAGCACAGTGCCTCAACGACCACACTAGGTCAAGAGACTGATGATGAAATAAAGTTACATTGCATCATTATGTAATGCAATAAAGAAATTAACAAACAAACAATTAAATTCAATCAAATATAACTTAGACTGAATATACTTAACAAAAAACATGGTTAAAAATATACGTCAGCACAATGATGTTATAAAAATAAAAAAAAACACCACAGAAAAACTGCTAAACAAATTACCAGTGATTTCGTGGGGAAGAACAGCGCAGGATATAATTTATTGCATGTGCGTTCACTCACGCGCTTTACAGAGTAGACCTGAGTTCATGTAAACCACTTTGAGAACCGGATATCGCGTTTGGCTAACCGGTTCGCGCACGCTTGCGATCCCTTGTATGTGTAAAACCCAGTTAGTAATAATAATTTCAAATCCCCAATATCTGACGTTACAATTTTGTTTTCCAATTTAGGACGTTCAATTAGGAAAATTATTTAAATAGTCATGGTGTACAGTATATATTTTGCTATTTGTACTGATGTGGTCGTAAAAATGTATATGTATATTGGCTTATGATTTCAGCGTTAGATTATGTTTGTACATGTAGTAAGTCATAACTTGGGAAACAGCATAAATTTTAAACATAGGCATTAAATTACATCTGTGTTTCTAATAATTGTGTAATAATACTAAACCCAATTTGCATCTACATATTAATTTATTTTATATGCTACTTGTCTAAATAATTAAACAAAAGGAAAAAATATTGTTTCGAAAAGCAAAACCATCTATGCTTTTAGATGTCCTTGTACAAAGGAATTTACATTGCCTCGTTGTTAAATGAAATACAAAAGAGAACACTCAACATTTAATTTCATTTTAAGTTAAGTGCAAAATATTGACGCAATGCATGTTACCATGATAAAGCTGGCTTACTTAACGGAAGCTTATGTCAAGCGTCAAAACGGGTGATTCTGGCTTTATATTAATTTGCCCAAGGTAAAATACTATATAAAGCCCACTACAAAAAATTATACGAGATGACAGGGTTTGGGCTAATGTAAATTTTAGTTGACTTATGTTGTTATAGTGGAGAAGAATGTTTTATTACATCATTATTTTAACAGCTACAAAATAAATGTCAAGAGCAAAACACCGACCTTTTCTCAATATACGTCTGCTTGACAAAGACCCTTGATACTTTCAGCAGATAAGGCTTGTGGAAGGTAATGGCCAAGTACGGATGCCCAAATCAATTTATATTCATGGTGCTGCATTTCCACGATGGCATGCAGTTATAAATCCAGAACAATGGAGAGACATTTGAGCCATTCCCAGGAACCAATAACGTCAAGCAGGGTTGTGTTGTGGCACCGATAATATTCAGTCTTTTGTTTACCGACATGCTGACTAATGATTTCAGGGACGAGAGGTTGGAGTCGGCATCATGTACCGTACAGATGGAAAACTATTCAATCCCAGGAGGCTTCAAGCGAAAACCAATGTGATGACAAATATCATTTTATTTGCTGATTACTGCGCCCTCGATGCTCTCTCAGACTCCACCTGCAATGCAGCGTTGTCACGTTATCCAGCTTCTGCACAAGCTTTGGTCTCGCCATCAGTACCACAAAGACTAAAGTTCTGCATCAGCCGGCCCGTGTAAAGCCTTATGTTGAGCCCAACATCACGGGCAATGGCCACAAACTCAACGTTGTGAACCGCTTCACCTGCCTAGGCAGCACACTGTCACAGATATTGACGATAGAGTGAACCTTCCAATTGCCAGAGCCAGCGCCAGGAAACTGAGCCACCATCCTGATGCAGTGCCACCTACGCTTGGAAGGACATTATGTACGCATGTCTGACCACCGGCTGCCTAAAAGACTTCTATGGCGAGGGACAGCGATCCCAAGGAGGTCAGAAGAAACGCTTCAAAAACATTCTGAAAGCTACATTGAAATCGTTGAACATAAACCCTGATTCGTGGGAGCAAATACAAGCAATCGACTCACTTGGCGTTCCTTTATGCACAGAGGATCCAAGGTGGTGTAAAAAAGATAATATTGATCAAGCTTTTAATAATCAGACAGTCCAAACCAAACCATTGTAGACAATAGCCTTACTGTGTCTTGACATTTATTCGTGTGTGAGTGAATTATGAAGATATCGTATTTTAAAAGATAAAATCACATTTGAGCTGGCTTTGAAAAGAAAATTGAAATGAAGAGAACGCCCGTGTAAATTTTGAATCTAACTTTTTCTCTTCTTGGTAAACAGTAAGTGTCAAAACAGAAACCTATGTTTTTAATTATTTTGTTTAGCGCCACATGATGAAATGCTTACATTAATTTAACCCGAGGGAGAAGTGTTCTCTTTGTGCATCGTATTACTTATGAATAGGTAGGTAGAAACATGTGTCCTGTTATAAAGTATCCCTACCATTACACATGCAGGTAATTATCTACGTAACAGTAGCCTGAAGTCTGAAGTACCAATTCTACATACTGATAAGGTGGGCATACCGGTAATAATTCAAGTGACATTGGCCTGAAGTCTGAAATACCCATTTTACTATACTGATGCAGTGGGCATGCTGGTAATAATTCAAGTGACATTGGCCTGAAGTCTGAAGTACCGATTCTACATACTGGTAAGGTGGGCATGTCGGTAATAATTCAAGTGACATTGGCCTGAAGTCTGAAATACCCATTTTACTATACTGATACAGTGGGCATGCCGGTAATAATTCAAGTGACATTGGTCTGAAGTCTGAAGTACCGATTCTACATACTGGTAAGGTGGGCATGTCGGTAATAATTCAAGTGACATTGGTCTGAAGTCTGAAATACCCATTTTACACACTGATAAAGACACGCATGTTTTCATGTCGGACCGAGTGGTTATATCGTCCGATTTGGATGCGGAATATCGAGGGTTCGAACACCGGCAGTCATACCAAAGATTTATAAAAATGATTTTAAAAGCGGCCTCACTTATTGCTCAGCATTTATAGGTTAGTGTTAGAACTATTAAGCATGTTGTCGTGATAAATTGGCTGAATGGAACATATGCTGCATGTATGCGGTATGATGATCGAGTGATATACATCACTATAAACTGCCAAACTGCAGACATCGTAGCGAGTGATAAGACAGAAATTATGTTAATGCTACGTTACAAATCCAAATATCGCACACGCACACGTCATTGAATTATCCCTAATCAATATGCCTTCGATTAGAAGCAAAGCAATGGAAAAAAGCAAATATATTTAGATATTAAATATGCATTGTTAAGTTTTCCAAAAAATTTGATCGAACGGTTTTAATAGCATCCCAATCAGGCAGAAGTACATTTTATCAGGAAATCGATCGAACGTTATTGAATCAAAAGTGTTGTTGACGTTATAAGATGAAAATAATGAGTACAAAATTTATTGAAATGATTTAATGGATGTAATATTGCTGAAACGCATATCAGATTTATGACAATGCACAATGAGCCAGTGAAATTTAAGTAGTGACGTAAAGTAACGCAATCACGCAATATACGAGCCATGTGAATGTTTTTTTTTTTACTCATATCACCTTAGTAACATAGGTTATTGTAATAACATCTTATGTTTTCATTGCGTGACAAACATACTCTTACATCTGCGTTCAGTCGAAAAGCATATATATATATATATATATATATATATATATATATATATATATATATATATATATATATATATATATATATGTGGGGGGGGGTTGTGATTTGGATTTTTAACGTAGTTTTAACAATTTGGAAGTCATATTGCTATTACAATGTATATCTACAATATGGTCGCTTATAGTAATGTCTAGCAATGGGGCATCATGCCGCAGAGATGTGGTATCATGTCCCACCTAGTCACATTCTCCTGACACCAGGTCTACCAGTCCTAACACTAACCTGTGAATACTGAGCACCTAGCCAGGCAGCTGTTAGTACCATTTGTATGTCTTTGATATGACTCGGCCTGGGTTCGAACCCGCGACCTCCCGCATCCGTGGTTGACGCTCTAACCACTAAGCCACTGGAGCAGTAAATGCCAAATACAATAAATTGCTGAAGCACGATGATCCAGTGAAATTAGAAAGTAATGACGTCAGTTAATGCAAATGAGCAACTTCCGAGCCATGTGAATGTAGTTATAGTCAAAACGCCTTTGTAAATTAATTGTGTTTGTTTTGTGTTTTTTTTTACATATTAGGTTCTCATTTAATGACAGACATAATCTTACATCTGTGTTCAGTCGAAATAAAAATAAGGAAATGAACTGAAGCATTTCAGTCGAAATGACGACCAATGAAAATCGGTCTATGGTTACAGTTTAACGCACGTTTCGTTTCCGACCGACTGAGTGATTGGATAGATATAAAAAAAAAATCTTCTGGAAGCTAAAGTCATACATTTCTTTTAACATCATCTGTCATGGATATATCGGGATGATAATAGTTACCAAAAAATTGTTTGAAGTTATGCAAATTATTTCTGAGCCACGCACTTTTTTCAAAAGATAATATTTCCTTGAGGATATAAACTATTTTAGTAGCCGCATTCATTCATACTTATTTAACCTTACAAAGCCATGTGCGTTTATATATCCACGGTCGCCTTCCGAAAAGTATGGTGAGTTAGGAATACGGTATCAAACTATTGTAAAAGCGTCCCTAATGTGCAATGGTTTGTCTATTGCACATGGAAACCTATTCCTTAAAATAGTGTATACAATTAAACTCAAAACTTGCTAAACTATATGGCTGACGTAAAGCTAAACATACCTTAACATTGTGTTATTTTCATTTTAACGAATGTAATATGTATAGACTAACCTTTGAGCAATACTTTTAAACATAGATCTGTGTATAATGGCTTATAAGCATTTCAATAGGTAATCACGATATTTCAAGACAGATATTAAAGAATTGATTGTTTAAGGCGTGGACGATAACCGTCAAAGATTTAATTAAACACATTTCTTTCTCAGAAGGAACCAATTGTCTATATTTATGGAGATACAGATCGTTATCATTTTTTCTACTACCGTGCACATTCTGGGGTAACACGAACTTAAGTTTACGACGTCAGTTCTAAAAAAAGGTTTAGTGAGATAAAAATGTATTTCCTATGGGGATAATATGATAGCCTAAATCTTTCGTTCAAACTTGTGTGAGCTAACATGTCTCATGCTCAGTGTCTTTATGTTGTGGTCAAAAGATAGCACATAATGTAGAGATCTATCAGTTGGCCTTTGTTGCGCAACCTTGTATATTTGCTCGTAAATGCAATGTTTCTCTGTCATCCTAGTTTTCGTCTACTGGCTGTTAAACCTAACTTAAAATACCATACCTCCATCATCCACCCTCTCTGTCTGTCTGTCTTTCTGTATGTCTTTCTGTATGTCTTTCTGTATTTATGTATGTATGTATGTATGTATGTATGTATGTATGTATGTATCTCTCTCTCTCTCTCTCTCTCTCTCTCTCTCTCTCTCTCTCTCTCTCTCCATGATAAAAGTAAACATTAAGTGGATGGATGCTGAACTTGCCAAACTTATTTGATCAGGTATGCGTAATCGGGTCAGTTTATTAGTGCCGCGAATCTTTTCGATTCTATGGAGAAACATATTTATGGTGTCCCACCTTTGACCTTTCTGTTCGTTGGGGTACTGTGGATAATAATGGTTCATTTCGCAAATGGATACACTAAACCAGAACAACAAAACAGGAAACATACACGATCTGTATTTTGATCCTTTTCGTGTATCGCATTATTCACAGAAACGCAGTGTGCGTCTATTTTATAAAAGCGTCCCACCTGAATAATTTAAAGTTAAAATCTACGAGAGTACCTTATAAATTAGAATTTGCTACAAAAATGTGCATCTTTACAGTACATATTTCAAAACCTTCTTTCCTTTAATAACATTAATACTGCCAAAATACAATACACGTATATTGCGCAGTCACAGACCAACACGCTGAAATGTATTTGTCTCTTTACTGTCATACATAGATGTGATAAAACTATGAAAAAAATATAATTGAAAGATATCTTTGACATTTTATATGATGCCAAAAGGAGTTATTTTAAAGGAAATTTCCTCATTAAGTAAAATTATAATAATAGGACTATGACAGAACCGTGATAACTTTAACCCGACTGTTTGAAATATTAAATGTTATATCGAATAGTTTAATTTAAAAAGTGCTGCAAGTCATCAATATTGTATAGATAATAAAAATTTGATTGCATCCGGTCACTGATATGTTTGGATACTAAAAGTGAAAAGGTGCAAAAAGTTCCTTTACAACAATACCATCTAATGTATTCAGAAATTGATACCACATTTCCAGGGAGTGGATTATAATCAAATGTAAAATTGATATCAGCCAAGCAGTAAAAGTTTAATTACCTGGCCGCTCTCGGTAAACCTCTACATGACCCTCCCCCCCCCCCCGCCCCCCATATCTCTCTCTCTCTCTCTCTCTCTCTCTCTCTCTCTCTCTCTCTCTCTCTCTCTCTCTCTCTCTCTCTCTCACACACACACACACACACTCTATCTATCTCTCTCCAAGATAAAAGTAAACATTAACTATTTTATTATCTGCAAGATCGTGTAGGTACTGCGAATAAAATTGCGTCATGAATGTCTTTGCGATTTTTTTTTGTAAATAACTAGTGTTCTGAGGTTCAAAACGACGACGCTTCTGCGCATACATGTGCCGAAAAGCAGCATTATTTGACTAATTTGTATCGCACATCCTTTTCTAATTATCAATGAACCTTGTCACTTATTTGACCCTTTTTCCATATTACATGATGTCTAATTATATTTTTGTTTCAAACATTGAATATGTCTTATTTCGGACCAATCCATTCCACGTCATTGAGCGATCAACTGTATTTGACCATACATCATGTGGACAGAGCAACCGACAACACATGCTTTCTTCTCTATTAAGGAATTTATTCAAACAGCAGGTCACATATTTGTCATATTTCTTTTCAGTAAGAGCAACGATACGGGTAAAAAGTCAGCCAGTCTCTCTGATCTCGTAAGTATAGAATGCTAATATAATTCATTGAAAACCTTCGTTTATAGCTTTTATAATTATATCACAAATAATTCTCACATCATACAAATTCTGAGCGACCATTAAAAAGCCCTCTTTCATAAGCCTTTGTCTTCATGTTAATTAAACGTTTGAATATATCTTATAAATTATCAACTTGCCAACGCAACGTTTCCCGTCATTCGAATGCGATCGATTCATCTTTATGTATTCATCTACTGAAAGCACTTTGCGTATTGTTGGCATATATTTACTTAGCTAAATTACCAAAAATCCAAAGGCTTCGTTTACTATTATAGTGTTTATATTTTATTAATTTATATTAAGGGTAATTAAGCTTACTACACACTGCACCCACTTAATGGTTTTGCTTCTCTCTTGTTGTTTTGAAGATGAAAAGTTTGTTTGGTTCCGATTTTCGCAATTAAAAGGAAAGAAAGAAATTGTAGATATTTAGATATTTTATACGTAGCAGCAGCCGGGGGGGGGGGGGGGGGGGGGCGAATCCTACATTTGCGCGAGACATCATTTGCTCTAAATCTAACAAACATCTCGAGAGAATTAATTCGAATCCTTTTTCAACCAAAAAAAAAAGATTACTTGCTCGAAACATAAGTTTTTCGCAAATCATACTCCAAGACCGTTTTCATCGTTTAGTCAAAAAACGGTCTCGTCGTGATGTCATCGCCCCCCCCCCCCCCTGCTGCTATGGTTTTTACGATTTCAACCGAATATTTGATTGAGTCCGATACGATATCGTGTTATAGGATCATGTAAATTTATTGTTATAAATCCGTGTGGGACATACTGATCGTGACTAAAGAAATTTCTAAATTGATTGAAGTCCATATCGGAGCACCATGTCTACCAAATATTTCGTAGCGTATGTGTATCAACGCCGTTAAACACAGCAAGAATATTACAGTTATCTCTGATCACTTTTGGAATATGAGTGTAGCGTTGAGTGATATATATTACGTCGGTGTTTTTATGCCTGCCTCGGGAAAATATTCTAGCTGGGTTTTTTTGATTATCTAACATCACATCGTCGTATACGACTAAATTGTTAATGCTCCCATCAAGGTCATCCACAGATGGTGCCTCGTCAATATCGGTTATAAACTCAATGACGTTCTCACCTTTAATTTCTGATGCATTCTCGTTAAAATCCTTTAACACTTCATAGCATCGTTGATCATCTACGCTAGGAGCAACTAAATACAATTTATCCCACTTCATCCATCTCATTATTAAACTGAGTAACAATTGCGTCTTGCCGGATCCAGATGGCCCGATTATAATTGCGCGGATAGAGTTTGGTAGCGCTGCATGATGCTTAACTGGTTCTCTTGTTTTAGTCGCTGAAAAATCAATTATATTCATATCTCTATACATAAATTATGGATCTATATTGTGTGAAGTGTAAAACGCGTACTAACACAAATGATGTGACGACGATTGCAACTAAAATTAACAGATCAGCACTTACTGGTAGATGTGCAACATGTGGTATAAAAAAGTTTAGATTTGTTTCTATGAAATCCGGAGATGTTTTTAAAAAAACGAGGAGGTGATATCGCAGCCAAATTGGCAAAGCTCCCTGGAACCCCATGGGCAAAGTACCCCGGAGAAAAGCACCTACCAGGATAACACGATTAGATATCAGACTTGATGATCAAAATCTGCCCCGACCCGGTGAGTATCCGATAAACGCTATTGATAAGGCGTGTCATGCTCATGATGTTGCATATAAAAGTAGCAATCTGCAAAACAGACATCTCGCGGATGTGAAATTAATTCATGCGTTAAATGCTATTCCTGATAAATCTTTCAAAGAAAAATTGGCTTCATGGTTGGTAAAATCAGCTATGAAAGGCAAATTGATGATGGGCGCTGGTAATTAATAATATGGAATCTATTTATTATTCTCCAAAAGGATACTGGAGGGGTAACGCTGCAATCAATAAACTCGCTAACGCCGCAAAAGTGAAAAAGGCCACTGCGGCTAATTGGTTATCCAAACAGGCTATATGGCAAATTTATCTACCGCGTCCTAAACAAATCAATTTCTCGCAATTTGATGTTACCGGACCCAATGAAGTTCATCAAGCTGATTTATTGTTTTTACCACATTATAACGGTTACAAATACGCGCTAACCGTAGTTGACGTTGCGAGTCGATACAAACAAGCAGAACCGCTAAAAACAAAATCATCACCTGAAGTTGCTTCTGCATTTGAAAGGATTTATCGACGAGGCCCACTACGCTGGCCAAATCTGTTACAAGTTGATCCTGGCAAGGAATTTCAAAGCGCTGTTTTATCAGCGATGAAACATCACAATGTCACCATCAGACAAGGGCATACTGCGTTACATCGCGATCAGGCAATTGTAGAACGATTTAATCGGACTCTTGCTGAGCGGTTATTTGGATATCAATACGCAAAAGAATTCATCCAAGAAAAGCGATCCCGTGAATGGGTCAAAAGGTTACCGGGGGTAGTTGCGGCGCTAAATAACGAGATTACCAGAGCAATCAATATGAAATCTAACAACGTAATAAAAAAAAGTATATACCACAACCACAGCGGGATAGCGTTTCTCAGCCAATTCTCAGCAATGTCACCGTGAGATATTTATATGAACCAGGAGAACTCGAAGGTGGTAAAAAAAAGGGCTACTGATCCTATTTGGAGTGTCACTACGCATAGCATATCTACTATAACACGATCAACTGGTAGACCTCCAATCTATAAATTGGATTCAACTGCCCCTCAGCGGGGTTTTACACGCGAACAATTACAAGTTATTCCTGACGATACACAATTGCCACCGCATGGTCTTAACTATCGCCGTTGCGTCTGTTGCACTCAAGACAAGTCAACATCACATTGTTTCTGACATGACCGAGACTTATTTTTTCTGTCTACGGTAAATTGGCGAGGATCTTTATCCGAATACTGCCAACGCATTATACAATTGCAACTCGCGCAGTGATTATTCTGTTGTTGCTTCAGCAGAATTATTAATTCAGCATCAATATCAAATTCTCGTTGTTTTTTTTTGTCTTGTTGTTTATAACCGGAGAGCTTTTTTATTAATGATGCTAACATCAATATCATCCATTGTAGTGTCGTCATCAAATACAATTCTTCGAAGCTGATTTATTCGCCGTACTCTAGACACTGCAAGATATACTAAATTTGACCACTCAATGCGATTATCGACTATCCAAACAATTGTATCCGCGATGGTTAATCCCTGCGAGGAATGTATTGTTGTTACGTAACCCAGTGTCCATGGCGATTTATAAGCACGCAATGCGTCTTCGACAACACTGATATCAACCAGCACAATATCATTTATTACTAGTGTTTGTCTTTCGCGCTGTCCTGGAATTTCAACTTCAATATTCAGTCGCCGTGTGTCAGCGGGTCTATAACACAATGGAACTTTTATCAAGGGATATTTTTCTTTGTGAAGCTCAAACAACTTTTTCTGAAGTTTGTCTCTGACTATTTTTCTGCTAGCAACTACAAAATCGTTTGGTCTCCATGTGTTATAAAATTCCTCCATTGGAGTTTCAGAAATTATTTCCCTGATTATTTCACATTGGATTCTGTCGGGTTTCAGTCTAATTAATTTTTTAACCTCACCTAATTGTTCATCAAGTGCCCTATAATCGCTATCAATTTCTTCATAATAGTCCACGAATTCTTTAAGCAACTTATGTGGACCCGCGCCGACAAATGGTGGTGGCTGTCGATGATCTCCGCACATTATCACGGTCGTGTTTTTTGTCATCAGCCAATCCAAGAACATCTTTAATATTTCTGTTGATACTGTGCATACTTCATCCCAAATTATAACCTCGGGGATGAATTTCTCTCCCATTCGTTCAGGTGTCCATTTGTCACCACTGTATCAGAAAAAACTATGATACGTACACGCGGAAACGCCTCGTTGTTTTATCTCTCTGGCTAATCTATGTGTTGGCGTCAGCACAATCATGTTTACGCGTCCTCGATATAACTCGATTGCACGCGTCGTTTTTCCTGACCCACCACAGCCGTTTAAATAAACTGTTTTATATCTACAAATTGGATCTGATATCGGTGGTGCATTAGAACGTTCTGATAAATTATCACCGCTTAAGTAATTACTTTTAATTTCAACATCTGCTGATTCAGAATAATCACGCAGCATTTTTTTTTTAATTCTCCATGATCCCCAACTTTCATCCGAATTAGTGAATTCAGCAACTGCGCAACTGTACTTGCTGTTAATGTAAAATGAATCAACGGCAACTCTAACCGCAGTGTCAGGAAATCTATTTATCATTGAAAATAAATTAATACAAGCATAACCCAGCATCGACGACCTCAAATGTGTATACGGGGATCTGTAACCGTCGCTATAAGTAACAACCGTACCCAATTTTGTTCCATCGGACAAAAAAGCATCTTTACGATCCACATATATGTTTTTAGATACTGCATCCGCGATTACGAAGTCGTATTCGGTGTTATCCATAATCAGCCATGAACAATATCGTTTATAGTCGCATTTTTTTTCTCCCTGAGGGAATTTTCCGATTATTCTTCAGCCGAGATCTTTTGCTTCGATGTTTCGTTGATTAAATACCCGTTTGGACCACTCAATGATATATTCTTCGTCGGCATCAATATGTTTTCTGGATTCCTCAATTATACTATCAAGACGTTCCGGTGTTGGTAACCAGACATTGATTTTTTTCCGATATGATATAATTGCTTCACTGACCGTCAGCGAAATTAACATTTTTGTATCAATCATGAACCGTAATAACGCTATTGGCAGCCACTTCTTTTCAGACATGTGTCTACCAATCCAAACATAACAACAGCGATGAAGTCCTGCTGCAAACTCAAATGATACTACACGAGCGAATCCAGTTAAATCAAAATCAGGCAGCGGCCCATTAATTGCAACACGAGTCATTTCATGTACGGGGTGTCCAAATCGTTTAAAATACTCAGTACACTCTCCATAACCAAGAAAACTCGCTGGATAACAAGCAACCATATCAACTGAAATGATATTATCATGGTCGTATTTTTGATTCCATAAACCGCCATGATTAAATTCTAAACAACTAGCCTCAATGTCTGGCAAGAATTCTACGCGTGTTGGTTTCCATGCGTTTTTGATTCTTGCGAAATGAGCTGCAACCGACGGGATTGTAAAACAGTTTGTCAATAATTGTTCGTCGTTGATAATTTCATCGTTGATGATTTCATCATTGTTGTTGCCTTAGCCACACGCCGTTAAAAATCCGCTAGCTGTTTTTTTCATTTTGTTTTGAAATGTTTCAGTGCGGTATAATTCACCGTTTGGTCTTACAAACTGATCAAACGTATTCGTGTCGTTTTCAGTGCTACGAAGTAATCACACCGACACGGGGTCGTTTTTACTCAAATGCGCAATAGCATCGAATAGTTTCTCTTCAACGAGAAAACCATCCCTGGAGAATTCTTCTCGTAAGAATTCGTCGGGTGTATAATTTATTGTTCTGTTTCGTGGAAATATTGTGACCGCGGACGTCCATGTGTGTTCGTTATGATCAGTAATTTTAATTGGGGTTCCATTTTTGTTATATTTTGATTCGTATAAAACTTCTCCGGTTATCGTCATAACTGTTATTGGAAATCTCAGTGATGTTTCTAATTTTGCTATATCGCTAATAGTTGCTCCGCGGTCTTTCACCGTTAACTCCCATCGAGCTATTTTGCTACGCCGTAGATCGGTACGTTTGTTCCCTTGGGATGCATTTGTAAAATGTTCTGTTATTCGTGCTGCTACACAATTGAGTGGCAAAGCCACTGACGACGAAGTCGCCGGCGACGACTTTTTCATTGGTTTAAGTTGTCTTATATCAGGTTTTTCATTTAACGGATATATCCCATACACAACTGCTGTTTCAGGATATGCTCGTTCATAGTATGGTTTGTCAATTCCAGTTAACAAACCCGGCTTAGAATCACGGCTAACAACGACTGTTTTCTTGTCTTTGAGAATCGGTTCAAATTTGTCTCGTATAATCCAACCGCTTGATTCTACACGGATAATGAATTTCACTCTAAAATAGTACTTTTTGTTGCCAAGTTGTGATAACATCAACGCTGCGTTGCTGTCGTTCATGGTAGCATCAACAACGCCATCAATTCGAAATGTTGACCAGCTATGAGATGCACCGTCGTGCTTGAATTCATTAATACAATCGCGTATTTTATTTATCAGGACTCTATCCGTTATTGCCCGTTTTGGCACATCTTTGAGGGTTCTATCGAGATTAAATTTAACGTTTTTGAAAGGCTTAATTACTGATAATCTATCGAATTCATCATTCATATAATTAAAACAAGTATTTAAATAGAAAAATATAGTATAATGAATCACTGCAAGTGGCTAATGATTGGATCAACAACCCCGTGTAACAAGTCATGCAGAAGCGAATTCTGTGGGTATCATTTACAAAGTGTTCGCAACGGTTTCTTTGGCCCCCTTCCGTGCCTCCGATGTGGGGTTGGGGTAAGGGGAAAGTCGCAGTTGTGTCTCAGATGTGGCGGCAAACGATACAGAGAACTAAAACGCTACTATGACAAACGAATCAATGACCCGTTCAATGACAAAGTCATCAAAACCCATCAAGACTACATCGATAGACTTATAATTAAAGCAAATAATAAAATAGATAAATAGTATTATTATACAAATGAGCCAAGATTTCAGACCTCACCCAGTGCTTGTTAATTATGAAGCATCCCATGATGGTGTTGTTACAAATTGCAGACTAAAAAAAACGGTTAGACGGGTACATAATATGGAATACTTGATGTTTACAGCCGGGGGGAAGACATATCTCTGTCACAGAGCCATCTATGAAGCATTTTACGGATTAATCGAAGACGGATTTGTGATTGATCACGTTGATGGATTCCCTCAAAATAACAAATTGGATAACTTACGAGTTGTTACTCAAAGTGAAAATGCAAAATTAGGTGGAACCGGCAAACACGCATAAAGGGCAAAACATGTCAAATCATTTGATACAGAAACCAACGAAGAAAAAAATATTTCAATCAATAAATGAAGCCAGTACATATTGTGATATTTGTCGGTCTTCAATACGATTTGTTGCAGAAAATATAACTAAATTAACTCTGTCAAAGAAAAATGGCCATAAAATAAAATTCGTATACATCTGAAACGATTCAAGGGAGATAAAACCTTTATGGATAAGTCCGCCGCCACTCATAACACTCTACTCACTAAGTTCCCTTGTATTATGACCGTCAAAGGTATTTGTGTCGTCGCTACACCTGTAGAGAGAGAGTTATAATTGACATAGGCGCGCACACGTGACTGTAATGGAGTATAATACATGAGTTTCGGTAGAGTTGTATTTATCAACTATTAACATTTCTAAAACTTTTTTTGTCGCTTGGCTAAAACTGCACCATTTAAACAGTTGTATTTATTTAAACCCTTAGACCATCTACATTCAGCTATTTATACACTTTTAGTACAGACGTTCTTTATAATCCAACGCGTTACCTATGTTCGCTCAGCCGGAACGAGAATGAAACACTAGTGTTTTCCATTCATTGAAGTAAGTGGGCGTGGTTAAAATTCCTCTGTATACAGCTCTTTGTGACCTAATCGGTAACGCATTTTGTCTAGAGGATTAGAACAGAGAGAATACACGCTGTTATCGAACAACTGTATTCTTTTGTTTAGTGTTTTATTTAAATATTTTGTCTCATTTACATGTTGTGAAACAGCATTAATAAGTAATTCAAGGAAATAAAATAACACACCCGTGAATCAACGCTGCTGTATTAGTCACCTTATATATGTTATGACTCGTAATAAGCTTGGGGCTTTCAAAAGCCAAATCCGACCGATCAAAACTAACCAACGCCATTAACCCGGGCGTGTGGTTGTCTTTTGTCAATCATGCAACCGGGTTAATTTAATTGGGTTGCTTTTGATTGGTTGGATTGGCCGTAGAAAATCCGCCCCGTCATTTCATGTTTATGCTGTCTTTGTGCCGTCCCACATCATTACATCACAAATTCCATCATCGTTTCATTGAATGTACCATCCTTAATTAAGTATATATGGAATTGTGCCTTCCCACATCAATCGTTTCATTGAATATACCATCCTTAATTAAGTATATGTTATGCCTAAAATCTGCCGCAACACTCGAGTGGAGATATATATGGCATTGTGCCGTCCCATATCAATCGTTTCATTGAATATACCATCCTTAATTAAGTATATGTTATGCCTAAAATCTGCCACAACACTCGAGTGGAGATATATATGGCATTGTGCCGTCCCATATCATCGTTTCATTGTAAATATTTATCCTTAATTAACTTAATTAAGTACATGTAGTGATGTCCCCCAAAGCATATCTTCTGGGCGGTCTAAGATGACGTTTGTCACCTTAGGCCTCCCTTCCGGAGATGTATGTTTCGGGTTCCCTTGGGCTTACTTGGATGTGAAGGCAACCAAGGAGTTCCAAAGATGTGTTATCGTATATGTACCCTCTAGGTCTCTCTGACGTCATCGGGCGCCAGCGAGATTGCCAAATGGGGTTTTCATGTATGTGCTGTCCTTAATTAAGTTAATAACGTAACCTCTGGGTCTCTCTGACGTCATAGGGCGCCAGCGAGATTGCCAAATGAGTGTTATTTTTTTTTAAGTTAAAGATAAAATGTATTATAAAAATAATGGATATCAAAGATGTAAATTCTATAATTGTTGAAATTTCAAATTTGAAATATCGAGGGATAGTATTATCTGAAGATCTCGACTGCGACAGGATTGCCTCGGAATATGAAGACATTGAGTATCAGTTTAGTAAGGGTCGTTATGTTTTACCTAAGATGTACAGGCTCGTGAAAGGATATCAAAAGTCCATCAATGCTTGTTTGTACGGTAACGACATTAATGCATTTATAATGCTATTTAGCACCGTTGAAGCAATACGTCAAAAGCTCAGCCAAGAGTATCAAAAATGAGCTGAAATTAGTTCTAAGGTTCGTGATCTTAGAAAAATATTAAACGAGGAAAAACCAGTATCCTAACCACGTGAGCGTTACAAAAAAAAAAATAGGCTTTCAGTAAATTTTCAGTAAAAATTTTTTTTTAGCGTTTTTTGTAACACTTGTTACACTTGTCACATAGGATTTTCTCCTGAAAGAATACTCAGCAGTTTGGGCTTGCTCATGCAGTTATGTGCGTACTGGATGATCTGGTTGTGGTAGCAAGTAATCACCGCGACGCCTCCATTTTCACGTAGTTGTTGTTGTTGCCGCGTCGTTAACAAAAATCGTACATCGCCGTTCTCAGATATTACAAGTTAACTGAAGCAGCGATATACGGAGATATTCCTGAAAAAAATCGAGCAAAGAAGGCGCCGCTGCTTGATACGCTTGAAAAGATAGCAGCAGAGACCGAACAAACACGCGCAGAGATACAACAGCTATCCAGTGATATAAAAACTCAACGCGAAATTGAAGAACGCGAAGAAGAACAGCAAGGTGCAGCTGCAGGAAGAGTCTATTCACCTGAAAATATATTTACAGTCGCAGCGTTAAATGAAAGTAGAGGAAACCATACGGATTCCGAATTAGCTGATTTTGCTAGAGAAAATTTTCCAAAGGGTAAAAGAGAGAATTTATTAAAAGACGAGTTTCAAAATTTTATAAAATCCAGAAAGGATTGGGCATCAAAAATATATCTAGTGAAACGCGGCGGGGATAGAATCTCGGCGTTGCAGCACCCTGGTTATGATGACTTTCTAGCTGGGGTTAAAGGCGGTCCACAACCACCACGTTATACGGAGGATCCAATCCCGGAACAAATAGACATAAGAGCAGAAGCCGGTTCTAAGAAAACAAGCGGAAAAGGATATTCGATTAAAAATCCAAAGGATTTCAACGCAACCGTGACATGCCCTGGTAATATTCTCTCGGATATATCACGGTTGGAAGTACTTATGGGTGGAAAGCGAGCCGGAAAGAACTCCGTCGAGATAATTAATGAAGCAGCTGATATCTGTAGACGATTATTTGTCGGCGGTATCATGGGCATTGATGTATATCGAGAACTCACTGCTGAATTAGTTGAAAATCACAGAGATGCCCATGGTTATTACAGCGATTTATCACTAATTGAAAAACTACTAGTTTTATAACAAGATGATCATGCACTACAACCATGATAAACCCGTAAGCGTCTACGTGGTGAACTCACGATTGCCTGTTTATAGAGCATATTACGGAGATGGGTTCGGCAGTACCATTGCGGGGTTATTTACAAGAATGGCCCCCAAGGTGGCGCCGTTAGCTAAACAATTATCAATGAAGGCCATTGATGTTATTCGTGATAAGGGAATCAGCGCTGTTGGAAATCTTGCCGGAAAGGCATTTTCTGCCGCGAAAGATAAAATAGCATCATTGGTGCGAAAGAAACAAACAGCGACGAAGTCGGTGGTGAAACCAACAGTGCTGCCATCAACTACAGTGATGCCTGCAAAAATCAGCAAAGCAATAAATAGCGCAGTGGAACAAAAACTAGCGTCGTTAGCTGCTTCGGTGACTCCGTCACCATTGACGGATTCGTCGGTAACAGATAGTGCTATCATGAACGCGATAGCAGGAAGTGGTTTGAAACGAAAACAAAAACGACGATGATTACAAAGAGTTTCACAATTGAAAGCACTAGTATGTTAATAAAATGTTTAAACGACAAGCTGATCCGGCTTTCGATATAGAAGCCCCAGTACCCAAGGACGATTCAGTTCGGAATTATCAATACTATTCCTATCATGCTATACAACCCGACCTACGATCGCGAATTGAACTTCAAGTTCAAGTTACCAGTAAATACTTTTTGCCATGTGAAGCATTTATTGAAATCGAGGGAAAACTCGTAACAAATTTTGCAGCTGATACCACATATGCAGATAACGCAAATGTCCGAGTTGGTTTTGTTAATAATGGCATAATGGCGTTATTTGAAAGTGCAAAATATCTCACTGATGGAAAAGAAATTGAATCAATAGACCGTGAAGTTGATGTTGCAACAACAATAATCGGGCTGGCAAGATATTCTGATGATTATACAAGGTCGGCTGGTCCATCTATGGTGCTTGCAAAGGATACCTCTGATAACGCTGACCACCTTCAATACATTAAAGTGTTAACAGCAAGAGATAATGCAGAAGCCGATCAACAAGAAGCAGCTAATCCAGAACGTCGAGCTAGACCCGGAGCTGCGTTTGATATTCTCGGAGGCGTTAATGGTAATTTCAATTTAGGATTTGCAACACGAAAAGGAGCATTGCAAGGACAGCAGCGATATTTTTCATGTGCGATTCCTATCCATCACTTATTTGGATTCTGCAGAAATGTCAGAAAAGTCATCTATGGAGCCAAACACACAATCGCGTTAGTGCGAAAAAGCAATGACAATGATGCAATTTGTCGTACTGGTGCCGCTGATGGTAAAGTTGTTTTGAGTAAAATAGTATTGTGGATGCCAGTAATGACCCCATCAATTACCACGGAAGAGCGGCTACTTTCATTTATAGACACAGGTGGCAAATGATTGATAAGTTGGGTAACAACAACAACTGATACCAAAGAGGATAATGTTGCTGATACATTTACATGGCACCTGGCATCAAAACAAGGCGTTTCAGCTCCACGTCATATATTTATAGCGCTGCAGAATCGGGATCGATTAGGCTCCAAAGAACGCAGTCATATGATATTTGATCGATTAGGAGTCAAGGAGGTTTCACTGAGAATAAACGAACAACAAGAACCATCTGAGGATATACAGCTTAATTACGAAAACAACCATATAGCACGTGTGTATCATCGGATGCTGTCATTTATGGGCCGTGATCAAAATGTTGATACTGGTTTACAAATATCGCAACTTGATTTTAAAAACCTATATCCGATTTATTACTTTTCGCTGGAGCATCTTGATTTAACAAGGCAATCCGTCGTTGACGTACATTTTAGGGCTCGTATAGCTCCTGGTGGTGTTGATTATAGAGAAGTTGCTGTCATTCTCAGCGACAAATCAATGTTGTTAGAAGGGGCTGGCGGACGAATGAGAATCGTTGATGCACCAGTGGAAAATATGTAAATGATTCACAATTAGATCAATTGAAAGCATAAATAGTTTTACAATAAAATGACATATAGTGTTGTTAGTGTCAAGCTGACTGATGGTCAGGTCAAGAAATTGCGATCAAAATCCGCTAAAGAATGTGGAACAACAATAACGTTAAAACCAGCGCAGATGTCCGGTGGTACACATAAAATATCATTGACGGATCGTCAAATAAAATATTTCATTGATGCGTTAAAGAAACAGCGAGGGGTTCAAATTGTATTTTCAAAGGCTGCAGTCGCCAACATGATAAAATCAGGTGGTATATTTCTATTGTTAGCTGCAATACCAGCATTGATTTCAGCGGCCGCCCCAGCAGTGGCGAAAACGGCGGCGTTTGGAGCCGTTGGTACCGAAGCAGGGATGGCGTTGAAAAAGGCAACTGGGAAAGGATATAAAAGAAGGGAAAGGGGTTGTACCTACCATGAACCCCGTATTCATGGTACAGCGGAAAGGCTCTAAGAATACCAGGAACGGTTTATTAGTTGAGAACCCAATTCTTCCCATGTCCAATTTTTATTTAAATGATGCCGCTAAAAAACTAGCGATAAAAAACTTCAGAGGGGTTTTTATGAGAGATCAATTACCGAGAAAACCAAACAGCGTTGAAACCGGTATCATCAATCTTGATAACAGTAACGGATCGGGAACTCACTGGGTTGCATACGCGATTGATCCACGTGGAATGGTCTATTTTGATTCATATGGGTTAGCTCCGCCAAGCGAGTTTATGCGGTATATAAATTCTTCGATGAAACTCAAAGAGTTTCCGATTTTTTATTCCACGCTGCCAACACAAAAATTAAATGATCCGCCGATATGCTGCCGTGAAGTATTAAATGTCCTCGCGGAGATTTCATCGTCACAGAAACCACCTCATCTGGTTGTAAATGAATACACGAGTGGGAAATTACAAGGTAATTTTAGAGAATCAATAAATTGAAAATACAAGTTGCGCTAACAATAATGATTGATATTTGGGGACGATCTCTGTCAATGTCGGAACCCACCGCGGAAACATCTGCGGGTTCTATCGAGGATGTAAAAAAAATAATTGAAGATGAAATCGCTGAGACGTTAAATTTAGCAAGTGTTGACCCGGACGAAATAGTTGTATTTCAAGATCGCCAGGGTAAATTAAAAAGCAGTAATATATCCGCGGATGACATTTTGATACGTCAGCGCGACGCCGCTAAAAACTCTATTGCGCTGAATTCCAATGGTGGACAACTTAAACCAGGCGCACTTGTGTCTACGATCACCGACAGGATTGCCGCCCACGGCTGCGATCTGGATGAGTATATACGAGGTTATAATACTTTTCGCAAAAATGTCGTACATAAATTCTTTGGAACCCTGCTTGTGGTTGGCATGACTCTCGCTGAAAGTAAAAACTTTCTATCTTTATTCTTTTTTAACAAGGAGGCGGGGAGGATGATGAATGAAAATGAAATCAAGGCAAATTATCTCGATATTTACACGGATATTTCTAAACTAATACAAAATTTTTAAAAGGTACAAAAACCCACTAACGACATCGTTGTTAAGTTGTTTGGAACCCCGCTTGTGGCAGGCATGACTCTCGCTGAAATTAGCGAGTTTATTGGCAAGCATACTCACAATGACTACGTCGCTAATAGTTTCTTTGGTGTCCCGGCTACATCTACAATGACTCTCAAAGATATTAATATGTTTATGGTGAGACAAACAACACTTAATACCATCGTGGATAAATTTTTAGGGAGAACACCTGTGTCTGAAACCACATCTCTGACAGGCCCGACCCTCGCTGAAGTTAAAAAAGCTATTGACGAACAAAAACTCACCAGCGAAATTGTTAAAAAGTTCTTTGTGGGATATGGCCCCCAAGATATCACGACAAAATTTTATCACATCGACATATATCTTAAAGACCAAGCACAGCTTAAAACCAGAGACCTTCTGACTTCATTCTTTTCTAACAAGGAGGAGAGGGGGAGAACAATAGATCCTACCAGAATCAAGGCAAATTATGTCGATATTTACGACGATATTTTTAGACTAAAAGAAAAATTTGAAAAAGTAAAGATTCCACATCCACACATAGGCGTTAAAAATATCGTGAATACGGTTAATCATGGAACCATGGATTGGATAAGAGACGTGTATACTACATTGTCCATTGGTATCTGGGGTGTCAGCGGCAGGGCGGGCGATGGCTACAGGCCAACATAGGTCGATGGTATCTACAGGCTAACGTGGATCTCTATCGATCAATTTAATATGATCGCGGACGGTAAAACCTACTCTGGTGGCACCGCGATGTTAATTCTCAAGGGTCACGGACAAGACTTTAATGTCGTCGCGGTTGATAGCTCCACCGTTAAATCAAAACTAACTTTGTGTTTAGAACTTGTAGATGATTTTTCCGGCTGAAGCTACTATACCTATAGGCCAGCAATTCCCCTTAACGATGGCGAATAATTGAAAACACTAGCGGGTTTAAAATAGTAATGGCATCGATGAAATCAATTGAACCGATAATAGTCCCAGAGGTATCACAATCGCATCGATATCGATATGATACCGTGAAAGAGTTTTCCGCGATCTTGAAATCACTTTCTGAGCGCTATCGTGAAAAAATGAAAAAATACCGACGCAGCGTAGCAATCATCGACATCACCGTGTACTCGGTGTCCGATGTGATGGCCAGCGCCGGGGTTATTTTGTCGACGGTGACCATGATGGCTCCGATTGCAGTTCCAATCGCTATCTCCGCGGCAACAACAATTGCGGCAGTCGCCACCGCGATAACTAAACAGTTATCATCGTGTTCTCAGAAAAAACTCAGTGATTACACAGCTCGGTACCGGGTGGTATTTGACGCGTACTCGAAATTATCCGAGTTGATCTCGCTGTCGATAGATAATTCGTTCATATCCGATGTTGAATTTTCCACGATGACCCAGTTGTATAACTCCGCGATGTTGAAATTGGAAATTGAAGACAGCGTTAACAATAATGTCACTCGAACTGCTTCAACGAATCGCGGAGAATACCACTCCGATACGAACAAGCATGATATCAATAACATCAACAAACCCACAATTTAGTGTGAACTTCCCTTCTCCGATCCCATTGCTCGAGATCGCGCTGGCAAAATTACGAGTATATCATAGCTGGCCTAATATCAGATCGGTTGCATTTGGCGGTCAGCAACCTAATAACTCGTTAAGGTTTTTGTGGAATAAACCCGATGGTACTCCAGCGTGGGAAACTGTTTCGTTACCAACCGGATCGTACCAAATTGAGCAAATCGATGCTGAAATTCAGCGTAGAATAAAATCAATCACTGGAAAAGAATCAAAAATAGCTATTAAAGTTCATGAACCGACGCTCTCGTCGTCGATCGAAATAAGCACATAGGGATACGCTGTAGATATCTATAACAGCTCGTTAATAACAGTGTTAGGATGGCCTGAAAAACCACCGAAAAAATCCGCCACCGACTTAACCACAGACGTACAATCATATCATGAAATCAATCCCATATATCGAGATAATTTATCTGATATAAAAAAAGGAAAAATCACCGATAGATTTATATTTACCAACAAAGACACATTGCAATGGGATTATATCATTAAAAGAACAGCTGACTCATCTGTTACTATTTGATTTACGCTAACTGACATCACTGGTTATTTTAATGAAATTAATCAATTACATAAAACACAACTAGAACAACTACGGCAAACAAGTTCACAAAAACACGTTGAAATACTAAATCAGCTTGTATCTGACATGGAATATATAAATGAACTAATTTTTCAAACAATAACCAATGACAACAGCGACAATAAACAACGATTCCTAACCGGTTACAATATCACAGAAGCCGATCTGCTTAATTTCAAGTTTCCCGGATACAACGCCGAGGGACTAAAAAAAAATTGTTAGAAACAATATCAAGGTATTACAAACACTAGATTCAACTGTCCTCCTCAAATATAATAATGATCCAGATGGTGGCGGTAGGCATATTGCCCCGCACAATGTGAATATTTCAACGGTGATTGCGCTCAATTTAACATGTGATGCAATTGAAGGAAGCTATCAAATAAATCTCGAGCAATCAAATCAAGCTCAGTAAGGATATATTCTTTATTCGTTTGCACCAACAGTTCCTCCAGGATTCCTAATTATTGAAAACCCAATTAATCCTGTCTATATGCGATGCCATAATAATTCGCTAACGAGAGTTAATTTCCGACTCACCGACCAGTCAAATAATTTAATTGATCTACAAGGTGAGGTGTTAGCGATTAGTTTGTTTGTGAAATCATAAATGATTTTCGTCCTAAGAACTTAATCAAATATTCGGTTGAAATCGTAAAAACCCATAGCAGCAGGGCGGGGGGGGGGGGGGGGGGGCGATGACATCACGACGAGACCGTATTTTGACTAAACGATGAAAACGGTCTTGGAGTATGATTTGCGAAAAACTTATGTTTCGAGCAAGTAATCTTTTTTTTTTTTTGGTTGAAAAAGAAGGATTCGAATTAATTCTCTCGAGATGTTTGTTAGATTTAGAGCAAATGATGTCTCGAGCAAATGTAGGATTCGCCCCACCCACCCACCCCCGCTGCTTACGTATATGCCTTTAACTGTGTAGATGCTAAAGTTTAGCTGTTGATTTCAGTTTCGTTACGCCAACTGTCTGGATGTCTTGATGATGCTCATTGGTTCTCTATTCTCCATAGTACACGGAGCGGCATGGCCCGTACTTTTTATTTTCTTCGGGGATATGACCAACGATTTTGTAAAAGGTGAGATCATTCTTGACCTTTTTATTTTGAGAAGATGTTTTACCTATGAATTAGAAATACAAATGAAAATTAAGAAAAAAAAACTACTCAGACGTGACAGGGCTCTCATATGTTTAAACCAGCGTAGATAGTATGCTTGTCAAACGTTCATTTTGTCAAGAAAGTTTTTGAATTCTTTTTATTATGTCCGTACTACTTACAGAACGTTAATCACGCTGTTGCATGCACACATCTACTTTCTATGAAAAGAAAGAAGATGGCATATAATCAACTAAAATTTAATTGCCTGTACTAAATGCTGTTTCTACAGCTTTACTTTTGTATTGTATTAATATTTCTTTAACAATATATATATATATATATATATATATATATATATATATATATATATATATATATATATATATATACAATAAAGTGACAACGAACAGTGCAAACCTAGTATCTAACTAGCATAAGCGCTTTCGAATCTTATTGAGTCATTTTCAAAGCAATTACAAAACATAAGACAAACAAATAGAACAAAAAAAACTTTGTGTTGGCAAAACTTTATATGAATGTTTATACAGGAATTATATGTTTAAATGTATATTGGCTCAACTAGTTCACTTAAACTTGTTCCGAATGCTGGCAAATATTTGTATTGACCAAGAAATAGATGAACCGTCGACATTTTCTTTGGAAATTTATGTAAGCACAAATTATATCCTTTATATTTCATAGTTATAGTAGTAATTATATGCTATTAAGCACATTTAGAGAATTATTTAAACGAAAATGTGTCGTCTTCAAAATATAATTTGTGGATGGCTGTCTTTTTTTAATACTCTTGATTTAAACTGCTTGCTTTTAATGTCGGCAGGATGCGCCTTATCCAGTAAGATTCCGTTTCTTTTCTGGTGTCGAAATTCGGTTTGGTGATTGTGAGTAATTGCAATGAGTGTTATATCAATTAAAGAGGAGTAGAAGTGTTCTGCGGCCGAGCTTCTGTATAACTTCTTTGTAACCCAGTCAGATCTATGAAGGTTGGTTATTTTCTTTAGCTTTTTAGTTTCTCTGATATACTGAAGGCTAAACATTCTAAATGCAATGAGATAAATTAAATTCTCTGATTCGCACATTTTGTTTGGACATGTATATTTAGTTTTTCTCTAGTCACTGTGCTAGAAAATGTCATGGTCCTTTCTGTATTATATGTTGACAGTGTATGCACCTTTTATCGCAACTAGGGACATATTGAGTAGGTTGGTATTTATTGCTGATTGGCATTAGTTTCGCCCTGACTATGATATTTATGAGGTTTTTCGGTCGCCGGTAGGAAACTACAATGATGGCCGGATATATTGTATGATTTTAAACTAACGCTTTTACAAGAAATACATGCATCAGTATAAAAAACATCGTTAGACCAGGATGGTAAACACCCTCAGAAACACAGACCATGAAGCTCTAGGCGCCTTACAACATATATAATGATATGACTACAAAAAACAAAAAAGCAAAACACCATGAAATTAGGAAACATAAAAAATGCTGAAACTATTTCAGGTAGGAAACCTTATTTTGTTCTTAGGTTTGTTCTTGTAGTCGATTAAAGTGAGTTATAAGCGCACTCTTGAAAGGGATCACTGTGTCTTTAGGTCTAATTTCAATGAGCAATTCATTCCACTTTGCTGGAATCTGGTTATGCAAAATAACGCTATCAATGACTTTGTCTTCATAGTGGGAATAATGCGTATACGATTGTCAGGAGAAGAGCGTAAGTATCTTGCTGATGTGTACACATGAATGAGGCCAGTTAGGTATGTTCAACTGGAGTCCGTCATTGCAATGTAGCGCAGAGAAAACGTGTTTTTTTTTACAATTCTAAATCGAATGGATAGCCATTGTAGGGTACAGAGCAGCGAGCAGTTGTACTATGATCGTGGCACAATAATGATGATCCGCGCAGCTGTGTTTTGAACTTCTTGAAGTGTCTGTAGTAGAAATTGAGACGAACCAGCCAGAATTGGATTACAGTAGTCACGTCTTGAAGGTGCTAACGTACACATGTGGTTTAGTGGCATCAGAATGGAGCTGATGGGTCTGAGTTCAAGATATGCAGCCTTGCATATGTTCATGTTGATGCAGTGCGAAAGTACTGTCCAGAGTAACACCTAGATTTTGTATTGACTGTGTGAATTTAATGTTGGTGTTGCTGATACTTATTGTTTTAGATAAAGGATATGAATGCCACAGTGTATGTGATCAGAATGGCCTCAATTTGTTCATCATTCTTCTGCAGCTTGTTACATGTCATCCATGATTTCACATCCTCAATTCACTTCTCTACTCCTTGGATGGTAGCATCAACTTCAGTTGGGTGTCTAGATTTGTATATTTGGGTGTCATTAGCGTACAATTGGTGAGACACTGGATGATGATATATAACACGTGAGAGCGAATGAGTGTATAGAATGAAAGGAACAGGTCCAGTGGAACACCACTACATTGATCAACTGGGCTGAAATGTATTCCATTTGTAAATAGAAGTTTTTTTCCCGTTGACTGAAGTAGGACTTGAGCCACAGTAAGGCTGTATTGTGAATGCCAAATATATGCTGGAGACAGTGAAGTAATATATTATGGTATATTGTGTCAAATGCTGCAGACAAATCAAGGACTGTAATCATTTCGCTATCCAAAGCAAAGATAATGTAATTTCCTACTTTCAGAAGAGTAGTTTCAGTACTGTGGTAAGGGCGATATGCAGAAAGTACATTGTTGAATTCAGATGAGATAGAAGTTGCAGCATAACAACATTTTCTAAGACTTTTATATGAATGGGATATTGGAAACTGGACGGTCGTTCTTTAAATCGTTATGGTCGAGATTTGGTGTCTTCAGCAGAGGCTTTACAATGGCATTTTTGTAAAAATGATGGGAATTCCCCGAATGAGAGCGAGGTATTAAAAACACAAGATAGTGTAGGCAATATTGGATCTACGCATTCAAGCACCAGTGATCTTGGAATTGAATCACGTTCACGTGATGTTGGTGAACTCTTCATCACGACTGTAGATACTAAATCCACAGAGATAGGTTCAGATACTGCTAACGGTTGTCTCGGAAATGCTGTGTCGTAACTGTATGGTGACGACGAATCAATTCAAATTGTCTTGTCAAGTGTATCGCTAATGGGTTTTACCTTGTCACGATATAAGTTTGCAAACAGGTCCAGAAGGTCAACTGGAGAGACGGCAGTTGGCAGTGGTGTGCATTTGTTCCATGACATTAGTTTGCAGCAGAAACTCTTAATAATGTAGTGGGATAATAATGGACGCTGTTTGTGGCATTCTTCATAGTGGCTACATAGATCTGTTTATGAATAGTGAGTCTGATGAAAAGCTTTACTGTGGTCTCTTTGAGCAGTGCAAAGCTGGTCCCTAAAACCTATACCTCGGAGAACACTTTTGAATTGATAATCTGCACTTGATGGCTGGGGCATGTTTTTCAAACAATGAACGCTGGCAGTTATTGAGTTGTGCTGCTGTAGGAGGTAAGAAAGTTCTTAATATTTGCATGGATGTCATGCATTAGTTTGGTTCTATTTATCATACGGAGGCATTTCTAAATCGTAAATAAATGTGAAGGTTTAGGGACTGATACGTCCAGATGGCATATAATGCAGAGGTGATCTTATGCAAGGTCGTGGGATACAAGGGTGGACCATATAATCATCGGGTCTATGAAGAATCCAGTCTAAAATGTGACCATGTGTATGGATGGGTTGGTTAACTGACTGTTTAAGATTGGACACATGAATGGAATCTAGGAGTATTGATGATGTATATGGGTTTCCATGAGAGTCAAAGTGAAAGTTGAAATCTCCAAGAATAATCAGGTTGCCACCTATCTAATTTCCATAAACCATGAGATTCGCAATCTGCTCTGCTATGAATGGGGCGGTAGAGGCAAACAAAATGGACTGACCTTTGTTCCAGTGTGAGTGTTTTTCGGACTAGTACAGACAATATGTGACAGAAATTAAAGGTTGTGTTGTGTTTAAGACAGTCTATGATAGGAATGTGTATATGGTGAAATAAACAAACTTGAGACAAGTTACTTCAAGCTGAAATCTGCAATGGTATTTACTCTTGCAAACAGTACATTAGAACAGTCATATATTTGATATGCACATCTGCAAATCATGTTCATTATAAATATCAAATATCCCATAAATACACCAATAAATGACAGAGTAGTTGCAGTTACAAAATTATATAATACACTGCTTCTAGTTATAGTTCGGAAATAGTAATAGCCATATGAAAATTCGCAAGAGCACAGTTATTGTCTGTCATGCGCGTTTTCATATGATGATCATAACAAGTAGGCGATATTCATCCGTAAATACTTGATTCGCGATGTCACAAGATTCTGTCATATATGACATGCAAATGCAAACTGAAGGGGCAATAACTCTAATATAATACGTCACAATAATTCGTGGAAGTAATATCATTGCATAAAGTGCATACACGTCCTCTTGATAATCATATGATGTATGTATGACGTGTAAAACAAGTCAATCACAAACGGCTATCCTAGCTTATGTCATAGCAATGTTTTATTTATAGCATCTAGCGGAAAATAGATAAGGGAAATAACCATTGTGAGAGTTTCGGGCACGGTGGTTTGTGGGTGTGCGCATCTTCAGATAATGGCCTCAATAGGAGCACAGTAATCCGTTACAAGTTTCATGACTATTACACTTACATGTGTCATGCATCCATAATCAAACGGCCAAAAGAGGTTATTGCATTAAAGTTCTCTTATATCAGTTGTCTTCACAGATCGTACATGCTTTTTTTATTACAGGCCCCTCTGGATCATCCTATAATTTTACTGTAAATCAAACTCAGGATGAACTGAAAGCTCAATTTGAAGAAAATATGACGAAGAATGCTATGTACTATATCTATATTGGCGCTGCTGTTTTAGTCGCATCTTACTTTCAGGTAAGAGACACGGAGTAAATTAATCGTAATTAAGAACTCAACTTTTATAACCCTTTCCTTCCTCAGTAGAAGAGTCCGTCTGAAATATTGTTGGGATAAGCGTTGCAGTTTCGTTACTGGTCATCTGTTTTCTCAAAGCTTTGTCGATGATCATATGATATCAGTTATTTACGTCATGTGAAAACCATAGATATTTATGCATTGAAATGTTGAAATATGTCAGAAGATATTCACATCTAACTGAACCATCCTGGACATACAACAGCGGAAATTGCCGTCGATTAATCCATTCGTTACAGTGACTAATGTAATATCGGTATGAAGCTAAGGAAACTTAACATCTAGGCAAAATGAAACACTAAGTCTAGACCAGTATCTGACATTTTAATAAAAGGCAACATATTGGGGATTGTAGAGCCCTCTCTAATAACAAAACAGAAGGAGCCTCGATACAACAATTTATATTTATTTATTTATTTATTTATTTATTTATTTATTTATTTATTTATTATTATTATTATTATTATTATTATTATTATTATTATTATTATTATTAATAGTAGTAGTAGTATCATTATTAGTATTGGAAGGCAAATAATAATAATAATAATAATAATAATAATAATAATAATAATAATAATAATAATAATAAATTCGACTTTATTTCAAGGTTGAAGTTGTTGTATTAGTTTTATGAACGTCATAATTATATTATAAACAAATGTGAGGTACTATGCAATGGAACTAGTACATTAAAATATCGTGGGGAATAGTATGCGGAATAGGATTTCGGAGGCCTTAGGAAGTATTATGCAAAAGGCATAGGATACCATAGGCCTTACGACGTATTATGCACATTGTCTAGGATATCAAGGGCCTTAGAAAGTATTATACAAGGGGGCTAGGATACCATAGGCCTTAGGAAATATTATGCAAGGAGGCTAGGATTTCAGAGGCCTTAGGAAGTAGTATGCAAGTGGGCTATGATACAATAGGCATTATGAAGTATTATGCAAGGGATCTAGGACATCAGAGGCCTTAGGAAGTATTATCAAGGGGGCTAGGATATCAGAGGCCTTAGGAAGTATTATCAAGGGGGCTAGGATATCAGAGGCCTTAGGAAGTATTATGCAAGTGGGCTAAGATGTTAGAGACCTTTGAAAGTTTTGTACAAGAGGATAAAGATATCTGAGTTAAGGGATATGTAATCTAGGAAAGCAAAAGTTGCCATATCCATCAAAATTGTTTATCTTTTTTTTTTATCTTACAGATGTCTTTCTGGGCAATGTCGTGCGAGAGACAGGTTCTGAAGATTAGAAAGAATTTCTTTAAATCCATCTTGAGGCAAGAGATTGTCTGGTTTGATGAGCAGAAGAGTGGGGAGCTAACAAATAGGCTGGCAGAGTTAGTAGGAATCTACGTCCCAGTACAATGTCATAACACCATAAACACACATTTGCATGTTGTTTAATGTCACAACACCATAAACACACATTTGCATGTTGTTTAATGTCACAACACCATACAAACATTTGCATGTTGTTTGATGTCACAACACAATAAACACACATTTGCACGTTATTTGATGTCACAACACCATAAACATACATTTGCACGTTGTTTGATGTCACAACACAAACACACATTTGCACGTTGTTTGATGTCACAACACCATAAACACACATTTGCATGTTATTTGAAAACACAATAAACACACATTTGCATGTTGCTTGATGTCACAACACAACAAACACATTTGCATGTTGTTTAATGTCACTACACCATAACACACATAAGCATGTTGCTTGATGTCACAACACAATCAACACACATTTGCATCTTGATTAATGTCACAACACCATAAACACACATTTGCATGTTGTTTGATGTCACAACACCATAAACACACTTTTGCGTGTTGTTTAATGTCACAACACCATAAACATACATTTGCATGTTGTTTAATGTTTATATAGGGATAAATCAATTTTCCAACCTTTTTTTCACTCTACAATCAATCATGAATCCTCCCCATCAAAGACAGACCACATATCGTTATGCGGTGATTTTACGACCGGATATCCAATCCATCCACCAGAGCTAGCAGTCTTTATCTTTCGTGAGAAACAAAACAACAAAATCTGATTTTTAATTTAATTCATTAAAATACGACAGTTCTAAGAACTCGCTACAAACTAGTTAATTACAAAGCAATATTAAAGTTGATTGATGCTGTACTTATATATAACTATTCATTTTGTTTCATTCTAGGTTGTTCCGACGTGTACAAATTACCTCAATTTATCATATTCATCTGCATCACTCTTTAGATGTTATTTTTTTTATACAAGAGATAACAAACAATTTGCAACGTATGAATCTGCAATATTGCCTGTGTAAGATAGACACCTGACTTATATCGTATTTCTCTTCAAAACTTTCTATGTAAAATATTTTCACACTTTGTCCTATTCCTCTAAAACATTTTGTATGCAAGAGAAACACACAATTTGCGTATTTAATCTTAGCTAGGTTGCCTGTACAATATATGGAAAATTTGAATATTATTCGTCCGCAAATTGTCTATACAAGAGGCAGACCTAATTTGCATAGAATGCCTTAACCACGTTGCCTATACAAGAGGCATACACAATTTGCATATTATGCCTAAACCAAGTTGCCTATACAATAAATGAAAATAACTTTCATCTTGCATGTCTACAACGTTGTCTCTATACGAGATAAACACAATTTTTGTATTACGTATCAAGCCAAGTGTCGATACAAGTGATACATACAACTTCCATATGATACATCTTCAGTGTTATCTCTGAAATACGCAGTATTAACCTTATTCTTCTACAACGTTTTCTGTACAGCACATACAAATGTTTATATAAAGATATATACAATTTGTATTGTGTGCCTCAGGAAACGTGTCTATTCAAGAGATACACACAATTTACATTGTCAAGGTGTTTTGTACAAGAGATACATACAATGTGTATCATATTCCGCCACAAAGCTGCCTGTACAAGAGATACACACATTTTGTATTTTAATCCTCAGCACAGTTTTCATTTCATGAAATACTTCCCATAACTCTACAAAGTTAGTATATTTTAGAAAACGAAAAGCCTATAACAATGATCAATTAATTGATTTATCAGTTTTGTTATCATCAGAAAACGAAAAGTCTATAACAATGATCAATTAATTGATTTATCAGTTTTGTTATCATCAGAAAACGAAAAGTCTATAACAATGATCAATTAATTGATTTATCAGTTTTGTTATCATCAGAAAACGAAAAGTCTATAACAATGATCGATTAATTGATTTATCAGTTTTGTTATCATCAGAAAACGAAAAGTCTATAACAATGATCAATTAATTGATTTATCAATTTTGTTATCATCAGAAAACGAAAAGTCTATAACAATGATCAATTAATTGATTTATCAGTTTTGTTATCATCAGAAATCTTACCTTAACTATATAGTATAGACTGACAGTATCCTCTTTCTAAAACACGTTGTTTGTTTGGCACAGCGAATGTAGCATTTCAAAGACATGCGTCTAACGAGGACATGCTCGCTTACCCAAACTACACTGTAACGCTGAGTTGAAAAGAATGTTTCTCCATAAAATAAATGTTAAAATATAGTAAATGTTAAAATATAGATTATCTGACTTGCCCGTATTTATATAGGGCATCTTATATTTCTCTTTGTATATAGTTCATCTGAATTTCTCGAATTTATGTATTTAAAATGCTCCTCCTTACTGACAGTGACCTTGAGAGAGTACGGGAAGGTATAGGAGACAAAGTCAGTCTATGTATCCAGTTTATTGCTGCTTTCTTTGGTGGCTTTGGTATCGGATTCTGGAAGGGCTGGAAGCTCACTCTAGTGATGATGTCACTTACACCTATTCTAGCCATATGTGCAGCATTCTTCTCAAAGGTATGGTATGTTCTCTCTCTCTCTCTCTCTCTCTCTCTCTCTCTCTCTCTAATAGTACACTAGTCCTAACAATAAACATTGGATTTGATTTCTGTATGATCTACTTAAGGAGCATAGGGATTCAGACAAAATATAAGTTGTCAATATGTACTTCACACAAAGTGGATTGTCTGTTATTTCAAAAGGTGACAGAAAGGCAAAATACAGAAAGTACTATCCAATCAAATTCATACCTATGTTAAACGTAAATAAAGTGCCTATATTATGAACGCCTGTTTGAAAAAAATTCCGGTGCCGCACAAAACTGTGTTATGGATCTAGAAGGCTCAGTAATCATATTTCGGCCCTTTCTGATTGAACTGTTGCAGTCTATAAAATGATAGAAAGTTATTTGAATAAGGTAACGTCCAACAATTTATTAAATACATTACCATGCATTTACGAATCCAGTCAAAGTACATATTTCTGATTTCAAAAAGAGGATTAAAGTATATGAATATGCATTTCCAGATGCTCGTTAATTATACAAAGAAGGAACAGGAAACATATGCCCAAGCAGGAAGTGTAGCAGAAGAGGTATTGTCATGTATTAGAACCGTCATGTCCTTCAATGGGCAGAAGATGGAACGGAAGCGGTAATTAAGAGACTGTGTTTCAAATTTGTAACATACTTTTGTCGAATATGGTTTTGAAATGACATATGCTTAATTAGGCCTACGATGCATGTTATTTGACAGGAATACACAATATAATTTATATCAACTTTATTAAGCAGATACAAAGTATTTTATCTTCTGTGTATTGTTATATCAGTGTAATGTTTTAATTTGTATGGTATCAAGCCTTGTACATAAAAACATCACACCACCTCGCCGGCATCTAATAGTCTTTACAATGTATATGTTTTCTATATTTAAGCTGATCGGTTTAAACAGTCCTAGCACTTGCATAATACGACCTGACATCTAAATAGGACAGTGATTAATAATTAGTTTTAATACGAGCGACTTTTTGATTTGATGTTTCTAAGCATAGCATCTCTCTAACCTGAGGAAATTGTCGAACACCTACATATTTTTTTATTTTATTGCCTATACCGTTTACAGTCCCATTCATGCGACAACATAGAACGTATTGGAGAGTGCATAAACTGGCGATTGCAGAATTCCCGCTAATTTCTAAAGAATATCAACTGAATGCCCGCAGTTAGCTTCACATATTGTCAAGACTTGTTATATAGTATTCACTAAGTACCACGTGTATGTGAAAATTTGCCTAGTGTTTAAAAGGAAACAAATTGTCCCCTTAATTCTCACTTCCTTATTAAACCTTTATTTGTTACTCAAAACAAAAACGTGTTTTGTTCCCAAATGAAACTAATATTATCATTTCAAACGTCGCAGAGATTTTGGTGCGGCCCTTTATCTCTAGTTTGAATTGTCATAGTTTCGAATAAGAAACTAGTTATATGACCTTTTGACCCATCGCGAACCTCTTGACTAGCAGTAAAGAGAGTGTGTGGCCGATAGAAGTGTTTAAAGTTTTGAGATCCAGTTAAACAAATTAATAATGCGCTATTTCCATGAAAACTAATAAAGCGTGCAAACGGTTTGTTATATTGTTTTTCTTTCATAAATCAGACTTCTGTTTTCTTTATTGTGCACTATTCAGGTTATGATTGTAATAAGCGCTGACCATAGCCGGAGATGTAATTCATGCAGCTGTTGTTTAATTGACTACATTTTATTTCTCTTTATTTTTCCTCTTCTTCTTTTTCAAATTTAAACATTTTAATATGGACTGATGTTAATAAATGTTCGACATATTAAGTGTACTTGAGTTAGCAATGTTTCATTCTGAGAGGTTTGTTAAATGTCTATAGTGAAGCCTAACGCCAGATCTGACAGTCATTTGTGTGATCACCGTAATGTAACTTTGCATATAAGAGCAATGCATTGTATAGCTCTACGAATTATTACTGTAGGAAAATCATTCTCAGTTTTGCTGATAAGTGAATTGACGAAAACTAATGATATGCCTTCCAGAATTTGTTTTAAAGCTCTGCTTTAGAAACGCTTTTACACGATATAAAATGATGGTCAGATTGTGCTACCTTTGTTGCAGGTACGAAACCGCATTGGAAGAAAGTAAAAAACTGGGAATAAAGAAGTCCTTGGTGACAGGTTTAGGAACGGGTTTCACGTTCTTCGTTATGTTCGCAACATATGCACTAGCATTCTGGTAAGCTACAGTAACATATAAACGTCTTCACCCATCTGGAATAAATATGTATGTAAAAATATGCCCAAGACGCGTTTTCCTCAAACTCGATATCTTAGTAAAAAATTGTATTAATAAAGTATTATTGAGATGAAACCTTATCTTAGACAATAAAATAAACAATAGCTATCATTTTGTAAATATGCTGAAATAGAAAGTAGATTTATTAACTTAACGATGAAGCTGATTCAGCAAGTTGGCTTGCAATAGAGTAGTTTTGCTCTTCTTGACGTTGCTTTGTTCTTGCGGTAATTCCTATATCCAAACAAAAAACGGTAAAACTAACAGAGTTTCTATAAATTGGTAAGGAAAATGGTGATTGCGTACTAAATCTAATATGTATAGTCCCATTTACTATCAGGGGACGGCAATCGACTCTAAATGCTCACATTTATCAGAAGACAGTTATCTGCCGATGCATTTCCATCAGACGCCAACATTTGTGCGACTGACAATTAACATTAAATAACTGCCAGTCCATTTCTCAGTTGGAACATATACTTTTCACGTGTTAATTATTACACTTTATTGCTTAAAAACTAAGCTAGTTTTAAATCAGTGTGCAGTTGGTCACAAAACAAAATACAATGTTCTATTGTGTCTTTGTCGAGAACAGCAGGCAGTAATAGAGATGCATTATAAATGTTTGTATCTCAATGAGGACAAATCCTAAGGCAAAGACGATTTGTGAAGCAAATATCAAATAATAAAATAAATTGATTTTACGTTTGCAATCACCATCCGGTTATTAATTTTAGATTCTCAAAGCAAAGACTTTGTCACTGAAATATTTTCATTTGGTGGTGTTTTGATGACATTTGGATTATTTCTGTGACAGACAGTGAAAATGTTCTGATCATCTTTGTTTCACTTAATGAATTATTTATGATGAATGCAGGTTTGGTAATACCCAGGTAAAGGATTGGTACAATTCGGGACAAGAAGATGGTATGTCTCCAGGCTCTGTTCTGACGGTAAGTTTACATGCTGTCATATATTTAAGGTAAAACAATTCAAACTACTCGAATTAAAGCTTTATTTCTGAAATTTACGTAGAGGAATTTACATCAAATAGAGATAACGATTTAATGCATATTTGATTCTATATGGAAAGTCAAAGACGTTTGCACATTTGTATTCTTGGATAATATGATTTCATAGGATCCTGCCATGCATACATAGTATGACATAGTTCGTTTATATATAATCAAGTGTACATAATTTTTGCCACAATTAATTCAACCTTCACGTGAAATTTTGTTTGAATGGTAGAATTCATATTTCTCTTATTTTAGATGAAATTGTTGATGGTTAATAAAGACGATTAAATTAGAATGTGTTTCGACTTCTTCCGGATACATCAAATAAAACGAAATTAAAAGAGTATTGACAGAGTCACAAGACGTGTTTTAATCGTTGCCATACATTATTTGACCACAGGTATTCTTTTGCGTTATCATTGGCTCTTTCTCCATCGGGAATGCTTCTCCACATCTTAACAGTATTGCAACGGCAAAGGGAGCAGCTGCTGTGTTGTTTGATATCATTGATAATGTAACCTCTCTCTCTCTCTCTCTCTCTCTCTCTCTCTCTCTCTCTCTCTCTGTAAATCGTAATTAATTTGAAACGTTTGTGCTACATGTCCTGATAGGAAATACCCTCAAATTATATCACATATACGTACGAGTCTACAATAATCAGTTCAAGATTGTAATATTTAACGAAGTGAATATTCGAAATGGAAATTCGCGCAATTTTTCAGATTAATTCCCGTCTAAAGGTACTGTACTACTTGTGCAAAAAGAGTTATCTCATAATTATTTTAACTCTTCTCTCAAGGAGTCTTTTAAAGGGCGCATGCAACGATATGCATTTTCGAGTATCGGATATGAACGACTCTGGCAAAGACGAATATTGTTGTTTTTTTTTCATTTGCATGCTTATTTCATTAAAATACAATGAAGAAGGAAATGCAAAGTTGCTGTTGTTATTTGGAACGTTTATCACAGTGATATTTGATTGTTTCAAATGTTATTCTCCAATACTGTATGTGTTACTGCAATGTGTGTTTAAAATACATTTAGAAACCAATGATTGACCCCAGCTCAACAGAGGGACAGAGACTTAACACAGTTCAAGGGCAGATAGAATTTCATGGAATTAACTTTGCCTATCCTACGAGATCTGATGTTAAGGTATTATATTTTAGTATACCATGAAGAAGAATCAACTAAAAAAACTGCCTTATCAGTTAACTTAAACTTCAAGAACTGTTGATGAAAGTTCGGTTACTATACTGTGTAACTATATTAGTCATTGAAAATGGGTAAGAATTTAACTCTATCAATCATAATCTAATTTATTCATATAACGTGAACATTTGTTTCAAGTACTGTGTATGCGATTGTCATTAAGCTTTTGAGATATTCATGGATATATAATGCTGTCATAGTTTAATTCTGTTTACTATAAGTGGTAGTTTTGTTTCCTCAGGTATCCTTCCAAATATGAGAGAAATAAGACAGTAACAAAATTTAGCTTTTGTAAGTGCTTTGTAGATTCTCACATTTTTAACTTTATTAAATCATTGAATTACTATGGTACATAAACAGGGAGAAAAACAATGTTGACTTTTTGTTAAAGATTGAAAGATTCTAATTATTGTCTTATCATAGGTACTGGAGAATTTTTCACTCCGTGTTAACCCAGGAGAAACAGTGGCGCTTGTAGGACACAGCGGATGCGGTAAATCTACAGTTGTCAATTTATTACAGAGATTTTATGATCCTCAAGACGGCAAGGTAACAGTTATTATTCGTCTTAATTCGTATCAGTTATTATTCGTCTTAATTCGTATCAGTTATTATTCGTTGTTGTAGTTGTTGTAGGCTTTAGCGCCATTTTTTCAGCACACGATAGGCTATACATGGCAGCCAGTATTATTGGTGGAGGAAGAACCCGGGAAAACCCCCGGAAAGAACCACCGACCCACGAGAAGTTACTAGCAAACTTTCTCACATAACTACATTAACATAATCTTAGACTCGAACCCACGCAGACAGAGGTGAGACGGCAGTGATCCGTAACGGCAAGCGCTCTAGACCACTCGGCCACTCGGGGCCCCTTATTATTATTATTCGTCTTAATTCCTATCAGTTATTATTCGTCTTAATTCGTATCGGTTTTGATATTCCTTATGTTTGAGGTTAATACAAATATATATAATGTCAATATTTCAGAACGTTTTTATGTGTTTGTCCAATAACTTCGATACTTATTTCCTTTCGTTAAAAGCCGATATCATCAACCAACTCATTGGCGTACATTCGTAACCATTGTAACTCATCTGTCTCATCTAAGATAAATATATGAACATTGTATACAAAAGCACTAAAGACAGTAATCATCACACATTTTTAAACTGCTATTTTATATCATTTACTGTGCTGTGTAGAGCAAGATATTGCTTACTATAGATATTCATGCCATACTTACCAATTAGTTGAATAGAATAGTAGCTATTGTACCATAACTACATCGTGACTTTCATGGTCTTTTATGTCTTCCTTGAAGTTGCATAGTGGGTGACAGGGATAGGTATCTTAGTTTCTTCTAAATGTTATTAAAAAAATTTAATAACTATTCGGGATCAAATCAAAATTAAGCGAACACTGTATTTGTAAGAATTGTCCTTCTACATCTCATTTACATGTCTAATATATTCAGTCTTGAGTATCGCAATAACAGTTAACTTGTGATGTTGTTGTGATTATATGATTGAGCCATTTTGTGAGTGGCCGTTTCGTAGAGTAATCTTCTTGCATCCAACAAAGGCACAATTGTTAGATCTGGCCAATACTACATATGTACATCGATTCATGCATGCATGCATGCATGTTATCTTCGGACTTCTAACACAGTTTTGAATAAATAGAACTGTAACATAATATCGGATTAGATAAGCATATTGCGATCATCGCTTTATAACGTGACCATGTGGATTTAAATGAAAGGATGGCGATCGTTCGTTGAAACAATTACGGTCGTTGATTGTTCTCATATTTGCTACTGACCCTCACATTTATATCATGTGAAGAATTGTTAGAAATGCAACTGTTCATGCGGAGTTGTCTAATGCCTAGGTATATCTCTACCAACGTTTATATAGCTATCATTGGATTTTCGTGTGTTATAGTCTATTGTATCAGCGTATGCGTGGCCCAATGTTCCCCAAGTACGGTGTAGGGAATGCCAAAATATAATTACGTAAATTATATCAGAAGTCTCAGGGACAACAAGAGTTAAGAATCGTACAATTTTTAGACCAATGAACATTCTTAGCCTCAAGCTTTGGAAGCTTATTTTAAATTGTTAGTAACTTACTTTCATATCTTGACATCACATGAATAACATTGATAATGTCGATATGGACTCTAGCCATGTTTTAAATTCATGGAGCACATGTTTAATGCATTAGAAATATAAGATGCTTCAACTGACTGATGCTCCATTTGTCAGATCTGTCTTGACGAGGTGGATGTAAAGGACCTGAATGTGAGATGGCTGAGACAAAATATTGGAGTTGTGTCCCAGGAACCTGTCCTGTTTGGCTTCACCATCAGAGAAAATATTCTATTGGGAAATCCCACTGCTACTGAAGACCAGATGATCAATGCAGCTAAAGCAGCCAATGCGCATGACTTCATTTCTCAACTTCCTGAGGTTCGTTCTGTTTTACGGCAACTCCACCATAATGTATGTATGTATGTGTGTGTGTGTGTGTGTGTGTGTGTGTGTGTGTGTGTGTGTGTGTGTGTGTGTTTCACTTACACTGATTTCAGAACCGGGTTTTATTAAATGCAGCAAAGACTAAAGGAATTATGATAACTCTCTGTTGAGCAAGAAAACGCTTTGACACTATAGACGGTCATAGCTACCGTACATACGCTGACATACGTAACTTTAGTCAACAGTCTGTACCATTTATCTAAAATATGTCAAATCAAAATATTTTGTATCCACTACTACAAGAGACGTATCTTACATTTTGTTGGAGAAATGTACATCTGTTCATATATATATATATATATATATATATATATATATATATATATATATATAGTGCATATGTCATATAAGTTTGCTGGCTAGATACGGATGAGTTGGAGGCGAAAATAGAAACAATATTTTTGCAAATATATTGTACATTTGGTTTCTCATTCAGCAGAGGAGTAGCGGAATGCATCTCAATAGGACACGAATGTTTCGTCATACTCTTTTTTTTTATTCATCTCAAACCGTTGTTTTGTGTAGGGTTACGATACGCTGGTGGGTGAGCGTGGTGCCCAGCTTTCTGGGGGCCAGAGACAGAGAGTGGCCATCGCACGCGCCATAATCCGTGATCCAAAGATTTTACTGCTGGATGAGGCGACATCAGCACTGGACACAAAGAGCGAGGGAATTGTCCAGGCCGCCCTAGACAAGGCAATACACAATATAGCCACTACTCACTTCTATATTGATTTTGATATCCGCGTAATTCACATGTTACACATTTTGTTCAGAAATACTTCCTGTCAAAAACAAAAGATTGCTGTAAAATAACCAACAATATTCCTGCTTATCTCCCTAAAACTATTATATATTCCTTGAACATACTGTATATGAAAGTTAAAACTATATTATTCAAACTAAAATATGAAAGCGTCGTTAAACGTTTCTCCAATTATACAAATGTACACAAGCGTAAAACGAACTTAACAGAAACAAGCTGACAAAACGTTTTTTTTTTTAAACTCGTACCGATAAGTATTAATTGGAATTTATTACATATCGCAAAACATATTCCTTTCTTTAATTCTAAAATAAATTATATCTGACTCTAAATGACGTGAACCAATTGTAGGCGAGAGAAGGCAGAACAACCATTGTGATAGCACACCGCCTGTCCACGATACAGAATGCCAATATGATCCACGTTTTAGACATGGGTCAGGTCGTTGAAAGTGGCACTCACTCAGAATTAATGGATAGACAAGGTGCTTACTTTCAACTTGTTACAGCGCAGCAGCTTGTGGAGGAGGAGGAGGGATTTGAAATGGACGAAGACGTTGAGAAAGAAGGTATTAGGCATTAAATTTGTCCATAATGAAATGTATGTTTGAGAGAAATTATAAGTGCAGTGACATGAAATAATGTTCAACATTGCAGACACTAATGTTATACTTAGTAACTCATGACACACTTCAAGGAACTGAACTTACTCTAATCAGAGTCTGGTGGCAATCAATCATCTTGAGTTTGCTAGCTGTATTTCGAACCTTGATTAATTGTCCATGATAATGTAAGATGTTGACATTTGACTGAAAGAATGTATAAGACACCTAATAACAATGCTTATTTGATTACATACAATAGCATGGTGTGTGTGTGTATGTGTGTGTAGATGGGTGTGGGTGTGTGTTAGTATAAACTTACCAAACCAAAAACACAGAAAAGTAAAGGAATACCATTAGTTGTTAAAGAAACTTGTTGTTCTGAGACAGTTCTTGTAGACACATACATTCTATTTTGTTGTAATGAAGACGTTATTCAGAAGAAAAAAACGATGGCTAACACAATTTTATACTGTCATAATGCCATGATGTATGCAAATAGTGTGCATCTAGCAAACACGCGAGAGTGATGCACCCTCAGCGATATTTTATCGTTGAGAATAATAGGATATTTTCATTCACGCAATGCTGAGGAAAATTAGAAAAACAAACCTTCGGATGTTCGAAATTATATCTTATGAAATAGTTTGCGATGTGTCTTCCTCAGCCACCGCAAAACCAAAACGTAGACGTGTGAGTTCAACTTCCAGTGGTACTATACAACGCCAACAGTCAAACATATCCCGACAGCATTCCATGGGGGCTACTAAAGGGATAGCAAAGGTAGGGGCAGTTGTATTACAATGAAGTAATTAGAGTTTTACAAGATATGTTTCTCCTTTCGGTCACATATGATGAGTAATAGTACGTACGTTTAAAGAAAGACGTTCTGTAATTTATACTGCCAAATGCTTAGTCTGTTAAGCCTCCGGGACAACTTGTGCCTACTTACTAGGGTCCGTTAGTACGATAAAAAGTTGTTGGAGCTCCCATGGCCTAATGCTTCTGGAGATCCAGGTCTATATTTGTTGTTATATATATATATATATATATATATATACGTAGTGGCATCCATCAAGTCGATAAGGACCATTTTAGTCATACAGTGTTTTAGCCGGAACAAATGGTTTGTGGGTGCGTGAGGACATGGGATGGTACCAACTATGATCGTGGGGTTACTGGTTCTGGATTTGCTGGCCTGCTATCATTGTTCTGCCGTGGGTGTTTTGTTGGCCTCGCAAACTGCAACATAATTAGAGCTCGTCATAATATAATTTTTGGATGCCATCGGTGTGACATGCGAGCTACATGGCCTGCTTATTGTAATTGTGATTGCATCAAGATAGTGTAGATACTGGGAAGGCTTGCTGAGGCAAGGACCGGGATCCGGTCTTGCCATTTGATGTTTAGGAGTCTTCTGGGGCACCTAGTTTGGACGTGGTTTAACTTATTCACATGGTGCTTGTACACTGTCTAGATTCGCAGGCGTACAATAACACAGGGAGTAATATCACTCTGTACACATTCAAATTGCAGACTAAGTCTTTTATTCTGGTCGATACCCAATAACTTGGCGTCTAGTATGCCGAAGGCATCGCTGGCCTTTTGAATACTGACATTAACTTCGTTCTCGATTACCACATTCTGGTACCAAGTGCTGCTATAATAGGTACACCTGTTTACTGCGCACAGTTTGTAGCCTGAAGCTTGGAATTCCGTATTCCTGGGGCTGTCAGATACAGTATCACTCTTCTTTTAGTTGATCATAAGGTTAAATGTGTGAAGGTATTATAGAATTGGATTATTCTTGAGACTATATATATATATATATATATATATATATATATATATATATATATATATATAACCTGAGTCTTACAAACAGGTAAATTAAACATCCTTTCCTAATCATTGTGTAGATGAGATTTTCAGTACACTGTACGATCATTACAGTTGATTTGTTGAGGGGTTTGCAAGTGTCATACCCTTGTGTACACACTGCTCCAATATTTAATGATTAGAATGGCAAATAAAATTGTCATTTTATATCTAGAAATATATGTGTGTGTTGATTTGTTTTGGATCTATAAGCAAAGAGTTGGATCGAATATAATTTACAACGTGTAATTTTGACTCAAACCTATCATGGAAGTTGCATAAAGAATGTTTACGTTTATATACTCTTGGTACAGTATAAAACTAAATTGCAAATAATTTTAAAGCAATACTTTTTATATCTAGCTTGATACTTTAGAATTGAAAATTACTGTAATTTTAAGAGTAGCAAAAAAATGCATCCATTGACATTATCATTGTAGCAATCACAAAATTGAAGACATATATTAGTACTGATAGGTAAAGGTGACAATTCTGATTTCTAATCCGAGGGTCATTATATTTGATCTTATTGGACAATCGACAACTAGGATGCATATCAAAAGTCAGGTGTGATATCTTGCATCTACGTATAGTTACAATCCTATTGGTATGCCATCCGTGATATACCTTTGCAATTTCCGTTGAACATCTAATCACATGGGATCAATGTTGAATTTGTATTCCTCTAGGAAAATGATGCGGACGAAGAGGAAGTGGCAGAGAAACCCGGATTTTGTCGCATTGTTAGGGAGAACAGGACTGAATGGCCATTCATTTTTATGGGTTGTTTTGCAGCGGCTATCAACGGTGCGACCATGCCAGTATTTGCAATTTTCTTCAGTGAAATGATCAAGGTATAATTTAACATTGAGTCCGTATTCAGGGTATGCATATTAACTGAAATAAGTGTTCGTCCTCAGAAACGAGACACAAAGCACTAAACGAATTATGCAAACGGTTAATACACACTGAAGGCTTTTGATCAATCCATAGGCGGCTTACACATGTGATCAAGACATGCACTGTAATTATGCCAGATTGTTTAGTTGCAGAGCAATCATTCATAAAGGTTAGATCAGATGATTCTAAGATCCAACGCATACGGTCATTTTGCCAAATCTTGTCATAAGGCAATGTAACGTACATGACCTGATTATGGGATTTCACCACCCTTTGTTGATTCTTATTTTTCGTTTTCAATCTGTGTCCTTATCACACTATATTAACTGTCTTGTCAATATGAAATCATATCTTTCAGGTTTTTATTGAGTTGGGGAACAATGGTCTATTCTGGAGTATGATGTTTTTGGTTCTAGGCAGCGTCAACTTCTTCACCAATTCTATTCAGGTAAGAAACGGAAATAATTTTTTGTCCCATTAAACAGACTAGATTAAAAAGATTCATCATTGTGCAAGTAATTAAATTTGATGTCATACTTCATGATTTCGAATCCTGTGACAATTAAAATATCTGCCTCGGGCATTTGAAATAAAAACATTATAGTAATACTATTTAATTCGTTTGATATCATGTAGGCAGGTCTTTAATGATGCATATCAGTAATCATGTGAACCTTCAATACATGTTACAATGACTGGAAGTACCCTGGAAGCAAGGGAAAATCGTGACATCGTGATCGTAAGATCTTGTAAACCTTTGTAGCTGATTAATTTTCTGAGTGACATCGAAGTGCCACAATTGGACTGGAATCAAACAGAGATGTAAACACATACTCACTTGTTAACTATGAATGTAGCAGTGGAATACACGCCGGCGTCAAGAGATGTTCCTTTACTGTAGCTATTTTGATACCTTTGAGCATCTCTGCTCTATTATTTAAAAAGAAATACATATATATATATATATATATATATATATATATATATATATATATATATATATATATATATATATATAACAATCCTTGGCAAGGTATGCTAAAATTGATAGTAGAAAGTTTGACATTTTTAAAAAGTATACAATTAGAATCTTAATATCTTAGGTTGCCCATTACATTTTTTAAAGTACAATCCGAATGCATTACATATAAAAAGAGTATGGTGGTGTTGCATACAACTTAAAATGATATTATATTGCTAAAAAAAATAACTTTTTTATCAAAATTTCTACTTTCCAGTTTGAAATTGCGTTGTTGACATACTAATTATTCATGATTAACTTTAACACAAATACTTATGAGGGTGGGAGGAAAATGAAAAGTTTTATTCAAATTGAATTAAAATAGATAACTTTTTTTCCAAAGACAATTTGAAAACATGTCTTTTTCGACAAAATACCGGTAAAGCTATATTTAGCTCTCCCGTAAATAGTCACAGCGGAATTTTACTTAAGTGCACAACAACACATAATGTGATGCTCCTTTAGTTTTGATTGCTAACTTATGATAAATATAACACTAGTATCTTCGTTTACATATTCAACGTGAATTATTAGATAACATGCAACTCCTTTGTGCGTACACTCGCTGCAACAGGATATGCGGATCCCCAGGTTTCTACTGTCTTTGCTTCATTATATGCTGATCATTAGTATGTTCTATCATTGCTGCAGGGTGCGCGGATCTCGAGCATCATTAGTATGTTCTATCATTGCTGCAGGGTGCGCGGATCTCTATCATCACAAGTATGTTCTATAATTGCTTTGCGGATCTCTAGCACACAATGCCTATGCTTCAGGCTGTGCATATATGAAGTTTGCAGTCGCTGATTCAGAGTGCGCGGATCCAGTGTATGTACTGTCCTTGCTTCATTGTGCGCGGATTGATAGTATACACTGTCTCTGAATTAATGTGCGCTGATACCCAATATGTACTGTATCTGTTTCAGGGCCGATCTCTTATATGCAATCTCTCTGTTTCAAGGCATGTGGATTCCTAGAATACACATTTTCTGCTCTAGGTTTTGTGGATCACTTTTATGCATTGTCTTTGCTTCAGGTTCCGCGGATCCCTGGTATGAGCTGATCTTTGATTCAAGGTATGCGGATCCTTAGTATGCGCTGCCGCTGCTTTGAGGTGTAAGGATGCTATCATTTGATACATTCGGAAGCAAATATCAAGACACTATAATCGACGTTTGATCACTAGCTGAATATATATAATCCGAATTCAATGACGTAGCCTACATAGTTCTCCTGTCACACCATACATCTATTGACCAATGTAGCGATATAATGGGTCAGGCGATCCTATTTGTCTAGTTTACTTTAACCTCGTCTTACAGATCTACTGTTTCGGGCAATCCGGGGAGCGTTTGACAATGAGACTTCGTCTCCAGACATTTACCGCTCTAGTACGACAAGATGTGGCGTATTTTGACGACAAAAAACACTCTACTGGAGCTCTAACTACACGCCTGGCAACAGATGCATCGTTGGTGAAAAATGTATGTAGATAACATTTGAATGAAAGCTAATATTAGCATTGTTTAAACAAGTACATAAATGTATGTAGATAACATTTGAATGAAAGCTAATATTAGCATTGTTTAAACAAGTACATAAATGTATGTAGATAACATTTGAATGAAAGCTAATATTAGCATTGTTTAAACAAGTACATAAATGTATGTAGATAACATTTGAATGAAAGCTAATATTAGCATTGTTTAAGCTAGTACATAAATGTATGTAGATAACATTTGAATGAAAGCTAATATTAGCATTGTTTAAGCTAGTACATAAATGTATGTAGATAACATTTGAATGAAAGCTAATATTAGCATTGTTTAAACAAGTACATAAATGTATGTAGATAACATTTGAATGAAAGCTAATATTAGCATTGTTTAAACAATTACATAAATGTGTGTAGATAACATTTGAATGAAAGCTAATATTAGCATTGTTTAAACAAGTACATAAATGTATGTAGATAACATTTGAATGAAAGCTAATATTAGCATTGTTTAAACAAGTACATAAATGTATGTAGATAACATTTGAATGAAAGCTAATATTAGCATTGTTTAAACAAGTACATAAATGGACATGTACTAGATCAGATTTAACGGTAAACGTTGTAATATATATTGACATTTCAGAGTTTTATAACGATGTAAAGTTTACTAGCAAATTATGACAGGACAAATTGTCGCAATTATGCAAAAATATGCTGCTTTTATTATTTTTATCATATATTATTATTATTATTATTATTATTATTATTATTATTATTTCAGGCCACTGGTATTAGAATAGGAACAACAATTCAGATTATGTTTGGCCTAGTTGCCGCTCTCATCATCTCGTTTTACTTCGGATGGAAACTGGCGTTTGTTGTCCTGGGAGCTGTTCCAATTCTAGCGGTTTCAAGTGCGAACAATGATATATATATAATTTTTAATGGAAAATCAGAATTTACAATTTCTTTTAAGTTCAGCCATTTTTAATTTATATTGATTAATTCCTAAGTTTGGGAAATGCTAAGGTCTCTGTCATTTGACATAATAATGCTGTTAACAGTATATCATCTTCATATTGAATTGTTCTAGTGTCTTAATTGAATACACTAATACATTATCGGTTTTAATCGACAAATTTGAATATACTAATACAATTTAGGTTTGAATCGACACATTTGAATATACGAATACAATATGGGTTTGTATCGACACATTGGAATATATGAATACAATATGGGATAGAATCGACACATTGGAATATACTGGTACAATACATGTTTGAATCGAAAATTTAAATACACTAAAACAATATAGAGATTTGAATCGAGAAATTTGAATATACTAATAAAAGATGTGTTTGAATCGACATATGTGAATATGCGAATACAAGATGGGTTTGAATCGACATATGTGAATATACGAATACAATATGGGTTTGAATCGACATATGTGAATATACGAATACGATATGGGATTGAATCGACATATGTGAATATACGAATACGATATGGGTTTGAATCGATACATTTGAATATAAGAAATAATATGGGATTGAATCGACATACTTATGACCCGCTAAAGACTTGTTTCTCTGTCGTTAAAATAGTTTCCACATCTTCAGTGCAAACCAGTTTTAATGTAACGTCTTCTCCGTTTATTTGCCTGCAACTTATTTTCGGATTTTTTTTTCTACAGGCACTATCCAAATGAAGGCCTTAATGGGAAAACAGAAACAAAATACGGAAGAGTTAGAAAAAGCTGGAAAGGCAAGGAAATATTTTGTATTTCAAAAATATGTTTTCCAACAATGAAAGATATTAAAGTCGTATTGTTATTAACAATAAGGATTTATTAGGGAATAATCCTTTGTCATGGTATCGAGCAAGTAATATATATATATATATATATATATATATATATATATATAGAGAGAGAGAGAGAGAGAGAGAGAGAGAGAGAGAGAGAGAGATTGCTCTATTCATTTGCTTGATATTATACACCATTCGATAGATTCCGATCACATTTGTTATAATAGATCGTTGTGATGCAACTCAGCCACTTGCGGACTTATCCGTGGAGTCAAGGTCACAGTTATATAAAATTAGCCTCACGTCCTGAATGACACTTTTATATTTATTATAGTTATTTGAACCCACCATGTCCACCCCACCCCATGCATCATGTTTATACTTTGACTGAGTCTTGATGATTAAACGGAAATTACCTCTCTGAGACATTCACTTGTCTTTTTGAGTATGGAGTTAAGGGCACATTCAAAGAAGATTTGTTTTTAATTGTTTGTTAAAGTTATTTATTTGAATATATATCCTACACACTTTGATGGCTTCGTTTAATTTAAACTTCATCGTCAGGAAGCCAAGTCAGCTCATTCATGTTCACATTTCTATATTATGGAGATGACTAAAGTCAATGAAAATTATCAAAAGCTTCTGGTCAAAGTTTTTCATTTGATTATTTCTATGCGCCGTTATGCGATCTGTTCATACATGTATGTGGGGTGCCTCATTGTGAAAAAATGAAACACCTTTCTACGTCACGTGTCGACTTCAGTGTAATACGCATTGCATCATTATCTTGCCACAATCTCGACATGTAGTCCCTTGCCTTCTTGTTTTTATCAATTATCATCTTTCATCATGATATATAGCTGCGATTTTTATTCCAGTGCAAGGCAAGATTTTATTTTATGACAAATCTTGTTTCTAATTTACCCTAAATATCGTTCCAATGACATAATGGTTGTTACAGTAGTGCATTGCTGCACGTGTATCATGAGACGTTTGTTACTGTTGAAGGAATATTCAGTCTTTCATCGAAGCCAAGAGTACAACCCATTGTAATTTTTTTTTTGCTATATCGTTTGCTAGGCTAAATTAGCTTTAGCTGTATAGAATAAAATACAATCACAGGGGTGAATTCGATATGATAAATCATCTCATATTCGCCGTAGTTGGTAATTTGACTTAGAAAAGATGTGTACCTCATCCCAAGAGCTTCTGAGTACCTCCACCAACGCTTCCTCAGATTATAACTAAATTGTTGTTGCAGTTACGTGTTTTGTTGCTTCTCCACTTGATCAAATTACATCCAGTTACGTCCGAGTCAGTTGAATTTACAAGTTGTATCTTTCAGATTGCTAGCGAATCCATAGAAAATATCAGAACTGTACAGTCTCTGACGAGAGAAGCATACTTTAACGAACAGTACTACAAGTATTTGATCAAGCCATTTAGGTAGGTTTGTCAATTTATGATCGATTATGTGTGTGCAGTCAACTAAATCAAGTTTTATACAATGATTTTTTTTATACCTTGTCAAGGTTATTAAACAGTGAGATGTGTTTGGTTGAATAAGTTTGAATGTCATATATTAATATCAACCTATCCAATTGCCTCAGTCTTAACACAATACGTACTTGTGAAAACCTCTTTGTATAAAAACTGTGTTGATAAGTAGAACAAATAAGAGCTTATCGCAAACAGTACGTTATTAATAACATACCATTTTTTTAATCTGCCTTTCGCGTCATGCAATCAGAATTTATTTTCTATTGTAAATTTGCGTTGAATATATATTGACTTGATAATGCAAGCAACCGATATGATTAAATAAAATTGTAAACGGAGACGAAATTTCATGTTCGAAATGACAAATAAATCTGATTGTAAAACATTTATCTCAAAAAAATAAATTACTAAATAAACTGCTTTAGAAAAAAGAGCTTTTACAATGGAATGCAATCCTGGATATGGAAGTCATAATAAACAAGACATCAGAATATTGTTTCTTCTTCGAATACATTACCCACTCTTGCTACCTTATGCGAATTACCACTACCTCGCACATCCAGTACTCCCAGACACTACTTTTAGCTCAAGGCAGCTCAAAGATATCTGCGACCGATTGGTGGTCGGGCAGAATGATCGTCCCTTACATGTAACTCTTGACGGCAAATCATAAGGATATCACCTTATTACGTCCGCTCGTGCATAGAAGCACGCTCTTGTCACGAGAGACCTTGCAAAAACCAGAAGCTACAAGGAAGATATGCCACTACAAGCTGGATTAGTTTTGTCACTTTAATGGAATGTATTCTCCATCTATATTAGCTTTTTCTCTCTTTCTGTCACGACACAGTTCTGTCTTTACAAAATAACACTCTTAGTCACACATTGAGGTACTTGGACATGGAGCCAAAGCGACTTCATTCCGTTCGGGTTATTCTCATTGTATATGTGCAAGTGTCTAGTGCTCATTATACACCTATCTATGTGTAATTCCTTTACTAGCGGGTAGCTATTGGCGAGTTTGTTTTCCAAGTTTTCATAGCATACGGGTACCATCTTAGTATTGCTTCACAATGGATTTGACGCATCTACTATGTACGTCTCGATAACGGTGCCTTAATTCCCGTTTTATGCGAAGGTTGTGCGTAGCGTAGACACTCGGTTACATTTCTGTATTTCTGCCACTGTAGTCTGCCAGGAACAGAAAATGCGCTTTACACATGGTTCATCCGTCACCTATATGCTCTTGCATGTTTGTATAGGCGACCATTGAGTCATGTTTATCTGCATACATTTATATCTTATTGATTGAACACTTTGTCTAACACATGTGTAGCCTATATGACTTCATTAGTTTTAGACTACACTATTTCCATGAATACATGTCTTTATGCCATGAAGGACCCCTTATACATGTATAATTACATTTTTGTGTATATACCATGGTATTTTTTGGGCCTTGAAACACCATTCCTCAGTTATTCTGCCTCTATAGGCTTGTTTATGACGTCCCTACCGGCAAGCATGGTCGGTCAAATCGTCTGCCATCTATTTTCCATTTTCCACCTTTTTGTGTAGCACTGCGCCCATTCAGTATGCAGCATAACAATGCAGGTACACATATATGTAATGAGTAGATATTGTAATTATAGTTTACTTGGATGCTTCTTTACCATATTAGATTTATCAATTTAACGAATTAGACATGCACGGACATTGTGTTCTGAAACATGTGCCGGGCTACAGCTTTATCCGTTTTGCTGGTTTGACTTACATATTATAACTATGGGAAAGCGGAAACAACATACAGCTCAGACCAAGTGCGTCAATAGTCTGCATGCTGATATCTTCTGCAGTGGGAACCTTTACTGAAACAAGGAATCAAGGGAAATAATTCAACTTACTCTTTAACTACCTAGCGCCGGACACTGACACGTTCGCAAACAGCGCCAGCAACCAAGGCACCACCACAGGATGAATCATTTTTGGAACACTCCTTGCATTGTCTACTCGGGGTTCAACTTGATTCATCCAGCATAATGAGACAGAGCTAACCAACAACCACGTTTCCTCTCCACACTATCTTATGATCATGATTGTTCTACAAGTAGCGTTACCGATTCTCTCCTAAACGAGGGCACTGGATATTTATGCCTTCCTAATCTCCATTGCGGGCGATATTTCCTTCCCCGGAACTATTTCCTCTTCTAATTCAACCAACAACATGCACCATTGCTCCCACATCTGTTTCTCTTAGGAAAAAAGGACGGTTCTAACTTTAGTTACGTTTGCAGTCTTTGCAATTACAGACATTCTGGTCCTCATTCATCACCAGTTCGTCGGCGGTTCTAACATATGAACTCCCATCGGCTAATCATTCGAACATACAAAACTGACAGTGTTCTAGCCGGGTTGAGGATGACATATCCACACGTCATACGCATGGATCAGATTGCCTTTGTTTACAATTCGGATTTAGTGTGAGACTTTTCTTCTCTCGTGTTGTGTTTCAACACCTCAGGGCATGAATCAGAGTCATTTTCAAGGTAAGAAAATGGTTCTTCTCCTCTACTACTCTAATAAACGTCCCGATGGATGAGTACGTCAGCAAGCCACCAAGGCGACATGTTACGCTCCCTACACAACCACAGCATCGATACAGAGATATTACGGGGAAATGAACAAGATGACCTAATATTGAATCATGGCACCAGGATGGTTCTATTGTTTGTTCCAGACATTAATTGTCGTTGCAACTTGAAAGTTATTTCTACGTCTTGTCATGGGTTTAAACACCCTGAATTCATTTATTCACTCACTTCGATTCCCACCGGGTTGAAACACCCTGAATCCATTTATTAACTCACCTCGATTCTCACCGCATTGTTGAATGATATCCAAGAGAGATCCTTTGCCATCGGTCTGCCTTTAAATGGCATATACCTCTATTCATAAAGCCATTATGATGTTCTTGCGAGTGGCCCACAACATGATACACCAATTCAAGACACCCCCTTTGAGGTCCTTCGTTAAAGCCGGAGTCTTACCTCAAATGACAAATCGAGTAATGGCACATAACTGGACCATTGCTATGGCGGCAACATCAGGTTACCTGGAAAACAACCTGCAGGAACATCAACAAGCACTAACCAGTTATGATAGCCCTTGTTACCAATCTGGACATTAACAAGGACGAATCCGACTTAGTAGCATCTCAGCGATTTGTTAATCCTGGAATATGCTTCTAAACACAGCCACCATGGCCTGTCTGTCGCATGATGAAGCATTGAAATGACTCACGTTTCCAGGAATTACATGTATATCCGCATGTGATAGCTCAACGACGCAGCGGACATCATAGTCCTAGGTCCCCTTCTACTGATTTGTTACTGTTTATGTCCTTTTCATCCTCTCAGCATCCGCAACCAATGGAAGCACTATCGGCGGAACTGGATGCACCATAACTTGACTCACGGCGGGTATGTATTTACGCGTCCACCCACTCGAAATTAAAGTATGTAACGACACATGTGCACAAGGCAGGGGATACCGCCCAATACTACCTGTTCAGCACACCGGCGGTACATGCTGTCCTCAGGAATGACATCTTTGTACCAAACAATCAGAAAAGTATGGCCGTTGTCAGAGAATTTCACTCAGGCAAAATACTATTTAAAGGGCAGTTGGTTCTTGTTCTGTCTGGTAACTCTACCATGATTACTTATCTCAAACAACACAAAGGAACTGAATAGGCTGATACTTATCTCAAACGAGGTGCAAATCAATCCAACAGTGATGCTTTATATTCAACAGCAAGGAGTACAACATTAAACATGACTTTTGCATCTTTGTGTAGGCTTTTTTAAGTGGGGATATCATCAACAAGATATACGAAATACAGTTTCACCATATTTCTGGACTCCTCAACGTACTCATCAACCCTTCGTCACTGAAGGATTGTCTAGCACAGAAGGAACAGTCTCTCCTTTGCTCGGTTCCCACGCAGATCTGTACCTGATGGGATCGACCATTTGTTAGCCTGTTTGCAACAATAGGGCTTGCCAAACACCGCACTCTTCGTCTAGCCGTGCCTGATCTAACAGTTTGGGCAGTGAACGCCCAATTGATGGGTTGGATCAACCTGAACTGATACACCAGTCCACAACTGGTGGACTCAGATTCCACAGCATAGAGAAAGATAGTGAAGCGGTCCATTCCGATGAGAAAAATCGTGGATAAAAGACCTCATCAATCTTGCTTCACGATAGCTGACACCGTTTGTTATTATGGGTGCGAATATGTCGGACAAACAAGAACTTATCTGATTTACTTGCAGCTCTGAGTTTACAGGGTTTAAACATTATCTCCCCGCCCCAAACTGTGTCGTACCATTCCTACTAGACATGCTTCATCATGGCCTTAGAAACGGCTGACAGATTTAGTGAAATGCATTGTCTGCCAGGCAACTCTAATTACATGTAGATCCTACAAGATGGGTCAGTCGTACTCATGAAGACATTTTCTTACATCACCGAGAAATGTCTCCCTACAAATGTGTGTGTGTGTGTGTGTGTGTGTGTCCCTTGAGCTAACAGTAGTATCTGGGAAGCCTGGAAGTACGCGGTAGTGGTAGTTCCCTTAAGGTATTATGATCGGGTAAGTAATTTCCAAGAAACGGAATTCGCTAAGGAAAATCGGATTTTGCGTGTTTCATCTTCAAATAATAGAGGGAATAGTGTCTAGTATCTACACTAGCATTTTAATTTTAATAGGAAAACGTATTGTTTGATTGTTTTTATTCCAGAGACGCCATGAAACAGTCAAACTTTTACGGATTGGCATTCGGATTCTCCCAAAGCGTAGTGTTTATGCTATACGCGGGTTGCTTCCGATTTGGTGCATACATGGTTAGCTTGAATGAAATGGCCCCGGAAAACGTCTACAAGTAGGTTAATGCAATTTTTTACTTCGAATTCAGTCCAAGGATTCAGATTTATTACTTAAGTCTCACAAATTCTAATATAGTTTCATTCAGTGGTCCAAAATCATCACATAATCTAGTAACAATAAGTATTAAATACGTATTACTGAAAATCGGAATCATACTAGGCTTTCGTGCAATTGAATTGTCATAAGATGAACCTGTATTAATATGTGTAGAAAACTACATAGTCTTCAGACAGGTCCATTACAAAACTCTTATAAAAGGAGGGAGTGAGAATGAGATACATCAGATAGACCGAGGCACAGAGAGAGGAAACCTATATACATGTCAGTGTTGCAAATGTTGTTGATGACAAGCCTCTTAAACGAAAAGAAAGATACTCAGTTCTTTAGTAAAATATTTCGGTATATCAACATTGCAAATGTTGCATAAAGGCTAGTACAAATACGAGAGATGGTGAGAGACATATATGGTATATTAAAAATTGATACCACACATGTTATTGGATACAGGTCATTTAAAGCAATGTAGAGACAGATATATATATATATATATATATATATATATATATATATATATATATATATAACGTGACTAATAGAAATATTCAGATATGACAGTGTTACAAAATGCTAGCAGAAACAACAGTTGTATTTATGCTAACGAGAACCCCTTTGAGTTGACAACGTGACAAAACATAAGAAGTATATCCTATATTTTATACCTTGAATCATAAAATGTGCGTGCAAGTATCGCATGGGGGGGGGGTCTGAACCAGGGCCTTCGGAGATGGACTACCAATTTACGTTTAAGAAACATTTACAACTTTATAATCTTTCTTTTCATAGGGTTTTCTTTGCTATTTCGTTTACTGGAATAGTTATTGGACAGGCATCATCTTTTCTGCCCGACTACTCCAAAGCCCGACAGGCTGCTGGGCTGATATTTAAGACGCTGGATACAATACCCAATATCGACATTTATTCTGCCAGAGGACAGCGTCCTGTAAGTGTTCCTTTACATTTCGTCATTATTTGTGCATTAAGAAACGCTGCTTTTAAGGTGCAAGATAATACAAATGTTCTGCATGAAAATTTTTTTGATGATTTCAAGTTTACCAGCATAAGAGTTAACGTGTATGATAGAGAAGTGATTATCAACTTAGGATTCGAATACATGACAATATATGGCTATCAAAGATAACTGTTTCATGTTGCATTGTAAGCTATTTCTTATGTGAGGAATCTGAATCTGGAAATTTCTACTTGGTGCAAATATGGTTTTCTGTGAAATATTGTTCAAATCTGGAAATTACTACTTGGTGTAAATATGTTTTTTTTGTGAAATATTGTTCAAAATCTGAAAATTACTACTTGGTGTAAATATGGGTTTCTGTGAAATATTGTTCAAAGTCTGGAAATTGCAACATAGAGTAAATATTGTTTTCTGTGAAATATTGTTCAAAATCTGGAAATTGCAACATAGAGTAAAATATGGTTTTCTGTGAAATATTGTTCAAAATCTGGCAATTGCACCATAGAGTAAATATGACTTTAATCGTTTGTGATATCATTCGTATTTTATTGAATATCTTAGCTGAACACTATTTTATTTATGTATCTTAAATTTGCAGTTGTTTAGCTTAATTAAAGAATTCATCAAGTATTATGTACTAAATCACGTTACAAAATGAACCTTGACACTTCTTGATGCAAATATAATGAACATTCTTGGTTCTAGAACAATAGCTCTTCTGTCTTTTCACCCTTCTGCTTAGAACGAGGTTATAGGCCAGGTAGAATACCGCAACGTCCATTTTCACTACCCATCACGACTAGGGGTCGAGGTGTTAAGAGGCCTTAGCTTCCATGTGGAATCCGGACAAACAGTGGCCCTAGTAGGGCCTAGTGGTTGTGGGAAAAGTACAGTCATCTCTCTTCTGCAAAGGTTCTATGATCCAAACGATGGAGAAATCGTATGTATTGCCTTTATTTCTGTTTATTATATCATATATCAATAGAACCATCATTTGTACTCAATTCTTCCAAGAAACATTTCTTACGTGATATTTCTTTCTCTCAATGCGAACAGCAATGATCATGACATTATGGGTGTTGATTCTTAGACACAGTAACTGTTTGATAAATCTTAAGTTTCCAAAATGATTGATTAACTAGCTGCAAGGTATATAATCCACACTGGAAAAGCGTGTTAATTATATGTGATGACAAATAACGTAGATATTGAAATGCTAATCACAGATTGATATTGCTTCACATAAATAATAACTGCTGGTTTTTAGTCCTTGAAGGAAAGAGTGTAAACGTATATTATTATCTACTCTTAAAACACACATTAAAACATTAAATTTCAGCTTGTCGATGGTGTGAACATCCGGGAACTCAACTTAAAGAGTCTTAGGGCCTTCATTAGTGTAGTGAGTCAAGAACCCGTGCTTTTTGACTGCAGTATCTGGGAAAACATCAAGTATGGGGACGATTCTGTTTCAATGGAGGACATCATTGATGCAGCCAAAATTGCCAATATTCATGAATTCATCACTGGACTACCTGAAGTAAGATTTTACAAGTATAATGGAGACATTTAATTGATACTCTTAAAACAAATATTTTGCATCTGACTCTGAGAATATGAAGAATTCTTCCTAGCATATACCTAATATATATGTGCAAAGATAATAAATAAAACTTAAAAAATAAACTGTATGAATGATATAACGAAGTGATTCATCAAATATGATCCGACTATGATTTCGTTTTATCATTTGACGATGTTCATTAAATGTTTGTAAAATCGTTGTGCTTCCTTTGAAGGAACCGTGACATTAATTGGTCAATGTATCTAACTAATCGGGTGTTAGAGTGCTTCGTCCACAACACTATTAGATATATAGGTTCCGCTCATCACCTTAACATTTACATTTAACTGTTTCAGACAAACGCTGATATTTTAAGCAATCTATGGTCAAGGAAACAACATTAGTAGTCTGGATGGTGTTTTAGACAGTATGTTTTTCGGACTATCAATACTAATATTAAAATAAAATGTTCAATTATTGTATAGCAAAGCTGAAAATGCTTCCACATGTGCAAGGTACCCTACGGTCATATAATTCATGGAATACCTATATTCATTTAATCTTAAATGGATATATAATTGACACTTTATATGAGAACCATGCTTAATAATTAAGAAACTATAGTTTCCTCTTAGACTTGCTTTGGCATGACATTATATCTTCGTCTTACTAAATAAAAGCAAATTATTGCTAACTGTTGCATTAAAATAATGTTTCAACAAAACTACCACATCTCCATTCCGACCAAATGCCCCTATCCACTTCAAGTAAACGGCTTGGCTAATATTAATCTAGAGTTATGAATTTTAGAATACATATTATCTGGGTAATCATGCCTATATAAATTTAGGATAGATTGGCAAATGACTCTCATTTTGAGATTGGGGGCATTTTACAGGAACGAGACATGTTTGCTAAACGGTCACCTAGCGAGTTATTCAAAATCCACCGAACTATATTTTACTGGTCACTCCGAGCACAAACTGAGTAAGTCCCTTTAAAATAGTAGAAGAACTTATGGGTTCACTGTTATCAGCATTCGGCATGTGGCCTGGACTAAGGTTATAGCGGGATTATCATTACCGAGAAAGGCAATTAGTATGGAATGTATACGATAGCTTTTACATGAAAATGAGGAAACTCGGTTCAAGTACTCACAATATTTCAAGAAATTGATCATTTCGCGCAAATTGGATCAATATTTTGCTTGCACTATTTGCATTATCTAGGCTTATCATCAACATTCTTCCAATAACACGTCGAACGCATTTGCCTCTAAAGCACTACGACTACTTACGAAAACCTAGCCAATTATATTATTGTTGTTTGTCCATTATTTAGCACCGAATAATGATGTGGTGCTGTCTGTACATATGATTATACAGTTTTCTCATTTCCCACAGGCTTACGACACTGTGGTTGGAGAGAAAGGCACGCAATTGTCTGGCGGACAAAAACAACGCGTGGCTCTGGCAAGGGCACTTGTCCGCAATCCAAAAGTTCTCCTCCTCGATGAGGCCACATCGGCTTTGGATACGCAGAGTGAAAAGGTTTTGTATTCTTCTAATAGATTTTAACTGATATGTAGCCTCATACTTTGACAATTAATTTTCCAAATAATATGCAAATGAATAAAAAGGGTGACGAATCCTTCAACATTTTGTGAAACTCTGGTATGGCGTACGTAGGTTGAGAACATGTCATATTTGCTTCCTCTTCACGAAACCATTTTTCTCGCATATTAGTGATATTTATTCGCGATAGGACGGGATGAAAATATTTGTAAGTACTTAAAAATGATATTTGATTAATGGTAACTGGAACTGTAATATCACCATAACTACTAAATCAGCCATGGAGTGTCATCGTGTTTAATCATGTTTGTGTCATTTATGTTAGAAGTGTACTTTACTGTGATTTTATCTGTATTTAAAACAAATAATGAAGTTATTTTTTTTTAAAATGTCTGGTGTAAGAATCATAGGATAATACTTTACATACGGAAACATTTTTTCGTGAGAGTTTATTCTTTGGAGAATAGTAAAATGGTTTGCATTGATTTGTATAATAATATGAAGGTGTTTTACACTCCTATAAATGTAGTATGAACGATCTTATTATTAAATATAAATTTCTTAAAGAACAATTAACTGCCTGAGACAAAACCGTGTTATTCAATAGCAATTGTGCGGAAGTGCGGTTTTACGGAATTTTATGTAACTATTAGGTCATTCTTTCTCTAAGAAATATATTTAGATGTTTTTTTTTTTTTTTAAATGAGTACCTAATATAACGTGCATGCGTAAATATGCGATTCATTATAGGTATCAAAAATCAAACACGAGTTTTATGCGGCAAGTAACAAAACTTTACATGGTGCTAGAGTTTAAATAAAATTAATTTCAAACAGGTGAATTTCTTCTTATCAGCCAATATAATAGTTATCCCAGTTAATTATGTATGATTTTTAGTTTTTAGTGTACTAACTTGAAAGTTACATTTGATATTGTATACTAATTCATGTGTTATGTATTAGAAAAACAACATTAAATACTCATGATTAAAGGACCATATGATGTAGGATAAAGAAATATTAACCTGAGCGATCATCCGTCTTGTACTGCATCTAATACACAGGTTGCATCTAATACACAGGTTGCATCTAATACACAGGTTGCATCTAATACAAAGGTTGCATCTAATACACAGGTTGCATCTAATACAAAGGTTGCATCTAATACACAGGTTGCATCTAATACACAGGTTGCATCTAATACAAAGGCTGCATCTAATACACAGGTTGCATCTAATACACAGGTTGCATCTAATACAAAGGCTGCATCTAATACACAGGTTGCATCTAATACACAGGTTGCATCTAATACAAAGGTTGCATCTAATACAAAGGTTGCAACTAATACACAGGTTGCATCTAATACAAAGGTTGCATCTAATACACAGGTTTTATATTGACATAGGGTAATGTTAAACCAAGGCAGACTGTGTTGGATTACATCATTAAAAGTATTTGTTATTATTGATAATAAGCAACTCAATAAAAGGAAGGTTTTATCAAAATTAATGGCTACAGAAAGAAATGCAATAATGAACTGAACAAAATTCATGAATGAAAAAGCAGAGATAAAGCGTAAATCGTATGCGTGTATATGAATCTACTTCAACATGCCTATCTCTCACCAGTGGACACCAACCATTTATTGACCACTGAAATAGTATTTAAGATTCAAGTTTTGCCGATAAGACAGAACCGCATTTCTTAACCTCCACAACAGATAAATGTTAATTGCAGAATATATATATATATATATATTATATATATATATATATATATTATATATATATATATATATATATATATATATATATATATATATATATATATATATATATATATATATATATATATATATATATATATATATATATATATATATATATATATATATATATATATTCCTTGGAATAATATATTTTATAAAAACCTTCATTGACTAACAGAACAGTTTAACTGTATCCTTTAACTTCTAAAATGCGTTTTAATCCCATGTGGACTAAACGTTTAAAAACTAGTTTTAGAATTCCAGTAACCTTGATTAAAGGTCTATTGCAAAACAAATATAGACATTTTGAGAAGATGTAATTTTGTATTAGATTTGCTTAGACTCATCTGATATAGATGTTAAAGTAAAGTTACAGGATATTCTTATTCAATATTTATGATTTAATTCTCTATAAAACATTGGTCATATAATTGTACGGTATAAACACTGGGTTTATAAAATTGTTGGTTATATATATTTCATAATAAGATGATGCCGGTTATTTTGTATTGTTGGTTACCTAAACATAATAAACAAATGAAATACTCAGAATTCAAATAAAAAATATCAGCATTGCACGCCTTTTAGAAATATGCCATGTTTGAAATATATTTGAAATCCGAGTTGTCAAACAAACATATTTGTCTGGTCTATAGCGTAGGCGTTTAACTCCTTACATCTTTTTTTTTACCTTTCTGACTAAATAACAATCTAGCTTCTACCCTCTCCAGGCTAATGGTCCAGTTTGCTTCATAAAATATACATTTAGCAATTCGGAAAAAATATTATTAATGACTTTACCGAATTGAAGTGTTTATGTATTTGCGTTATTTTCAGTATTCTTTGTCTTAAGAATAAATACGCATCTATTCCAATGCTGCAGGGTAGACAAGATAATTATACTATTATAAGGTCTGTGAAAACATTTGAAATTGTTTATTGGATTGCAGAGTGATTTCACATCTTCGGGCAGAAGTGCTTGTTTCATTTGACACGAATTAAAAAGAATAAACATATATCGTTAAATCCTCACGATTCGTATCTTGGTATGTCGATACCTAATCTAACTCACGTTGATGAATATATTTTGCTTGCCAAAAAGCACATTTATTCTTGCTAATTTCAAGACTAGTTTCTTTTTAAGATCGGTTCTTCTAAACTTCAGGAAATGTTTCAAGTTATTTAAATGTGCATCTACCTATTATTTATTCTGCAGCACAGGAATACGATCAATCAGGAAATAAAAATTACAGATATATTGAATACAAAACAGTCAGTAATTGATCACCCGTCAATAAGATCGGAGTGTGTAAACGGGTTCTTAGGGGGGTACGTTTACATAAAGAACGTCCTAATCAATGTGAAGTTAGTAACTATCAACTTCTAATAATTTGGGAACAAAATAAAATTATTAATTTTTCTGGAAGACACTGTCATTCTGGGATATTATCTTTCTATATCATGAAAGCGTTTCATTTGCAACATAAATGGTAATTTCGTGTGTAATTGTTAGGTTGTTATTGATCACTTTCAAAAACATTTTGTCTTCTTTTAAACGTCCAACGGTCATTCCCTTTGTGGTATATTTGCATTTTTGCATAGTTTTCGAATGGTCATTCATTTGATGCTGGTCTTTTAAAAACATCAGTTACGTTTCTTTATATTGTTTTAGCTGGTCCAAGATGCCCTTGACAACGCCCAGAAGGGGAGAACATGCATAGTGATCGCCCACAGGCTATCCACTATCCAAAATGCAGATGTTATACTCGTCATTGATAAAGGCCGAATAATAGAACGCGGAAATCATCAACAATTATTAGCACAGAAAGGCGTCTATGCAACACTTGTCGCAAGCCAAAAATTTACGTGATATAGATATTTTTAAATTTAATAAATATATATGTACATGATACCTTCATTGAAAAAAGTATGTTTATTGTGTAGGCCTTAATCACGACACACGTCAGTGTTAATCGTGATAGTGCCTAACGTAACGTTTTTCTGCACATCCAAATGACTGCATATATTAATATCATTATTTACAGAATATTTAAATTTATATCTACCAGGATTGTTTATGTGATATTTGCATACATTGTGATAATAACGATATATCTGTATATTGTTTGTAGAACTAATTACAACAGTGCCATTCTTAACTTTAATAAATTACTTTCAAGACATTGTTTGAACATGTTTGTGTTTGTATGGAAAACGGCGATATTACGTATTCGTGATGTGATATAAGTCCTTAACTATCGCATTATAGCATTGTTCATATTGTATTTTATGTATATTTGCCCTGTATGTTATAAAGAATGCTTTCTAAAAACAAAAATTTTTTATAACGTTCAAAGATATTAGATTCGTATTTATACATTTCCATTGTATGATCATTTGCAATTTCAGCCTTTTAGGTATTTTTTATTTTGTTCTGATCATATTGGTTAAACCGAAATTAGTAGAAAGCGAGACACAACAACTATACGTCAAGTCCCGATGGCAACCTTAGAGCTGACGGCTACAGTTGTCAATATATTTTACTGCAAAAGTGTCTATTTGCTAAGATTTCATAATCCCACAGATATATTTGTATCTTACAACCCATTAATCATTATAATGCCAGACATTTTACTATAGAACACGCACGAGTAGCCATATGACTTCAGACATGCTTGCCCACCTTCGATTCACGATCATGGAAAGGCTGTGCTAATGTTTTGATTACCATTTCATTTGACTCAAAGTCCTCAACGCCTTTATATAATTTTTGATGGACCTTTAGGAATAAAACTGAGATTTCTAGAAAACTTAAATACTACGACATGTTCATTTAACTATTTTACCTTAGGATCACAATCACAGTGGCAGAAACTTTGTTGTACTGTTTCTTAAAGCTAAACTCTTTGAGGTTCACAGTGATTATCCCATATCATGTTGAAAAAGCTTCACCAGGTATTGGACATAATAAAAGCTTTAATCAAAACTGTATTACCAATATTACACCGTGGAAAATAGACAGAGGGGCAAATGGATAAACGTGCATGTCATTAAATATATTACCTTAACGTTAATGACCATTCATTCCGAATATACAGAAAAGTCGTCAAACGGCTTGGGATATATAAGCAAATACAATAGTCTTCATAATCGTTCACATAATACTCTTTGTCATCTTGAGTACAAAGTCATAGGCAAGGGTCACGTAGAAAGATGATAATATGCGTTTTACCTATTGTGATGAGAATTTAACGAAGAAGTCATTCTACGTCATGATTTATCATTCCTTGTATGTATTGGCTTAACGTCATAGTCACTGACCGATTGTTGTAAGGTTTTAGGAAATGTCTGATCACTTGCTATTATATTCTAAATCTCTTGAAAGTCTCTTTTTTTGGCATTAATCAGTAAGACGCTGCAAAAATGATTAGTGATTCACTTTCTGATGGATGAAACATCAACTGTTTGAAAATGGTTTATGTATGGAATAGAGGGTGTGTTTAATCTGAAATATATTTTATTGTCTGGGGTATTACTGTAATAAAGACGTTCCTAATGCTGCCGTCAGTCTGATGTATTACGTTCGATCGTATGTTATCTCTAGTTTAGTTTTTAGCGACGTAGTATGGGCTCAACTGCAAAGTGTGTCCATTTAGGGATTCAGGCAAATACTACTAAAGCTCAACAATACCATTTGTTTAAACTTTCAAAGAAAATATTTAGCTGCCAGTATACTTCACAACAGATGCTGTATATATTTACAGTATACTTCACAACAGATGCTGTATATACTTACAGTATACTTCACAACAGATGCTGTATATATTTACAGTATACTTCACAACAGATGCTGTATATACTTACAGTATACTTCACAACAGATGCTGTATATATTTACAGTATACTTCACAACAGATGCTGTATATACTTACAGTATACTTCACAACAGATGCTGTATATATTTACAGTATACTTCACAACAGATGATGTATATGCTTACAGTATACTTCACAACAGATGATTTATATATTTACAGTGTACTTCACAACAGATGATGTATATATTTACAGTGTACTTCACAACAGATGCTGTATATATTTAGAGTATACTTCACAAAAGATGCTTTATATATTTACAGTATACTTCACAACAGACGCTGTATATATTTACAGCATACTTCACAACAGACCCTGTATATATTTACAGTATACTTCACAACAGACCCTGTATATATTTACAGTATACTTCACAACAGACCCTGTATATATTTACAGTATACTTCAAAACAGACCCTGTATATATTTACAGTATACTTCACAACAGACCCTGTATATATTTACAGTATACTTCACAACAGACCCTGTATATATTTACAGTATACTTCACAACAGACGCTGTATATATTTACAGCATACTTCACAACAGACGCTGTATATATTTACAGCATACTTCACAACAGACCCTGTATATATTTACAGTATACTTCACAACAGATGCTTTATATATTTACAGTATACTTCACAACAAATGCTGTATATAATTTCCTTTCCTATGTACCATCTTTCTTTTTCAATGTAAAAGCCATTTCTCCAGGACTGTATGCCGAATTCGCGTCGCAATGTCTCTCGGCTAGCATTTTGTCTGCAATGTGTCAATCCCTAATGTGAGCCTTTCACAGAGCCAGGTACTTATTGGTGGCACGCGTAATCAATTGGGCATGTTCAATAATGAAATAACAAACAATGAAAATAGTTTTTGTCTTGGCTAATAATTTTATTATTTTATCAGAGAAAAGCTAAGATGACAGAACGTTTAACTTTATGTAGGCAGATAATTTAGTTAAAACTTTGAACCAATAACAGAACAAATATTTTTGTAATTGCAACTGATCGGAGTAGAACATCTGTACGAGTTTAGATTATAATGCGACAGTGTAAAAGTTTAGTATTTGCTTTTATGATCTGTAACATATCTAGATCAACAAAACGCTTTTACATGTGGTTACTTACTTCAATCATCTTGCCAAAGGTCGGTTGACACTTCTTGAATTATGGTTATCTTTGCATTTTAACTTTCACGTATTAAAAGAGACAAAATATCTCAACATTCCTTCAAGGATCCTGACGAGAGACATGTCTGCAATTATTGACATATTAAAATGATTTTTACTGCTCGGGTCTTACATTCACAAACCTTATTGTGAAAACAGGTACTACAATTTTGTCAAGCTTACCATACAAGTCAATATTGCAATTAACCATCACATGTCCCAATCCTTGTGATTGGATGAACCTCAAACGTTTTGCAGCTGAGAAATGCACGATAAACTGTTCTAAATGATGATGTCATACTTGCTTGATGATGTTAGGGCATTAGTATGGGGATAATAATATTGTGATTGAGGATTGTGATTGAGGATTGTGATTGAGGATTTGCGGACATTAGAATGGGAATACCAGCTTTTAAGTTTTAGGAGTTGAGCATTATTGAAAACAGTCACAAGTTCAGTTGTATTTTCCTAGACTAACATGTTTTGTTTTATTATCTGATCTCTGTCGAATCACATTATTGAGAATAATTATGGCTTCTACAATAACCGGGTCAGCTTAATTAATATAAATTGTGAGACATCAACGTTCATATATATTGCAATGCTGACAAGTAAATACTCATATTAATCTGAATTATATACGTTTAAAGTCTTTCTGTTAAAGAGGACTGATTACAAATTCATAAAATTACCCTTTTCGTTATTTTGTACTGAAAGGATTATGTATTGTTTTATAACAAAACCACACTAAAACTTTCAAAGTAGGCAGGGAGATAACCACCTGGAGACTAGTAATATCCAAGTAGCATTTGAATTTTAGTTAAGTCACATTACCATGAAATATCTTGGCTTGTTTTCTGTGTCAGTGGGCAACGGAGTCAAATATAGAAACTGCCTCATCATTGCAAAAACATGTATTTACTATAACATGTCATAACCCTTGGAATTACTTCAAGCCAAATAATTTAAAGGTTTTCTTAGACACACATCTCAATCTAAATAAAAGAAATAATCGTTTAAATGGTTTTCGCGTGTTGTGATAGTGGTCACATTCAGGATGGGTCACTGGCTCTTTTTAGATTTTCCGTGATTCTTCTTCCACCAGATACTAGTATAATGGTAACCAAGTATAGCTAATCATATCATGACAGATCGCGCTAAGCCCAACAAGTACAACAAATAAATTGATTGTCCTTCACGAGAGGGTGCTTCCAGGGAAATCCAGAAATTCTATTTAGCTCTTATCATACTGAAAAGTCTTTTCCAAGTTTAATTTTAAAAATAATAAAGACCAATATTAATAAGCATGTGTCTGCTAAGAGGTTCCTTAATTATGCTGTGAATTTAATTTCAGAAGACGAAAATGGCTGAGATACATGTCATTAGTTTTAATGAATATTCGAAATATGCCCAATATATTAGATTTCAGGAAAGATAAAAACGCATCAAAATAGTTTTTTGTGTTCATTTCATAAGAATCGTTTCCCCATGAACATTAAATTATCTTTTTTCGAACGCACTTTAGTTAATCAGCAATTCTTGCTTCGTCAAATCGTCTAAGACATGACTATTTTTCAAAGATAAATTACAAAGGTATTCACATATGCTCTGCATGTTAAAAGTAATGTTCAAATACAAAAATGCTTTGTAGATATGTAATAGTTATCAAATATAAGAACGAATCACCCTGTGTTCAGATCAGCTCGTTGGATTGAGTAAATATACAAACAATTTGAAGTATTGAACTTGAATCCTCTCAGAGATCTTTCCTTTTGCTTTCGTTTTTTTTCAGGTACTATAAAACGTTCTTTTTCTGAACAAAGATGGGTTCTAACCGTTATTATTATTATTATTATTATTATTATTATTATTATTATTATTATTATTATTATTATTATGACAATATGGTCCTAAATATGAAACAAAGAGCGAAAATCAAATTGTCAAATTCAACAAATAATTTGTTTACCTCGTGCATAAAGTGTAACGTTAAATGAAATAAGTACAACAGTATAAAATATTCTGAACAAATTCCAATTCTGAATGTGATCATGTGCCAATAGTCTGGAATAGTTTGATGTGCTAACAGTATTTGTGTATCACAATGATACAATCCAAACTATCCTTGAATACATTTACGGAATAGTAATTTAGTCCTAGAGAGCACGTTGTAATTTCAATGCTTTGTTTGATTAAATAATTAAAAGCCTCTCAACTAAACACGACCAATTAAAACTGATTTGTCTGAAGCCTAATGTTAAGATTAGCAATGAGTAATTATACAGTAATCACATCTTAAATAAATGCCAATACACAATAATATGGTCAGAATGAGGGTCATCCAACTCGTAATCAATTTGCTTCTTCAACATTCATAATTTCTAAATAATGCTAGACCTTGAATGTATCATCTGTAAACATATTTAACTGCCAGCATTACTAATGTTAATATATGACATACGATGACAAATAAATACTGTCACAGTCTCATACTATTTAAAAGATAAATGTCACGAGTCAAGTTTTCCACACATTCAATCGCTGACCAAGGTCAATCACGTAATATAGATATATATATATAGCACATAATCATTAAGAAAAAAACACTACACAACACAAACTCAATATACATAATAGTATATGAACAAAATCATATAAATAGACTATCAATGGTACACTGGCTCTCATGTCTCTTTCTCTGAATATGTGAGATCAGCCATTGAAAGTACTTAAAGATGATTCCTAAATTGTATAAACAATGCTATTAATATACCATACTCATCAAATATTGGACGGTCTAAAGCAATCACATATTTTGAGCAGACATGTACCAACAGTGAATCCACGTCACAACTGACCTACGCTTTGCGAGTGATTTCATTGTTATTGAATAACTATCTTTTGTATGTACCTGGAAAGCCATTATACCTGCAAGCGTTCATTAAAATGTGTTCAGATTATTTGAATAGCTTTCGAAAGGCCTCTTAATGATACTTATAGTCTGAAACAGTTACCCTCTCAGATAGCGTATCGCGTATTTTGTATAACAATTCATCGAAACAAGAAAAAATATCTAAATACTTTTTAACTGTTATATATTGCTCAGACAAACTAGTGCATTCTCGCCATATGATTATATTCACTAAGGAAATGTATGTATCAGCTGACAGCCGCATCAACAAAATCAGTCTTAACAGATAGGCAAGCAATACGAGGCATCAAGAACTTAATTAACCTAATACACTACCTAAATTAATCATAAAATACGGGAAATATATTTTACACTATTAACATAATGACTTCATGCAATATTTTCACATTATCGGACTTTCGTAAATATGTTGATCATTCCTTGCACCTTTGTCACATTTGGTGCCAAGGCATTTCGGACAAATTTGATAAATTGGTGACCCGAAAAATAACTAAGTTTACACACAAACATCTTCAGGTATGTATTGCACTATTCTGATTTTAATTTCCAGTCAATGACTGCGTTACGGTGGCTTCTGGTATATACACGTATCACCATTTTGGTCATTTAACTTGTATTTGGTCATATATTACTAAATGATCCGAATTCGTAGTTTGAATTTCGGTCGTTTGATAATAGGTAAACATATTTAATAAACAAACCAACTGTTCTGCTGCTGGTTTCTAAAACTGCTACAACTGTTACAAATTCTTAAACATTTCTTTTCAAATATATTTTGCATTTGTACATGATAGCCCAAGACATATGTCTCCACAGCACATTGGTCATGTATTCAAACCAGAGGTCTTGTACTTTGAATTACTTCAATTTCAAAAGCAATGTTCAATTCCAAATGCGAGTGTCTGGACCTTTAAGAAACTACAGTAAGTAAGTTTTGTTATATATATATATATATATATATATATATATATATATATATATATATATATATATATATATATATATATATATATATATATATATCTGTACCTGCAAATTACAATGAAAGCTTATTTTGTATTTCTTTAAAGAGTCATACGACCAATATACATAGTGCAAACAACTTAATGGTGCCTCGCCTTAAGATTGCACTCCAAATGGAGGTCAAGGACCCAAATCTAATTTCACCGCTTCAAGAGTCAATTTAATCATCTTTACAAAACAGATTGCTGGACTATAATCTCTTCTGTATCTCCGTATTAAAGGCGAATAAATGAATAATTGAAGGGGTGAGTTCTTAGGTCACGGGATGCTTGTAACTTTAGTAATGAGCATGATTCAACCAGTGCATGTAGACTAAATAGTTAGTTGCTTTTCAAATCTGCTTATAAAGGTTACTTTTTATTAATCTCTTTGCTTGAATCTTAAATCTGAAACTCACAAATATTGCTTAATACCATATAAACTCACATGTAGTACAAACTCCAAACATTATAATGAGTTGGCCGGTCAAAGGCACTGTTGCTTGTTCTACAAACACATATCTACTAGCACATTAAGCAATGTCAGACCTTGATATATTCTGGATCTGACTTTTACACAAGTATATATTGTAATCTGCTATGTGTAAGAGTAACATATCATATCTAGCATGTACCTTTCAGCAGATGCATGGTGTGTGTGAGAGAGAAAACGTATGTGCTGATCTGTACCAGAATCAGTGAATAATCCAGCAAATGATGCTTTCGTATTTATGTTTGATGGTTGCATAGGAACTGCATGCAATCAAACATTTGTGATTACCAGGTAATGTGTTTACCATATGTGGTCATTAAATATGGCAATAGTTATAATTAACAGTGTGTGGCAACTTTGTCAGCTCGAATAGTAATATTTACTGACATTGCAATAATCACGTGAAGGGACTTACCCTAAAGCAACATTTAAAACAAAACAGTGCCAGATAGTTAGTCTGTGTTAATTGAGGTCAGATATGATACCAAGTAATTATTCTAACGCATAATACACATGTAAATTCGTCATTAAGTTTACATTATGATCAAAGCCGTTTACTGTATTATTGAACTACCGATCTTTTGAGTGGTGCAGATACTTCGTTGTGAACTTCGTTTGTAACGCAAATACTAAAATCGATACAATCCTAAATTGTTATGATATAAAAGGGTACCTTTGAAGAGCGATAAGACTAATTAACTGCAAACACTCTTCTTACCAAATTTAACAACAATAATAAACATACAGAATCAAATAAAAGTGTCATATTAAAAACGTAACAAATGTAACAGTCAAAAAATGATAGTTGCAGATTTACTTGCTGCCTTGGGGATAATTTACCGATAATGGATGGTTACAATACCATATGTAATCGAAGTATAAGTTAGTTAAAACTGCACAAAATGTTTTGTTTTGTTTGTTTTGTATGGTTTAACGCCATTTTTAAGCACAATATAGGCTATACATGGCAGCCAGTATTAATTGTGACACAAAATGTAGATCCTAATCTGCCAGTACATAAGACTTTGCACGATTATGGTCTATGTTATTTGTTCTACAGATTAATTGTAACAATCTGCATTTATTCAGGATCAAATGGCGTATTATGCTGAGAGAGATCAGTAGTGTATCCATTTTGTAGTTGAATTCAACGTCTTTATATGGTATGTGAAAATTTATGTCAGTGAAAGGACGATATACAGTGAAACTTTGCATCAAACAAAAATCGTAAGCAACATGTCTGGAGTACGGATGTCAGAAACTGAGGTGAAATATCAAGTACAGCACTGCACTAAATAAGCATTGCTAAGTGTATTACAGCACTAAAGGAGCATTACTATATCTAGCAGTATATGTTTAGTCTTTGACGTTACACCATATATGTCAGCATAAGCAAGTACTGATACAAAATTGACTATCTATCCTGTTGAGAATGTAATTGGATAGACATGCGTCTTTCATTTTATATGGATCTTAAAAGTCCCCTTATGTATTTTGCCCACATTTTGGTTGAGAATAATCGCAGCTTGTAAGTACATAATTTACCAATACCTAAACAATTTTTCCACTAAATAAGTATACAATTCCCACAACAAACAATAAGCTCAAAAATGTGAAAAAGCTGACGTCAGCAAATAGCCCTAGATCTTATATTACTTCCGTTGGCAGGTGATTTGAACATGTTCAAGAAAATATGGTGCTCTTTCCTGCTTTCTTCTCATATTTCTCGAACACGTTAAGCCTTTAAGTACTTTTCCGTGAAATGGTTTAATTCTTCAACCAACCAACCAGTTTTATTGCTGCAACGAAATGGAAATGATTTGAAAAGAACGACTGATACATCCAACACATATTAATTAGACTAAATAAAAGTACCCCACTTAAGTTTATAGGACTTCTAAGAATATCTTTCTTTGGATATTACTCATGGTCAATCTAAACTAATGGCTAATTAAATTATAAGCGCTAATTGTAGAATTCGCATTTTGCAATTTAATTGTGGTTCCATGTTTACAAGAATATGTGAGCTTACTTTAACATTCAATCGAAGTAGACCAAAATTAATATTTCCTAAATCTTAGAAATACTGCCCTAGATATTAGGGACAAAAGGATTGTACAAATAGGCATAATAAATATATCTTATGTTTCGTACACTTTATTATCATGCACAATTTCTGTAATGAGTAATGTACATACCATTATCACGAAAATATTATAATATATTTCATCAATATGTTTCACTAGTGCTATACATCATACTATGCGTGATCAATTTGGAATTTTACATCAACGTTTGGCATTAGAACTTATTATTTAGATCGTTTTGATAATTAGTTATAATCTGCTATTTTATAGCTCCACATAGGCCATCGACTGACCTGACATCGTTTGCCTTTTTTGTGATATCGGGTAGCTTTGCAATTTTGTCGTCCAGATGTTTGATCTCTTTCTCTAGCGCCATCACGGAACAATGCACCTTGTGATATAAATCATTAAATGTTGAAGTCAGCTCTCTCAAATATTAATGCATATATGATGTCACTGTGTTCGATGCCACATGGTGTCACAGACTAATAGTTGATATTTTCTAAAGAAAATATTTATACATGTAGTATAATCTCAATAATAAATCTTGTGCCAGAGGACATGTATAGTTCCAACGATTTGTTTCAATCTGGACACTGACTTTCCTGTCTTTTCCAAGTCTTTCTCTTGATGAAATTGGCTTCCGGTTCAGGTTCGCTTATGACTTTAACTCAATACAATAATCATAAATATTGAGGCTTCGATCACTTTCATAGTTGAAAAATGTTTAAATTTGAAATTCTCCCATAGCATTTGAATCTGAAATATGACCATGCATGAACCATACGATGAATGACCAGCAAAACGTATAGCTACCGAAAGTCGTAAAAATTTGCATTTAACATACGTAAATATGCAAACTAGGTGGCACTTTTACTCAGTCAATTGCTCATTTCCATAAGGAGAAAATATGTCTGAAATGGATTCTTTACATTCCTTCTAAAAACTTATAAATAAAACCCAGCATTAAAAAGTATCACAAAAGTCGGCAGGTCTTAACCTAAACTTCACAACAAAAGTTTTTTAGGTGTTGAAAATGTTACAATTGACAACAATGCTTAGCATCGCGTTACCCATACAAGCCGCCATAGATTTATCACAATACATTTTCGTTAACTTTACATACCAAACGGGTAACTTGAGCCGATAAGCGTTATCTTTTGTCTCTGACATTCACAATGATCACATGTTACGATGTGATTATGGACTGGTCATCATAGAGGATAAATGATATTTGTATGTAGCGGACGTCAGGGCAGACAGTGTTTACTTGACTAAGCAGACCATCTGTGCATTTTAATCGATCGTTCAGAAAAATAAGTTTGGGGCAAACACCCAATTATACACACAGTGACTATCTCCAATGACTGGAGATTAACGTAGTCTTTGAACATTCGGTTAATAAATCAATAATTTAAACTCAATTACATATATTGTGTCATCAAGTGGCAGCTTAACGTTTACCCCAAATTTAATGAATATTTGCAAACTTAAGCCAAAGAGACTTATTTTTTCTCACACAACAAACCAATAGAAATAAAATCTGCCTGACTAACCAACATCTACTATCCCCTGGACTTTTATCACCCAAAACGCCCACTCCCCCGGGTAAATCTGACACTTTGTTTAGGTTGGTCGCAGCTTGAGTAAGTTTAATCTCCATTGTCTAAGTGATCAAACACGCTGTTATAAAATCATCGTATTCACTGTAAGGTCTGCTGACCCTATGACTGTATTCTGACCAGGTTGTCCTATATATGTCCCTTCCCACCCCTGATCCCATGTTAAATCCGCCAATACATCATCCTGGTTCAATCAAAGTCTCTAAGATTATGTGCAAAATTAATATTCATCATCTATCATGACCGGAATGTCGACCCCATGAATTTAACCTTTGATCTTGATCACATGCAATTCTGTATGCAAAATTAAAAAAAAAGCTGATATGAACCAACATATCTGCTGATTCCAATTGTATACGTACAATGCAGCCATACTTTCATGACAGTAGGAATTATTTGTTCATGCAAGCAGGCCACTAACATCAGTTTTGGAAACATGGACCATGACATTGATAGTTACACTTTGTATATTTAGATTCAGTCAGTTTTAACGAGCAACATTATTCAATATGTCTTTAAATGAAAAGCCATACAGACTCACCGTTGAACTTGGTCGCTGCAGCTACGAGTGGTATAAGGCACAGTGTATTGATACTTGTCGCTAGCATACTCCACATACTGATCCTTGAAGGTTTTCTTCTTGTCTGCATTATTCCATGTCACTCGTTGATATATATACTCACTGCCACCAATGAATAACATTAGACAAACTCCTATCACTACTGTCCATTTAACTCCAACTTGTTTGAGAACCTGTCGTATTCATATAAACTTGTCAAACGAATGAATACAGTTTTGTCGTGGTTTTACTACTTAACTAAAATTTAATTAATATGATACTTAAAAACTGTTATATAATAACACAAATGATATACTTAATGCTCTGTAAAAACTAATTTTTGTTTATACTGGACGAGATGTGTTTCTTAAATATCACCACTTTATTCATTGACTGAAAACTTGTCAATGTAGACAGACTGATGCAGTCAACAGAACGACAATGGTCGCACCACATGCACAGTCAGATAGACACAAAAAGTAGCATATTTGCCTCTACAACATTCACATTTAGATAGATTATAACGCTGACCAGAATGGATAGACTAATGTATTGTCATACAGAATTCCAAGAGTAGCACCATTTGTCCTTACCACATCCATAGTGGTTTAACACAACACTGGCCGTGATGGATAAGCAAATGTACAATCATAGAGAATTGCAATGATCATTCTAAATGCCCCTACGACATTCATTGTGAGGCAAACACCAATATTAATGTTTATGTGTCACAATGACCACAATAAAATGCAGTCCAAACTTTCCAAGTTAGTACTTTGTGCCCGATCTACTCTCATAATGGTGTATACATATCTCTACGGTGACCTAATTTTTAAAAATAAAACCTTTACTGGTGCATGAGATGCCATCAAATGTGGAAAAATAAGTGTACCAGGGTTCATCGTTTTACCCTCAAATATCTTTTATGATATGATGCAGAAACAAACGAAAGCAAATATATTAACATGGAGGAAACTACTTGAACTCCTCATTACTATTTGGCGAGGATCTGTAGTGTTAGAAACAGAGGATCCGACTTGAAATTATTATACTGTTGCTTAACATTGAAGAATTTACCCCAAAAGTGAAAAGTCAGCAGTTATACATGTTTCAGTCCCAGTGGCTTTTGCATTACAGAGCAGACATGGACGCGTAATAGAACATTTTAACTGATGCCACCATGACAATAGTATTGTTGATACGATACATAATTTGGTACACAGAAGAGAAGGTAATGATGGCATATATACGTGGAATGGTGTATCGTTTATTCTCAAATAGATTTGCAATCAATTAGCAGGAGTGAAAGTTAAATGAAAATAGGAGAACCCGCCTGAGAGACGTATCCTGCACAAGTTATTAGATGTGATTACCCATTTTCAGATTGTAACTAGTGCTTGTCTGGTTATCTTCCATTCTCTCTCTCTCTCTCTCTCTCTCTCTCTCTCTCTCTCTCTCTCTCTCTCTCTCTCTCTCTCTCTCTCTATCTATATATATATATATATATATATATATATATATATATATATATAATCTGTCTTAAAATTCATACCGTATCATCCCTGTCTCGCCCACGAAAAACCACTGAACTTGAAAACATTTCTACCCTGATAAAGAGCATACTCAATTGCGCCTCTCTATCTCATATAGCCTTAAATTTAAAAAGCAGATACATTTCTTGATCTCAAACGGTTTACAGTTATTGAGCAAGTTTATCTCTTCATGAGAACAATTGAAAATATGATAAACAATTGGACTAACATTACATATTCCGCAAAGAGCGAACTTACATTGCTTACAATGCCTCCCACAAACAAATAGCCTTCTGTTGTCCTAAGTATGAGGCAAGCAAACATGGTGTGTATTGTGGACATCCTGTCACTGTCTTGAGTCATAGACGGTTGACGTTGTTCACTAACTGGGGTCTGAAAGGTCATTGACATTGGTATGGGTACATGCATCAAAATGAATAATTAATATTATAAAGAAATGTAGAGAACATGTATCATGTTCTGTTCAGTATGCCATTTAATACCCTTTATGATTAACATGTTTTCTTCTGTATGTTATTAGAAATGAAACTATCAATCGATATATCGATACTTTTCCATATAAAAGTCCATATCGATACAAGAGGTAAAGAATCGATATAAATGATGTATACCCAATACAAAGTCCTTTAGTTGTCTGCAATATTACATCACTATTAAAATTTCAGCAGCAAATATTGCCAATGAAGGAGAAACAAACGTCCCTGCTAACATTTTGTAAAGCCATTAAAACTGGTTACACTTATTAGCAATAGCAACTGTATTAAGTACAGAAAGAATGCAAATTGTCCACGTGAAAACTAGCTTATATATAGAGAAAGATGGAAGATATTTATATAATGCATTACCGTATCCTAGCATAAGATTCCAAGCTCCCATGAGACCAAGGAAACGTTGCATATAGCTTTTGATTCTACTCCCGGAGAAGCGGAATTCAATTTTTTCTGGGAAGGAAGCACATAGGTTAAGGCAATCAAGGGGGTATTCAATCTCAAACTCACGCTGGGGTGCACGTTGTCGATCCTGCTGTCTCAATGCTTCTGGCATCAAAGCTGTGAGCTTTGCTGAGTGGCAAAATAATAACACAAAATATTCATGACTGTGTGATCTTAATTCATTCAAACATGAGAGAAAACTTTAAAATGAAATTATTAATGTTAAAATGAGTCAAAATATCCGGACAGATGTGACAAGATATAGATAAAACATTGGGATTAGTCATGACTCTCTAATCTGTGTGACAGTATTTTCTCTTTAAAAATATGAATTTTGCATACTTTGATCAAGCACTCTTATATAGAATCCAGTGATAGCACTTTCCGTTCTGTTTGGTAAATATCTATTATCCTCTATAATTTATTCTGTATATTCTTTCCAGAAATCAGGACTTACTGTGTATATAAAGGAGAATTAATTAGTAGGTCATGCGAGTGTGTCTGCTACACACGAGTGCAAAGAAGACCGATTGAGTAGCATCATTTTTGGCGGCATGTGCTAAGTCGTGAGGGACGCTGTGTTCTTGTGTGCAGGCAAGTGTGTGAGAGTTGGAATATTTACGTAGCTTTTAACAATTGCTCAGTCATATCGCTATGATGTTACTGTTGTTGTAGGGTTTAACGCCATGTTTCAGCACACGATAGGCTATACATGGCTGCCAGTAATAATGGCGGAGAAAGAACTCGAGGAAAACCCCTGAAAGAACCACCGACCCACGAGAAGCTAAGGGCAAGCATTCTCACATACTCACATTGGTCGAATCTGAGACTCGAACCCAGGCAGATAGAATTGAGATGGCAAAGATTAGTAACGGCAAGCGCTTTTGACCACTCGGGAACTCTTGGCCCCAGCTACGATGTCTGCAGTGTGACAGTTTATAGTGATGTCTAACAATGAGAACGCAGATATGTAGCATGATGTCCCACCCAGCCCAATTTTCCTGACAGCAGGCCGACCAGTCCTAACACTAGCCTTCTAATGCTGAGCGTCAAGCGAGGCAGGTGTTAGTATCGCTTTTTAAAACGTCTTTGGTATGCCTTGGCTGGTGTTTGAAATCGCGACCTCTCGCATCCGCGGCGGACGCTCTAACCACTAGAACAACCGGGCGGTCAGAGCGCAAGCAAACCGATGGGTTCTGTTGACCCGCATACCTCAGTTAGAATCTTCGTGGAGTAAGAATCACAAAATAAACAATTATCTAACCTGTATGATATCATTATTTGTATGAAACTATTAATTATGCGTACTATTATCAAACATTTTTCCATATAATCCATGGATAACACTTTCCGTTATGTTTGTATATATATATATATATATATATATATATATATATATATATATATATATATATATGACATTATTATTAGTAAGTTTCCATATTGCTCACAGCACAAGCTATCCACCACGTTTCTTCAAGGACCTAATTACACAAGGAAGTTATTGTATAAAACACGTTTTTCTTTGACTCGCAATAATGCTTGATATTTGACCTCAGAGTACGACAATGCACAAACGTTAACCAATGTAATTGGTCTAAGATTGAAGATATTATGAAACAAAAGTTTTCTTATGGGAGTCGCCGTGACCATTGACTTAGAAACATGTGTATCTTTGTACTCCCGAATCAATAACCTCTATCTTGCATAATGTGTAAGCAATCCACAAAAGCCAATGAAGTCAATTGATCAGCAATATATTTTTGAAGAAACCATATCTCAATTTTCAGTCACAGTGGCCGTCATGTTTGAATCTCGAACTCCAAATCGATCGGTGTCCACCTTGATAAAAGTGCAAACCACCCAACAACTTTAGTCTGAGTCTACTGTGCAGAAATCATATTTTTCTTTAAGTTAGTAACATGAATTTACGACATTTTTTGACCTACAATATAAAAACGTCTTGCATGGGCATTGTGCAAGCTATCTAAAAGTATGGTCGCAGATCTGTGATGACTAATGTCATAGTGTCCTTAATCGTTATTTTCAACACTTTCTCATACCTCAGATGCAAGCCAATTACAAAGGTTGTCACAGTTGGATGGCGGAAAACTAAAGCTAAAGTAATGGTGTAGAAAATGAGCGAGGTACAGACTTATAGATAGATAGACATTGGCAGAATTTACATTTGATTATAGAAAATCCTTATTGAATGTCTGGTCATTTGATATTTCCAACCAATAAAAGATAATGTTGAGTATTCGTTATCTCACTATTCATTTGTGTAAAATGTACTGTATATTTTGTGATTTGTAGTTATATGTTCTTGTGTGTCATTTTGGACTGAACGCCATCTTTGAGCACAGGATACGTTATCGTGGAAAAGCTCGGAAAGGTCCACCATTTCTCCAATAACTACAGGCAAGATTTCTCACGTACTCGAAACTCGAACACACGAGAACGAAGGTGAGATGACAGTGATTTGTAAACGTGAGTGCCTTTGATCTCTCGGCCACCCAGAGCCATTGTACCGTGTGAAGGAATGTTCAACTATTAACATGACAAGCATATGCACATTGTACATCTTGTACACGTAATTATGTTTGGGCAGCGTGCATTTCCTGCATGATAGTATTCTTGACTGTGAGAATGCATGCCTGTTCCAAGGATCACGTTTACATGAGCTGACGTTATAGAGATACAGGATGTACAAGATCAAATATTGTGTAATAAGGTTCAAATGATAATATGTGCCTTAAATATAAAATCAGAAAACAACTCAAACAACTGTATTACCTATGATTTTAGAAAATGTTAGGAGCATATAGTGTATGCGCTATGATTATATAAAATAAGCCTGTATGACAATTACGTCTTTAACTTTATGTTCTTTTATCGACCTAACTGGTTAAAACTTTGACCACAGGCAGAATATTTGTTGAACATTGTCATAGAATTAACTTAATACGATATAAATCAAATATCATTAACTGAACATAAATATACTAAAAATGTCAGCAGTAACAAGTCGCAGGATACACCAACCAAAGTGTAATACGCCTTGATTTCACATGAAAAAAGGCAGTTCTAGAATCTAGTTCATATACTAATTCACATATACATTACTCATTTGAGTGTAACATATAGTCATAACATTATTCCGTTATTAGCATGGAAAGAATTTCACTAAATAAACAAATTTATTTCATTTGTCCAACTAAAATAATCGGAGATGGCCTTCTCTGTATGACAGTATGCATACAGCATGCATTCATCTGTGTGATCACGGGCTAGAATGCATAGCCTATGTTAATCAAGCATGAGATGTAGGTTACATGAACCAGCTTTGGTTGTAAATTCTAGTACTATTAAAGATTCATGCAATTATCAAAGTGTATGATTCGAATATGAACAGTACCTAACAATGGAAATTGGGTGGTCATGAACTAAACCTAATCTAACCTAATCGAAGTAATTAAAGGCATATTGACTTTATATGGGCATGGTACTAGCACTGATCTCTACATGCATCTAGTTCAAACAAGTAAGAAACAACATTTAAAGCAAAACTGAACACAAAGCTGTCTGCCATGACTTATGGGTCACAGTACTCTACGTATGAGGAGTAGTATCATCAAGATGCATCCCTTCACCATGATCCATGATTCCAGGTATAACATAATGTATTCAGGATGTAAAATCATGCCGTCATAGCTTATGTGTCACCATGATACATGATTCCAGGTATAACATAATGTATTCAGGATGTAAAAACATGACGTCATAGGCTATGTGTCACCATGATACATGATTCCAGGTATAACAGTAGTAATATGGGCTACTATAGCGTCAAGGGAAAATCCAGTCAAAAAGGGCTTGGACTACTATTGCGTCAAGATTTATAGCGTCAAAGGAAAATCCAGTCATAAAGGGCTTGGGGCACTATAGCGTCAAACATAGTGCGGCACTATAGCGTCAAGGGGAATTGAACATAGTGCAGCACTATAGCGTCATCATCATCAGTCTCTTGACATAGTTTGGTCGTTGAGGCACTGTGCTGCTGAACATCTGACCAGTTCCCTCCACTTGACTCGATCATGTGCCAATTCCTGTATCTCAGCAAAACTTTTCCTGGTCCATTCTGTGATGTTGTCACTCCACTTTTTTCTCTGTCTACCTCTCCTTCTACCACCTTGGACACTACCCCGCAGTACTGTTGCGGATAGACTGTTGGCTCAAGTGACATGGCCATACCGTTTCAGCTTTCTCTTTTTGACAATGGTGAGGAGGTCTTCATAATGGCCTACTTTGTGCCTGATGGTGTTGCGCACTTCTTCATTTTATTATGTGGTCCATATAAGAGATGCCAAGGATGGTTCTGTAGCATCTCATTTCAAGTGCCTGAATTTTTCGTTGTAATTCTGCTGTCAGGGTCCAGGCTTCACATGAATACAGAAAGACTGAGATGACTAGTGCTGTCAATAGTCTGATTTTAGTTTTCAGACAGATGTTCTTGTCTCTCCAGATGGGTCTTAGCTTTGACATAGCTGCCGTTGTTTGTGCTGCTCGTGACAAAATGTCTGCTCTTGATCCCGCTTCCGTGATTATGGAACCAAGATATTTGAATTGGCCCACTGTTTCCAGTTCCTGTCCTCTGACTTTAATCTTGGTTGAGATTTGTTTGCCACTGTTTGTCATCAGCTTTGTCTTCTCGGTACTTATCTCCATGTCAAATCTGGAAGATGTTTTATCCAGGTTCTTCACTAAGGTGGCAAGCTCATCTTCACTGCCTGCCAGCCCATCAATGTCGTCTGCAAAGCGGAGGTTGGTGATGATACGCATTCCAATGCTGACTGTCCCACAGTGGTTGTCCGGGGCTTCGCTTATGATGCGCTCTAAGTAGATGTTGAAAAGCGTGGGTGACAGGAGACAGCCTTGCCGTACTCCAACTTGGTCTTGAACCAGTCACCAACAGAACCTTGAGCAATTACTGCACTGGTAGCCTTGGCGTACAGCTGCTTGATGGTGTTGGTCAACTTTTGACCCATGTTGTACTTCTTCATTGTGGCCCACAATGCCTCATGCCACACTCTATCAAAAGCCTTTTTGAAATCTATGAATACTTATTAAATGTCTTGTTGATATTGTGAGTACTTATCAGAGAGAACCCGAAGATTAAAAATTTGTTCATTTGTGCTTCTTCCACTACGGAACCCTGCCTGTTCTTCAGCGATTATTTCTTCTGATAGTGGGTTCAGTCTGTTCAAGATGATCTTCAGCATCACCTTACTAGCATGGCTGATCAAACTGATAGTTCTGTAATTTTGGCACAGCTGGAGATTGCCTTTTTCGGGGAGTGTTATAATTAGTGACTGGGTCCACTGTGTTGGTCATTTGCCTGTCTGCCAGATCTTGTTGCAGATTTTTGTTAGTAGTTCTATCACTGATTCCCCACCATTCTTGATAAGTTCAGCTGGGATGTTGTCTACTCCAGCTGCCTTTCTATTCTTCAGTGCTCTTATTGCTGACCCCAACTCTTCTTTGAGAATGGGGAAATCACCATTATTTATGGAGTTTGGAACTTCAAGCACCTCTGGGTCTCCTGAGGACGGATGGTTGTAGAGTTATTTACAATACTCAGTCCATCTTTCTGCAATGTCACTTGCTTCGGTGAGGCATTTTCCATTTTCATCTTGAATAGTACTGACTCTTGGTTGCTTCTTTCTGGTGAGGTCTTTCACAATTTGGAATGCGTTTTTGCTGTTATTCTTTAACAGACTGTTCTCTATTTATGTGCACTGTTGTCCAATCCAATCTTCGTTTACTTTCTTCAATTTTTTTCTGACATTCTTGTTTATTTCTCGATATTTCACTTCCCCTGTTATGTGTCAGGTGTTTTTTAGGTCTCTTCGGGCATCACACAGATTCAGAATCTCTTCTGTAACCCAGGGTTGTTTCTTTGGGCGATGGAGGCCAATGATGTCCTTGGCAACTGTTGTCATGACTGTGTTGAAAGTGTCTGTCATCACTTTAACATCAACATCCATCACAAGGAGTGGAGCAAATTTTCCTCCAATTGTGGCTTGGATTGACTTGCATATGTTGGGGTCCTTCAGTTGTTCAAGGTTGAATTTGAGTCTGATTTTCTTTGCCTTGTTAATTTTCTTCAACCTCACTCGAAAGTTTATACTGACGAGGTCGTGATCACTCCCAACATCAGCACCTGGAAACGTTCTTGGTTTTTCTCTATTGATGCCAGATCGGTACCGGTTTTGAACTAGTATGTAGTCGATCTGGTAATGATGGGTTCCATTGGGTGCATGCCATGTCCAGCATCGGGAAGCTTTATGTTGACCCAGTGTGTTGGCTAGTACCAAATTGTTGTAGCTTGCGAACTCGAGCAGCCGTCTCCCTCTTTCATTGGTAAGCTCATTGCAAGAAGGTCCACAATGATCATCCCAGTCTTTTAGAGCATCTTTGCCAACTTTGGCATTCCAGTCTCCTTGGATAATAAGGATGTCTTGTTTACTTACCATGTTTATTATACCTTGAAGTTTGTTGTAGAACTCCTCTATTCCTTCATCATCATGATCAGTAGTTGGAGCATATACTTGAATAATTGTGATGTTAAAGGGGGATGCTTTCAGACGAATGGAGATGATTCTGTTAGATACGGGGCGACATTCAAGAACAGATCCCTTGATGGCTTTGTTTACAAGGAAGCCTACTCCATATTTATGGACTTGTCCAACTCTCCACTATAGTATAATATATGCCCATCTTCAGTTTGGTGTTCTCCTAGGGCTTTCCATCTTACTTCACAGAGTCCCAGTATGTGCCATGTGTAGTGTTCCATCTCATGTGTCAACTCTGTGAGTCTTCCAGTTTGCGCTAGAGTTCTAATGTTCCAGGTGGCTATGGCAACGTTGTCTCTCGCTCTGATTTTATGCAAAGTACCATCAGCACACTTGTCACCTCCGTCCTGGTGGAAAACGGCAGGCGCGGTCCTTGTTGACCCGGGGGACGATCGATCCGGTATGATAATTTCAGATTTGTCCAGCATTATCAGTGGTGTCTTAGCCAAAAGTCGTCTGGCGGAGCCCATCCCTCTCCAGACCAAGGAGTTGCCAGAAGGGGATGTAGTACATCGTCCAACTGCCTTAGGGTCTCCACTCCTGATCTTCTTTTAGGGTTTACTCCCTTAGCCTTTGGCTAACCAAAGCCAACCTGCAAGGCAGCAGAAAACTCGTGTATGGGCGGTTTCATCCATTTCCCGAACAGATAGAGCATCTACCACTGCCTATAGCGTCAAGGGGAATTTAACATGGGAACTATTTGGGACTATCTAGCGACAAGGAAAATTGAACATGGGAAATATTATTTGTATTTTGGACTGTCTAGCAACAAGAGAAATAGAGGCAAAGAAAGCTAATATCTTTTCGAGGCATATGAGTGGCCCTGAAAAGGGCTTTTGGATACTTCTTCTTCTTTTATTTTCTGCCGTTGTTCCACCACCTTTTGATTTTACCAATGATTCCAGTTTTCTTCTTCTTTTCGTCCTCGGAAATCCAGTTATAATGTCCCATAGCTCCAAACTGTTCCTGAACGTTGATCTATCTCTGATTTA